>JAQQAC010007890.1:42583483-42781352 GCA_029783875.1 Phataginus tricuspis | reverse complement strand
TTTTTTTTTTTTTTTTTTTTTTTTTTATTAATAATTTATTTTATTTTAGTATCATTAACCTACAATTACATGGGCAATACCGTGATGATTGAACTCCCCCCATCACAAGGTCCCCCCCACCAACCCCACCACAGTCACTGTCCATCAGCGTAGTGAGATGAGAATCGCTACTTGTCTTCTCTGAGCTGTACAGTACCCCCCGTGCCCCCCCACCCTATGTCTGCCAATCGTAATGCCCCTTTTACCCTCTTATCCCTCCCTTCCCATCCATCTCCCCAGTCCCTTTCCCTTTGGTAACTATTAGTCCATTCGTGGGTTCTGTGAGTCTGCTGCTGTTTTGTTCCTTCATTTTTTTATTTATTTTTTATTTTTTCTTTGTTCTTATACTCCACATATGAGTGAGATCATTTGGTACTTGTCTTTTTCGGCCTGGCTTATTTCACTGAGCATAATACCCTCTAGCTCCATCCATGTTGTTGCAAATGGTAGGATTTGTTTCTTTCTTATTGCTGCGTAATATTCCATTGTGTATATGTACCACATCTTCTTAATCCATTCATCTACTGATGGGCACTTAGGTTGCTTCCATTTCTTGGCTATTGTAAATAGTGCTGCAATAAACATAGGGGTGCATGTGTCTTTCTCAAACTGGGCTGCTGCATTCTTGGGGTAAATTCCTAGGAGTGGGATTCCTGGGTCAAATGGTATTTCTATTTTGAGTTTTTTGAGGAACCTCCATACTGCTTTCCACAATGGTTGAACTAATTTGCATTCCCACCAGCAATGTAGGAGGGTTCCCCTCTCTCCACATCCTCGCCAACATTTGTTGTTGTTTGTGTTTTGGAATATTGATTTATCTTATCTGCCTAACTTACAATCTACACTAAGCCTAGTGATCTTAAACTAGAAATTCTTTAAAGAAAAATAATTTTAATATGTTAATGTCATCTAAATATCTTCCCCGCCTCCCCCCATTAAATGTATCTATCAGTGGAGAATAGTTCAGGCAGTTTTCTCAGGAATTTTTCTTTTGGGACAAGTATAAAATAAAACTGACAATTTATCTGAGAAGTTGCCTTAACAATTAGAATAAAATTCTGTTGGGGTGAGAGGAATGGGATGGAAATATGAATTCAGCAAGAAAAAGGAATACTGTAAGACATTTCCAAATCTCAAAGACATATGTTCATGTATTTTTTTACACAGAGAGTGGAGATATATATATATATATATACATCACTGTATATATTACATCCTTTGTAACTTTAAAACTTATCATAAAAAACGTTGGATATACAACATGTGGGTAAAATTGTAACATTTCCAGAATATCTCGCCTGGCTTTGGTATATCTGCATATCAACAGGCTTTCAGAGGTGGAAATAAGTATGGCTTTAGCGTATTTGCATCTTTCCTCAGGGGTGGAGAGTTCATCTCCATATCAGTGGGTAATTACCTGGGCAATGGAGGGCTGACTGATACCTGAGAGGTGAGGGGGAAGGGCTGGTTTTGCTGCTGCTGGAGCAGGAGAGAGAGATGGGCCAGACTGCACTTTTGTAAGCAATAAACGGATTTTATACTTTATTTCTCCCTTTGACTGATTTAGGTTTTTAGAAGTATTTTGCACCGGTATTTCCTCTTCCTGAACTAACACAAGGGTGCATAATTTTCCGAATTTATTCTGAGTTTCAAAAACTAGACACTTAAAGACCCCCAGTTAAGATCCCATGTTGGGTGGTGCAGGCCCTGCAGGCCAAGGACACTGGTGTCTTGCAAACGAGTCTCAGCCCCAGGCAGGGTCGCTATAGATTCACTGCGACCAAAGGAATTTACAGCAAAGGGTTCTTGGGGTGAAAATGTTACACCCAACCTTATTTCCAGGTGGCAGGTCAGTCCTCTGGCGCTACCACCACTCCAGCCTCCGCTCCGCTCTCCTACAGCCTACCAACACCACCACCCAGTCTCCGGCCGAGCACTGGGCGGAACTTCTTACATTAACACAATAATGTCTTATTGCCTAAAGGTGTGGAACCGGTAGCATAGCAACAGGCCAGTTACATTTAAGTTCACTGAGGAACCTGGCCATAGGATCCCCACTTTACCCACACTCCACCCCTCCAGGATTCTCGCCTTACAATCTACACGCTTTCCATCTTCCGCAATGGTCCCTGTGCGAGAAAGCTGGGGCACTGTAACCAGATTCCACAACAGCAGCGGAGGATAACAACAACTTAGAGATAATAAAAACAAAACTCCCCGGTAAGATGCTCCTACCTTCTGGCTGTTCAGGACATACTACTGTGACCTTTGGGGGCCACTCTGCTGTTATTCCAGGAATACACAGGAGGCCAGCTTCCAGGCCTTGTCCCCAGGGTGCCAGGAGAGCCAGCCATCGTTGGTCCATGTGTCGAAAGGTCCAAGGCCATGTCCACTCAATGGAGTCTCCGGGATTCAGTGCAGTTGGTGCTGGCAGTAAGATGTTATTCTGGTGGCCGAACCTCAGCTTCAGTGATTTTTCCTTTGTTTGCAATTGCATTTGTATAGGGGAGGCAGCCATATGTGTTAACATGTCCTCGGGGCTTAGGGCTCCCTTTTGGGGTCTCTCATTCAAACGTTGTAGCACAGTCCATAACCAGACTGACCATCCCCGCAGACTATTGGTATCTGACTTTAGTCCAGATTTTAACAAGCCATTGTGCCTCTCTATCATGCCTGCTGTGGTAGGATTGTATGGCACATGAAACTTCCACTTGATTCCCAGCTGTGGCACCCATTCTTGCAGCGTACGTCCAGTAAAATAGGTGCCCTGATCACTCTCAATTACCTGTGGTCAGCCATAGGCATCAAAGAGACACTCCAGGCCTCGTTTGGTCATCTGCTGGTCTTCACAACGGGTAGGAAAAGCAAACAGAAGTCCAGTAGCTGTGTCCACACAGGTCATTGCATACCGATATCCTTCTGACACAGGTAGAGGCCCAATATAGTCTATCTGCCACCTGACGAGGGGTATAGGCCCCTTAGCTATTGCCCCATGTTGCTGTGGAACTCGGTGTAAGTCCCTTTTGGAGCACATGACACACTCCTGCTGGGCTCTACTAACTTCTTCGAAGGTCAAGGCAAGCCCCACCGACAGGCTACAGCCCACATTGCCTTTTGCCCTGCATGCAGCAAATGCTGATGTAGCCATTGGGCTACATCAGAGAGGGCCAATTTATCTGCTTCATCATTTCCTGGTGATGCCAGTGGCAAATGACCTGTCACATGGTATACTGTAATCATTTTAGTCTGACCACAGACCCATAAGTCTTGCCACAGTTCTTGCCCCCAAAGGGGTTGGTGACCAACCAACCAGTTGGCATGGTACCAGGTTGGTAGCCACAGGGTCAAGCCCCAATAGACAGCCCAGCTGTCAGTGCAGACAACTATAGGGGAGGGCCCCTGGCTGATCACAAGCCACACGGCCTGCAACTCTGCCCATTGGCTGCTCTTCCATCCATATTGTCTCAGTCTTAGGATGGAAAGCTATGGCCTTCCATTTTGGGGGTTGCCCACAGCTGGAGCCATCTGTGTACCATGCATCTTCGGGTATAGGGGCTCTTCCCTCCCGATAGGGACTCTCTGCTACTAATGGTTCAAAAGCAAGTTCTTCCTGCTTTTCACTAGTATATGTTACCAGCCCCAACACACGTTGGAGTTCTTCACTCAAGGGGCTACTAGAGAGGGCACTACGCTGCTGTAGGTAAGCACCCCACTTGGCCAGTGTGGGCGTTTGTGCCACACCACTCCTTGGCTTTTGGGTCCAGTCTCGTACCCACCCCAAAATGGGATAGGTGGTTATTACCTTTATTGAGGCCATTCCAGTGATAGGTTCTGTAGCCAGCAAGGCGTGATACATGGCAGCCAGTTGTTTTTCTATCAAAGTGTATCATACCTCTGCCCCTTTCTAGAGTTGTGACCAGAATCCAATGGGTTGGCGAATTTGTTCAAGCCGCAGCCAGAGAACCCAGCCATGACTGTCTTCAGTGACATGAACGTCCAGCTCACAGGGCCTTGATGGGTCTATCACACTCAAGGCCTGCACGGCCTTGACTGCCCGTTTTGCTGTAGTAAAGGCAGATGCACATGTCTCATCCCAGTCCCACCTGACGCCCTTTCATACCAACTGGTATAAGGGCTTCAGAATTTGTGCCAAGTGCGGGATAAACACTCTCCATAGCCTAGAAGACCCAGAAACTCCTGTAGCAATGCCACAGTTGTGGGGGTAGGAAAGGCCTGGACTTTATCTATAACTGTTTCTGATATCACTTTGGTCTTACCCAACCAGACAACCCCCAAGAATTTGACAGACAAACCAGGTCCCTGAACCTTAGTGCTGTTCACAGTCCATCCTTTCTCCTGTAAATGTTGCAGCAGTCTAGGTGCTGCACCTTCTAGATCTGAAAGAGAATCAGACGTGAGCATGACATCATCAATATAATGGTACAGCTGCACTGTTGGTGGTTTCTCCCATGTAGCCAAGTCCTGGGCTACAAGTCCATGACAGATGGTGGATCTGTGGAGGTATCCCTGTGGGAGGATGGTGAAAGTCCATTGCCATCCTTCCCACATGAAGGCAAACTGTTCCTGACTTTCCTGCTCAATGTTAATGGAAAAGAAGGCATTAGCAAGATCTACCACATAATGATATGTTCCTAGTTGATGGCTGAGGGTATCCATCAAGCCTGCAATAGAGGGGACAGCAGCATGCAAAGGGGGTATGACTTTATTCAGTTCTCTGTAATACATAGTCATATTCCAGGAGCCATCTGGCTTTTTTACTGGCCACACTGGGGAATTGAACAGACTATGGGTGGGCTTTATAATACCCACCTTTTCCAGCTCCTGGAGAGTTTCTCCAATCTCTTTATGCCCCCCAGGCAGTTTGTACTGTTTGGTACTAGTCACCCGCCGAAGCACAGGCAAAGCTATGGGTGAGTGCCTAGCATGTCCCCTCAGGACTGCCTTCACCACATGTACTCTCAGTCTGAACTCACCTTCAGAGTTCTGCAACCATAGACCCTGCAGGATATCAATCCCCAAAATATACTCAGGGATAGGAGATATATACACGGTATACTCTTTTGGGGGTATATGCCCTATTCCCAAAGGGATTTGGGCTTTTTCTACTCTGATAGCCTTCCCCCTGTATCCATCTATGATAGTGGGGGTCCCGGGGAACCGCTCAGGGTTACCATGAATCAGTGAACATTCAGCCCCAGTGTCCACCAGAGCCAGGACACATTGTATGTTCACTGGGGACCAAAGGATAGCTATTTCAATATGTGGTCTCCGGTCCCCCCCTGGTCCCTCAGGGCAGATACCTTGACCTTCCCCTCAGTCAAACCGTGTTCCCCAATCACCTTTCTATGTGGGCTCAAGTGAGGTTGGCTCGCCTTTCAGCAGGAAGTCTTGCAAACACACAGGCCGGACTCTTGGCTCTGTCTCTGATCTCTGCCTCTTTGGTCTTAATGGCTGGAACTGCTGCTCTGGTTTCAGCTGTTACTATAGCTCTAGTAAGATCCTATTTGACTTCCCATCTAATTTCCTTCCATCTGCTCCTGCCCGTATTAAATCAACCCACATCTGGGTCCTCTTAACCTTCATGGGGCCCTGTAAATTCTTGTGAGCAATAGGTATTACTTCTTTCCAAATTCTTGTGGCTTCAGCCTCTAAGTCTGCTACTGTATGTGTCACCTCGCTTATGGAATACCCTAAGTGAGGGGAAAGAATGGCCACTAGAGACCCAAAGAGGGATGTAGGAGCCGTTGAAGTACAATATTCTTCATCCCAGTAGTGAAAATCTCTTCATCTGGGCCATAATTCTCTGGACTATAGATGGCATTTCTCATGTCGAGCTCTCGTAACACCTGTTGGAGTTCAGCATATGTCTGCCATCTAACAGGAGAGGAAGGTAGATCACCCGGATTGGGCCACACAGCACGAAGTGCAGCCATGAGCCAATCGAGGAGGGTGTGACTCCCTGGGGTCTGATGTGCATTTTGTAATCGCTCCCTCAAGGCAGGCAAAGCCATCTCCTTCCTCAGGGAATCCACAGAAGTTTGCAGCTCACGTTCTCGTGCTGCCTCTCGCATCAATGCCATTTCCCTCCTCAGGGAATCCACAGCAGTTTGCAGGGATTTCTTGGGTCTCCTCTGTAGACTTTTTAATACTGTGAGAAGCAGCCAACCCACAGTCTCCGCTGCCTCATGGGCACTCTGCTTCTCAAAGGACCCACTTACTATACGAAGGGCCACCTCTACAGCCTCAGGTGTCACCTCCACTTGCCTCCAGTCCTGGGGTGGGGCCCAGTCCTCTAGGAGGCAAGCCACCTCAGACCACATACCCATTGGGGGACAGGCCATTGTCTCCCCATTCACAGGGTCAAGTAGCTGAGGCACCCCTCCCATAACTGCAGGTTGTCTTTTTCCTTGGTCAACAATGAACCCTGCTGACTTCGCCAATTGTCTTGCAAATGAGTTTCAGCTCCAGGCAAGTTCACTATAGATTCACTGTGACAAAAGAAATTTACAGCAAAGGGTTCTTGGGGTGAAAAGGTTATACCTAACTTTCTTTTCGAGGTGGCAGGTCAGTCCCTCGGCGCTGCCACCACTCCAGCCTCCACTCGGCTCTCCTACAGCCTTCCAGTCTCCGGTAGAGCACTGGGTGGAACTATTTACATTAACACAATAATGTCTTATTGCCTAAAGGTGTGGAACCGGTAGCATAGCAACAGGCCAGTTACATTTAAGTTCAGTGAGGATCCTGGCCATAGGAACCCCACTTTACCCACATCTTGGATATGGAAGCTAGGGGCCCATGGCACCTGGGCACGGCAGAGGGAAGGCCTAGTAGCTCCACCCTTCGCATGTACTAGCTTTGTGGGTTGTGACCCATTCATCTTCTGACCTGTTTCTCTTAACCTCAAAATTTCTCCTCGAGGATAGCAACAAAAGCAAGGATTTGACATGTGGGGCTTGCTATGTTCTGATTTTGGCCAAATGTGTTTGAAAATTCTTCCCACCATGGCTTATCTTTACTACATATGTCTCAGGGTCCACTGATTTTACAGAGGACAGAAAAATAATTTCGGGAAAGAGATCTTTCAAAGAAGATTGAACTATATTCAAGAAGAAAACAGAAGGAAGGAAGGTAGGAAGGAAGGCAGAAGAAATAAAGGAAAGCATGAGGGTGTGGGTAAAATTGTAACATTTCCAGAATATCTCGCCTGGCTTTAGTACATGTGCATATCAATAAGTGTTCGGAGGTGGAAAGAAGTATGGCTTTCGTGCATTTGCATCATTCTTCAGGGGTGGAGAGAAGTTCATCTCCATATCAATGGGTAATTACCTGGGCAAGGAGGGCTTATCTGTACCTGAGAGGTGAGGGGGAGGGCCGATTTTACTTCTGCTAGAGCAGGAAAGAGAGACAGCCTGGGGCGGCAGTTGGTGAGCAATAAACAGATTTGAAACTTTATTTACCCCTTTGACTGATTCGGTTTTTAGAGGTTTTTGCCCTGGGATTTCCTTCCCCCGGACTTATAGAGGGAAAGGCAGAATATTTCTCTTTTGGAAAGAAAATACTTCCAGATTGCATCTGTTGGTTTTTTTTTTTTTTTAAGTTTCCATGGGAGGATATCTAGAGACACTCCCTGAGTGGAAATTTCAGCCTTTCTGGAAATTCAGCAATTCAGCTATGGGGGGGGGCTATGTGGACACTGCAGTGCTGAGATGGATAAAGAAGTCGTGGTACATATACACAATGGAATACTATTCAGCCATAAGAAAGTAACAAATCCTACTGTAAGTCTGGGGAGAGGAAATCCCGGAATAAAATACATCTAAAAACCAAAATCAGTCAAAGGGAGAAATAAAGTTTCAAATCCATTTATTGCTCACAAACTGCAGTCTGGGGCTGTTTCTCTCTTTCCTGCTCCAGCAGAAGCCAAAAACTGGCCCTCCCCTCACCTCTCAGGTACAGATAAGCCCTCCTTGCCCAGGTAATTACCCATTGATATGGAGATGAATTTCTCTCCAGCCCTGAAGAATGATACAAATGCACTAAAACCAAACTTCTTTCCACCACTGAACGCCTATTGATATGCAGATGTACTAAAGCCAGGTGAGATATTCTGGAAATGTTACAATTTTACCCACACCTACCATTTGCAAAAACATGGATGGAGTTGGAGGGTACTATGCTCAGTGAAATAAGCCAGGTGGAGAAAGACAAGTACCAAATGATTTCCCTCATTTGTGGAGTATAACAACGAAGCAAAATTGAAGGAACAAAACAGCAACAGTCTCACAGTCTCCAAGAAGGGGCTAGCGGTTACCAAAGGGGAGGGGTAGGGGAGGTTGGGTGGGAAGCGATGGAGAAGGGGATTGTGGGGTATCATGATTGGTGCACATGGTGTGTGTGTGGGGGGTCACGGGAAAGACAGAGTAACACAGAGAAGACAAGTAGGGACTCTGTGGCATCTTACTACACTGATGGACAGTGACTGCAATGGGGTTTGGGGGGGCTCGATAAGTGTAGTACCACATTGTTTTTCATGTGAAATCTTCATAAGAGTGTATATCAATAATACATTAATAAAAATAAAATTAAAAAAAGAACAGTTTCTGTTTTGTTTCATCTCTGCACATTCATGTTGGTCCCTCCTACTTATCTCTTCAAAACAAGACCTTTTCTTTTCCTAGAACTGCATCTGGTGTGACAACAGATTTAAAAGTGCCACCCCTCCTCTTTGAGACCACAGACGCAGCTGAACCAGTGAGCTGAGACTTATAAACAGGGACAGGATGGGGCCAGAGGAGAACGAAAGCAAGGGGGAAAAGCACCGCACCTCAAAGTGGGAAGGGAGCAGGAAACAACCAGCCCTCCGAAAAAGCAAGAATCAAAAAACAAAACCCAAACCTCGTGAGACTGTCATGAGGTTGAAGGTTTTAAAAATTGTTACTACTACAGATTTTGGAGACTTCTTCCACTACCCTGATGTACCCAGGAATTATAAACCCAAACCCTTGAAAGTTCAGCATTAAGGTATGGGGTATAGGGGAACGGATAGGGGCAGTACAAGATTTTGTCTCCGTCTGTGAAAGGTCTTTGTGCTCCACAGCATTCCCCTGGTCAGGTTTTGTGGAATGGTTCAGTTGGGCCAATTTTCTGGCTGCTCTCAGCTCTGCCAGTGAATAACATGCAAACTTGAAGAATAAGGGTTAGGGATAAATTAAGGAGAGTGGGTGGGCTTCCTCCAGGCAAAAGCCAAAAGCAGTATTAAAGTCAACTTCCCAGCTTCTAAAATCATGGAAACCCCTGGTGGTGATGGGACAGGGGATCCACTGGTCTCCCTGAGGTAAAAGACAGGCCCCCAAAGATCCGAAGCTCATTAGCAGGAGCTAAAGGGGGCAGAACTTCTTTTCCCTCAGGGAAAGCACCCTGTGCACCCCACCACCACTGCCTGCACCGGCTGGCCTCCTGGAAGGGGTAGCTGCTGGAGAAATGTTAGAATGGTAGGCAAATTATTTTCTTGTGAAATATCATCCGATGCTTTAATAAAGTGCAAACAAGGGGAGGCATCATATATTGTGTGTGGGTGGGGTGGAGTGAGCAGGGAGGGAAGGAGCCGTCCTAGTCTCTGCACTCACTCCTCCACCTAGATGAGGCCTAGTGTAAAAGCTCTGCAAGTGCAGCCAGCAGCTGCCCGTTCCTGCCAAGTGGCTCAGTTGTTATTTATAAAATAGTAGAAATGCCCCTGGTGCATATGGAACAGGGTGCAGGGCAGAGCACCAAACATTCCAGGAATTGCACCTAGTAGTGTTTCTTTCAGTGGGTGGTATCAAATAAAAGCTTTAAGCAAAAGTAACATGCTATTATTGATTATAGATGTTATCTAATGATAATAATTCTATTACGTTCCTGTTTGTCCCAGATAACCCTGTGAGGGGAGAAAGTTCATAATGCCTGTCTTAAAAGCAAGGTTCATTTTCTTTTCTTCCTTGCCAACAATCCTTTCCTCACCCTCAAGAAAATTTGGGCCCTGCATAAGCTCTGTTATAGTTCTAGGATCTCATGGTTTACTTTACGCTGATGACATTAACACCAACAGAGGCACATTTTTGCTAAGTTTAGGAGTGTGTGTCGTTTGTTCTTTCAAGTTTCTTTGTGAGGTAACAAAGGAATTTCAGTGTGACTGTCCTCACTTTACTGATGGGGAGATAAGAACAAAGCAGCTAGGTGAATAGGCAGTAGGGCATGTGGACTGGGGCAGAGTCTGGAGCAGGTAAGTCAAGGTTGTGGAAACCCATGCCAGGGAAATTCCTACAGGATGATTATATTGCTCCATATAAATGAAAATATATTCATGTAAAGAAAGCCCTAAAGTACAGATATTTAACCAACAAAGGGAACAGAGTTGAGTGAGTGGGGTTGGCTGCCTAAGGGTTAATTTCTCAAATCTGTTCTTTTCTGTGCGGAACCCAGCAGTCTCCTGCAACACAGGCCAGGAGTAAAATTTGAAGCTGCAGGATCTAGGTCATATTTATTAGTTTTTCAGTCAGTCTGTCCTGCGAGTCTTTGAGATCTTAGAAGGCAAAAGTCAAGCAAGACCTTCACACCTTTGTTTCAGGGCTGCTGGGAACCAGTGTTTCACATTTTCTAAATGAATGAGTAACTGATTCCCAGCAGCTCTCTAATCTCATGGTGATCAGACTTCAGAAAGCCCCCATCAACACAGAAGTGGTGGAATGACACCCGGGACAACTGTGGGTAGTTGGTCACCAGGTCACTAGGTCACTGGGGTGTTAGGATGGTTGGGAACACATGTTTGCCCTACAGTGAACTTTATCCCATTTCCCAGTATTTCACAGAGGACCTGATAATGGCTTTTATGTTTGGAAGGATTTGTGTAATCTTCTAAGTACTGCAGCCCCCAGGTCCCAGTAAGAGAGGAACCTTAGACATTTTCTCTTATAAATTAATCAGTTAATCCATGAGTATTATAGTTGAATAGGTACTTTTACATGATATTATCATGTAAAGGAGCAGAGGTCTTCAAATTTTATTGACAAAGACTTCCATAAAAGGATACCTATTTGAAAAAATTGCAAAGCAAGGTGTATATAACAATAATAAATGGTTCTCTACCGCTTTGCCCCAGTCTTCTTTCTGCTTCTAGTTCTTTTTCTTAGTTCCTCTCCTCTTTTTATGCGCGGGAGCACATGTGCGCTCACACACACACACACACACACACACACACAGACTATATAAAAGACAATAAAAACTGGCATGAGGGAAATTTCCTTGTAGGGAACATGAAGATTTGGTGAGAAAAATGTTCAAACTTTTCTTCTTGCGTTTTCTGGAAAAGACTTTCACTGGTTCTTAACTACAGAGAACAATCAGCTTGAGGAGTAATATTTAGTTCCTTTTTCTTTATATTCGCTGGGATAAGATGGCATGTGGGAACGGAACTTGTGGTAAAAGTCACCTTGCCACAAAAGGACTCCACCCTGTTTACCTTCCGCTGAATCTAGTTGTAAATATGTAGTGAATGGTAACTGTGGGGCTTCCTGTATCTGCAGTGTGCATTGCCACACCAATTTTCAGTGGAATGAAAATTTATGGCTCTTTTGAAATGTGATGAAGCAAGAAAGAATTCAGAAATAGGATGACCACATTTTCTGTACTATATTGCACTCTTTTGCACAATATGTAAGAACACAGCATGAGAAACTTACAAAAGAAGGAAACAGAACAATTGAGGTTGTCAGCTGGGCAGGCCATAAGGGCAAGGGTAGAATATTACATACCCCACCTAGCCAAATCCTCTTGTGACTGTTATTCCTGTCTCCAAGCCTCTAGAACTCTCTCCTCTTCCATTATTCTTTCCCATCATCCATCCATCCATCCATCCATCCATCCATTCATCTATAAACATTTATTGGGCACCCTGTCATTCTAGCTACTGGAAATATAGACTGTCAGTGGTATGCTGGGAAAGGTTAAACAACTTAGCTCTTGAGTTGGAGAGCTGATTTGCAGTGTTTGTTGATTTCCATAGTGCAAATACTCCTACCATGGCTGATTTCAAACTATCAACATGACATGACAAAGTTGGGAAGAGAGGCACAGTAGTGCACCATTAATGTTTCCACCATACAGATGCAAGAGATGTAAATAACTGCCAGTGCACAGAGAGTAGTCAAATGTGGTCATTAAGAAATGGTGAGTTTTGAGTATTAAGTTTATTGTCAATATAACTTACTTAATTGTACATTTATATAATTTAATTCTAAATAATGGCTGTTTCAACAGCTCACAACATTTCTGAAAATTTAATAATTAGCTCTTATGAGAAGTGTGGGTTAGCTCTAGCACACCACTGGACAGAGATATACAATGTATACTGCCTGCCTTACGAAAGTTTTTTTCTCTAGAGAGGAACATGTACATATATAAATAAGTAGCAGTCTTACAGTTGATGTGAGTGTGCAATAGGGTAAAGTGCTAGATATAGAATGAGTGGGGAAGTACAGTGAGACTCCCCTCCCCCAAATAAAATTACCTTGAGGAGGGGCTGGTGACTTGGCTCACAAGCACCTAAGAATACACAGAGAGGGGCTGGTTTGAACTCAGCACGTAGATCTCTGCTATTCAATATTTCCTACTGTGGGTAAAATTGTAATATTTCCAGAATATCTCACCTGGCTTTAGTGCATTTGCATCATTCCTCAGGGGTGGAGAGCAGTTCATCTCCATATCAATGGGTAATTACCTGGGCAAGGAGGGCTTATCTGTACCTGAGAGGGGAGGCTCGGTTTTGCTGCTGTTGGAGCTGGATGAGAGAAGGCCCTAGACTGCAGTTTGTAAGCAATAAATGGATTTTAAACTTTATTTATCCCTTTGACTGATTTTGTTTTTTAGAGGTATTTTGCCAGAGAATTTCCTTTCCCCGGACTTACACCTACTCTAGTCAGTGACTTCGGAGCTAAAACCCTGGCATAATTCTCATCCTTGGCAGATAGTTGACAGGCCAAGGGAAAACTCTAACTTTGAAACCCAAGCCACAACGCTCAAGGTGCTCAAGGCCTGGGATGAACAGGGACACTCGGGCAATAGGCTCTTCCCTGTTGACCTGTGCAGGCCCGTCTTCAACAGTGACATCTCGTGGCAACAAAATGAATAGCATAAATTGGATGACATTTTCCAATTCCAGTGATTCCGGGCCCTGATCGGCAGGTAAAATGTGTGCCTTTTGAAATGACGTCTTTGAGATTTTTCACAGTTTGATAGCTGGCAGAACTTAAGGTCATTCTTCGTAATGTGGTATATGTGGATTTGAGTGAATAGTAAAAAATAATAAGAGTTGTGACCATGGGCATTCTGATTTGCAAAGCAGGTTATAGGTGACATGACCCGCCAAGTATATAGATATGTGCTCACAGAAAAAGATGTTGGCCAAAATGTTAACAAATGGCTATTTCTAGGTGATGTTTTGAGAGGCGGTTTATTTTTATATATTTGCTTGCATTGTTTAATAATTTCACAAGTTTTCTTTTGCCAAAATATTAATCAATAAATAATATCTGCCAATTGTAAAAAGGCAAGTAAGTTTAAAGAAGGAAACTAAAAATCCAGCCATAATTCCAACAGCCAGAAATAACAGCGAATTTTGGTGTAAGACCTTCTAGATCTTCTGCTATGATGTATTTTCTTTGTAACCTCCTGCCAGCCTTGGGTTATTCTGGTTCCACTTCCTGACTGTGCTTCTGAGCACTGGGGCAAAAGGCTCACAGCTCATGCTATTACTAAGTTAGTTTATCAACACAAGGAGGCCCTTCTTCCCAAATCACAATTTTTTAAAAACTTATCTTTTTAAAAATTTTGCTATTAATGTACAATTACATGAGCAACATTACAGTTACTAGACTCCCCCTATTATCAAGTCCCCACCACATATCCCTTTGCAGTCACTGTCCATCAGAATAGAAGGATGTTATAGAATCATTACTTGTCTTCTCTGTATTATACTGCCTTCCCCGTAGCACTCCACCCCACGCCCACCCCCGCTACATTATGTATGCTAATTGTAATAGCCCTTTTCCCCCCTTATCCTTCCCTTCACACCCATCTTCCCCAGTCCCTTTCTCTTTGGTAACTATTAGTCTGTTCTTGGGTTCTGTGAGTCTGCTGCTGTTTTCTTCCTTCAGTTTTTTCTTGGTTCTTATACTCCACATATGAGTGAAATCATCTGGTACTTGTCTTTCTCTGGCTGGCTTATTTCACTGAGCATAACACCCTCTACCTCCACCCATGTTGTTGCAAATGGTAGAATTTGTTTTCTTCTTATGGCTGAATAATATTCCATTGTGTATATGTACCATATCTTCTTTATCCATTCATCTACTAATGGACACTTAGATTGCTTCCATTTCTTGGCTATTGTAAATAGTGCTGCGATAAACATAGGGGTACAAATATCTTTTTCAAATTGGGCTGCTGCATTCTTAGGGTAAATTCCTAGGGGTGGGATTCCTGGGTCAAATGGTATTTCTATTTTGAGTTTTTTGAGGAACCTCCATACTTCTTTCCACAATGATTGTATTAATTTACATTCCCACCAGCAGTGTAGGAGGGTTCCCCTTTCTACACATTTGATGTTGTTTGTGTTTTGGATGTTGGCCATCCTCACTGGTGTGAGGTGATATCTCATTGTGGTTTTAATCTGCATTTCTCTGATGATTAGTGATGTGGAGCATCTTTTCATGTGCCTGTTAGCCAACTGAATTTCTTCTTTGGAGAAGTGTCTGGTTAGCTCCTCTACCCATTTTTTAATTGGCTTATTTGCTTTTTGTTTGTTGAAGTGCATGACCTCTTTATATAACTTGGATGTCAACCCCTTATCAGATATGTCATTTATGAATATATTCTCCCATACTGTAGGATATCTTTTTTGTTCTACTGATGGTATCCCTTGTTGTACAGAAGCTTTTTAGTTTGATATAGTCCCATTCGTTCCTTTTTGCTTTTGTTTCCCTT
This sequence comes from Phataginus tricuspis, assembly GCA_029783875.1. NCBI lineage: Eukaryota > Metazoa > Chordata > Mammalia > Pholidota > Manidae > Phataginus > Phataginus tricuspis. The sequence goes on along the minus strand of JAQQAC010007890.1, from coordinate 42,766,274 downwards.
GACTGAGGAGACATGTTCACGAAGAGGTTGCTCATTTTTATGTTCAAGAAATTTTTGCCTATGTTTTTTTCTAAGAGTTTTATGGTTTCATGACTTACATTCAGGTCTTTGATCCATTTTGAGTTTACTTTGGTGTATGGGGTTAGACAGTAGTCCAGTTTCATTCTCTTACATGTAGCTGTCCAGTTTTGTCAACACCAGCTGTTGAAGAGGCTGTCATTTCCCCGTTGTATATCCATGGCTCCTTTATCATATATTAATTGACCATATATGGCTGGGTTTATATCTGGGCTCTCTATTCTGTTCCACTGGTCTATAGGTCTGTTCTTGTGCCAGTAACAAATTGTCTTGATTACGGTAGCTTTGTAGTAGAGCTTGAAGTCAGGGAGCGTAATCCCCCCTGCTTTATTTTTCCTTCTCAGGATTGCTTTGGCTATTCGGGGTCTTTTGTGGTTCCATCTGAATTTTAGAACTATTTGCTCTAGTTCATTGAAGAATGCTGTTGGTAGTTTGATAGGGATTGCGTTGAATCTGTAGATTGCTTAGGCAGGACGGCCATTTTGACAATATTAATTCTTCCTAGCCAAGAGCATGGGATGAATTTCCATTTATTAGTGTCCTCTTTAATTTCTCTTAAGAGTGTCTTGTAGTTTTCAAGGTATAGGTCTTTCACTTCCTTGGTTAGATTTATTCCTAGGTATTTTATTATTTTTGATGTGATTGTGAATGGAAGTGTTTCCCTGATTTCTCTTTCTCCTAGTTCATGGTTAGTGTATAAGAATGGAACAGATTTCTGTGTTTTAATTTTGTATCCTGCAACTTTGCTGAATTCAGATGTTAGATCTAGTAGTTTTGGAGTGGATTCTTTAGGGTTTGTTTTGTACAATATCATGTCATGTGCAAACAGGGACTGTTTGACTTCTTCTTTACCAATCTGGATGCCATGTATTTCTTTGTGTTGTCTGATTGCTGTGACTAGGATCTCTAGAACTATGTTGAATAAAAGTAGAGAGAGTGGGCATCCTTGTCCTGTTCCCTATCTGAAAGGAAAAGGTTTCAGCTTCTCGCTGTTAAGTATAATGTTGGCTGTGGGTTTGTCATATATGGCCTTTATTATGTTGAGGTACTTGCCCTCTATACCCATTTTGTTGAGAGTTTTTATCATGAATGGATGTTGAATTTTGTCAAATGCTTCTTCACCATCTATGGAGATGATCATGTGGTTTTTGTCCTTCTTTTTGTTGATGTAGTGGATGATGATGATGGATTTTCTAATGTTGTACCATCTTTGCATCCCTTGGATGAATCCCAATTGATCATGATGGATGATATTTTTGATGTACTTTTGAATTCGGTTCGCTAATATTTTGTTGAGTATTTTTGCATCTATGTTCATCAGGAATATTGGTCTGTAATTTTCTTTTTCTGTAGTGTCTTTGCCTGTTTTTGGTATTAGAGTGATGTTGGCCTTGTAGAATGAGTTTGGGAGTATTCCCTCCTACTTTTTGGAAAAATTTAAGGAGAATGAGTATTAGGTCTTCACTAAATGTTTGATAAAATACAACAGTGAAACAATCTGGTACAGGAGTTTTGTTCTTAGTTTTCTCTTTACGAATTCAATTTCTTTGCTGGTAATTGTTCTGTTCAGATTTTCTGATTCTTCCTGGGTCAGCCTTGGAAGGTTGTATTTTTCTAGAAAGTTGTCCATTTCTTCAAGGTTATCCAGTTTGTTAGCATGTAATTTTTCATAGTATTCTCTCATAATTGTTTGTATTTCTGTGGTATCTGTAGTGATTTTTCCTTTTTCATTTCTGATTCTGTTTATGTGTGTAGACTCTCTTTTATTTTTGATAAGTCTGAGTAGGGTTTTACCTATCTTGTTTATTTTCTCAAAGAACCATCTCCTGCTTTCATTGATTTTTTTCTATTGTTTTATTCTTCTCAATATTATTTATTTCTGCTTTAATCTTTATTATGTCCCACCTTCTACTGAATTTGGGTCTCATTTTTTCTTTTTTGTCTATTATTGTTAATTGTGAGTTTAGACTGTTCATTTGGGATTGTCGTTCTTTCCTGAGGTAGGCCTGTATTGCAATATACTTTCCTCTTAGCATGGTCTTCGCTGTGTCCCACAGATTTTGCAGTGTTGAATTATTGTTGTCATTTGTCTCCATATATTGCCTGATCTCTGTTTTATTTGGTCATTGATCCATTGATTATTTAGGAGCGTGTTATTAAGCCTCCATGTATTTGTGGGCTTTTTTGTTTTCTTTATGTCATTTATTTCTAGTTTCATACCTTTTTGATCTGAGAAGCTGGTTGGTACAATTTCAATCTTTTTGAATTTACTGAGGTTCTTTTTGTGGCCTAATATGTGATCTATTCTTGAAAATGTTCCATGCACACTTGAGAAGAATGTGTATTCTGTTGCTTTTGGATGGAGTGTTCTGTAGATGTCTGTTAGGTCCATCTGTTATGATACGTTGTTCAGTGCCTCTGTCTCTTTACTTATTTTCTGTCTGGTTGATCTGTCCTTCGGAGTAAGTGGTGTGTTGAAGTTTCCCAAAATGAATGCATTGCATTCTATTTCCCCCTTTAATTCTGTTAGTATTTGTTTCACATATGTAGGTGTTCCTGTGTTGGGTCCATAGATGTTTATAATAGTTATATCGTCCTGTTGGACTGACCCCTTTATCATTATGGAATGTCCTTCTTTGTCTCTTGTTGCTTATTTTGTTTTAAAGCCTAATTCTTCTGATAGAAGTACTGCAACTCCTGCTTTCTTCTCATTTTTAGTTGGATGAAATATATTTTTCCATCCCTTTATTTTCAGTCTGTGTATGTCTTTGGGTTTGAAGTGAGTCTCTTGTAGGCAGCATATAGATGGGTCTTGCTTTTATTTATTTATTTATTTATTATATTATATTTTATTTTTTTAAAGTGGATAAGCATTAATGTGTTTAATATATATATATATATATTTTTTTTGATATCATTAACCTACAATTACATGTGCAATATTATGGTGATTAAACTACCCCCTTCATCAGGTCCCCCCCACCAACCCTACTACAGTCACTTTCCATCAGCGTAGTGAGATGAGAATCACTACTTGTCTTCTCTGAGTTGTACAGCCCTCCCCGTGCCCCCCCTACCTTACGTCTGCTAATCGTAATGCCCCTTTTACCCTCTTATCCCTCCCTTCCCACCCTTCTTCCCCAGTCCCTTTCCCTTTGGTAACTAATAATCTGTTCTTGGGTTCTGTGAGTCTGCTGCTGTTTTGTTCCTTCAGTTTTTTTCTTTGTTCTTATACTCCACATATGAGTGAAATCATTTGATACTTGACTTTTTCGGCATGGCTTATTTCACTGAGCATAATACCCTCTAGCTCCATCCATGTTGTTGCAAATGGTAGGATTTGTTTTCTTCATATGGCTGAATAATATTCCATTGTGTATATGTACCACCTCTTCTTAATCCATTCATCTACTGATGGACACTTAGGTTGCTTCCATGTCTTGGCTATTGTAAATAGTGCTGCAATAAACATAGGGGTGCATCTGTCTTTCTCAAACTGGGCTGCTGCATTCTTAGGGTAAATTCCTAGGAGTGGAATTCCTGGGTTGAATGGTATTTCTATTTTGAGGTTTTTGAAGAACCTCCATACAGCTTTCCACAATGGTTGAACTAATTTGCATTCCCACCAGCAGTGTAGAAGGGTTCCTTTTCTCCACATCCTCGTCAACATTTGTTGTTGTTTGTGTTTTGGATGTTGACCATCCTCACTGGTATGAGGTGATATCTCATTGTGCTTTTAATCTGCATTTCTCTGATGATTAGCGATGTGGAACATCTTTTCATGTGCCTGTTGGCCATCTGAATTTCTTCTTTAGAGAAGTGTCTATTCATGTCCTCTGCCCATTTCTTAATTGGGTTATTTGCTTTTTGTTTGTTAAGTTGCGTGAGTTCTTTATATATTTTGGATGTCAACCCCTAATCAGATACATCGTTTATGAATATATTTTCCCATATTGTAGGATGTCATTTTGTTCTACTGATGGTGTCCTTTGCTGTACAGAAGCTTTTCAACTTGATATAGTCCCATTTGTTCATTTTTGCTTTTGTTTCCCTTGCCCAGGCGGATATGTTCATGAAGAAGTCACTCATGTTTATATCCAAGAGATTTTTGCCTATGTTTTTTTCTAAGAGTTTTATGGTTTCATGACTTACATTCAGGTCTTTGATCCACCTTGAGTTTACCTTTGTATATGGGGTTAGACAGTAGTCCAGTTTCATTCTCTTACATGTAGCTGTCCAGTTTTTCCAACACCACCTGCTGAAGAGGCTGTCATCTCCCCATTGTATATCCAGGGCTCCTTTATCAAATATTAATTGACCCTAGATGTTTGCGTTAATGTTTGGATTTTCTATTCTGTTCCACTGGTCTGTGGGTCTGTTTTTGTGCCAGTACCAAATTGTCTTGATTACTGTGGCTTTGTAGTAGAGCTTGAAGTCAGGGAGCGTAATTCCCCCTGTTTGATTCCTCCTTCTCAGGATTGTTTTGGCCATTCGGGGTCTTTTCTGGTTCCATATGAATTTTAGAATTATTTGTTCGAGTTCATTGAAGAAAGCTGTTGGTAGTTTCATAGGGATTGCGTTGAATCTGTAGATTGCTTTAGGTAGTATAGCCATTTTGACAATAGTTATTCTTCCTAGTCAAGAGCATGGGATGCATTTCCATTTGTTAGTGTCTTCTTTAATTTATTCTAGGAGTGTCTTGTAGTTTTCAGAGTTCAGTTCTTTCACTTCCTTCGTTAGGTTTATTCCTAGGTATTTTATTCTTTTTGATGCAGTTGTGAATGAAATTGTTTTTCTGATTTCTCTTTCTGTTAGTTCATCATTAGTGTGTAGGAAAGCAACAGATTTCTGTGTGTTAATTTTGTATTCTGCAACTTTGCTTAATTCAGATATTAGTTCTACTAGTTTTGGAGTGGAGTCTTTAGGGTTTTTTATGTACAATATCATGTCATCTGCAATTGTGACAATTTGACTTCTTCTTTACAAACCTGGATGCCTTGTATGTCTTTGTTTTGTCTGATTGCCGTGGCAAGGACCTCCAGTACTATGTTGAATAACAGTGGAGAGAGTGGGCATCCCTGTCTTGATCCCGATCTTAGATGAAAAGCTTTCAGTTTCTCTCTATTAAGTATGATAGCTGTGGGTTTGTCATATATAGCCTTTATGGTATTGAGGTACTTGCCGTCTATATGCATTTTGTTGAGAGTTTAAATCATGAATGAATACTGAATTTTATCAAATGCTTTTTCAGCATCTATGGAGATGATCATGTGGTTGTTGTTCTTCTTTTTATTGATGTGATGGATGATGTTGATGGATTTTCGAATTGTACCATCTTTGCATCCCTGGGGTGAATCCCACTTGATCATGGTGTATGATCCTCTTGATGTATTTTTGAATTCGGTTTGCTAATATTTTGTTGAATATTTTTGCATCTACGTTCATCAGGAATATTGGTCTGTAAGTTTCTTTTTTAGTGAGGTCTTTGCCCGGTTTTGGTATTAGAGTGATGCTGGTTTCATAGAAAGAGTTTGGAAGTATTCCTCCTCTTCTATGTTTTGGAAAACTTTAAGGAGAATGGGTGTTATTTCTTCTCTATATGTCTGGTAGAATTCAGAGGTGAATCCATCTGGTCCGGGGGTTTTGTTCTTGGGTAGATTTTTGATTACAGATTGTATTTCATTGCTGGTGATTGGTCTGTTTAGTTTTTCTGTTTCTTGCTTGGTCAGTCTTGGAAGGTTGTATTTTTCTAAGAAGTTGTCCATTTCTTCTAGGTTTTCCAGCTTGTTACCATATAGATTCTCATAACATTCTCTTATAAATCTTTGTATTTTTGTGGGGTCCATCATTATTTTTCCTTTCTCATTTGTGATTCTGTTTATGTGTGTAGATTCTCTTTTTCTCTTAATGAGTCTGTCTAGGGGTTTTCTATTTTGTTTTTTTTTTCAACGAACCAGCTCTTGGTTTCATTGATTTTTTTCTATTGTTTTATTCTTCTCAATTTTATTTATTTCTTCTCTGATCTTTATTATGTCCCTCCTTCTGGTGACTTTGGGCCTCATTTGTTCTTCTTTTTCCAATTTCAATAATTGTGTCTTTAGACTGTTCGTTTGGGAATGTTCTTCCTTCTTTAAATAGGCCTGGATTGCAAGATACTTTCCTCTTAGAACTGTCTTTGGTGCGTCCCACAGAAGTTGTGGCTTTGTGTTGTTGTTGCCATTAGTCTTCATATATTCTTTGATTTCTGTTTTGATTTGGTCGTTAACCCATTGATTCATTAGGAGAATGTTGTTAAGTCTCCACGTATTTGTGAGCCTTTTTGATTTCTTTCTTAAATTCATTTCTAGTTTTATACCTTTGTGATCTGAGAAGTTGGTTGGTAGGATTTCAATATTTTTTAATTTACTGAGGTTCTTTTTGTGGCCTTGTATGTGGTCTGTTCTGGAAAATGTTCCATGTGCACTTGAGAAGAATGTGTATCCTGCTGCTTTTGGGTGCAGAGTTCTGTAGATGTCTGTTAGGTCCATCAGTTCTAGTGTGTTGTTCAGTGCCTCTGTGTCTTTACTTATCCTCTGCCTGGTTGATCTATCCTTTGGAGTGAGTGGTGTGTTAAAGTCTACGAAAATAATTGCATTGCCATCCATTTCTCCCTCAATTCTGTTAGTATTTGTTTCACATATGCTGACGCTCCAGTGTTGGGTGCATATATATTTATAATGGTTATATCTTCTTGTTTGACTGACCCCTTTATCATTATGTAATGTCCTTCTTTACCTCTTGCTACTTTCTTCGTTTTGAAGTCTATTTTATCTGATACAAGTACTGCAACACCTGCTTTTTTCTCTTTGTTGTTTGCATGGAATATCTTTTTCCATCCCTTCACTTTTAGTCTGTGTATATCTTTGGGTTTGAGGTGAGTCTCTTGTAAGCAGCATATAGATGGGTCTTGCTTTTTTATCCACTCTGTTACTCTGTGTCTTTTGATTGGTGCATTCAGTCCGTTTACGTTTAGGGTGATTATTGATAGATATGTACTTATTGCCATTGCTGGCTTTAGATTCGTGGTTACCAAAGGTTCAAGGGTTGCTTCCTTACTATCTAAGAATCTAACTTAACTTTCTTGTTAAGTTATTGTGTGCGCCGTCTGATGTTTCTTTATCTCTCCCTTCCTATTCTTCCTCCTCTTTTCTTTATATATTAGATGTTTTATTCTTTGTCTTTCATTAGTATTTGGATGGTCTGATTTCTTTGGTATGATTTTATTTTCTCTGGTGACTTCTTTTTAGCCTTAGGGGTGCTTCCCTCTAGAGCAGTCCATTTAAGATATCCTGTAGTGGTGGTTTATGAGAGGCAAACTCTCTCAACTTTACTTTGTCTTGAAGTTGTTTAATCCCTCCGTCATATTTAAATGATAATCGTGCTGGATACAGTATTCTTGGTTCGAGGCCCTTCTGTTTCATTACATTAAATATATCATGCCATTCTCTTCTGGCCTGTAAGCTTTCTGTTGAGAAGTCTGATGACAGTCTGATGGCTTTTCCTTTGTAGGTGATCTTTTTTCTCTCTCTAGCTGCCTTTAATACTCTGTCTTTATCTTTGATCTTTGCCATCTTAATTATTATGTGTCTTGTTGTTGTCTTCCTTGGGTCCCTTGTGTCAGGAGATCTGTGGGCTTCCATGGACTGCGAGACTATTTCCTTCCCCAGCATGGGAAAGTTTTCAGGAATTATTTCTTCAAAGACACTTTCTATCCCCTTTTCTCTCTCTTCTTCCTCTGGTACTCCTATAATGCGAATATTGCTCCGTTTGGATTAGTCACACAGTTCTCTTAATATTCTTTCATTCTTAGAGATCCTTTTATCTGTCTCTGCCTCAGCTTCTTTGTATTCCTGTTCTCTGTTTTGTATTTCATTGACAGTGTCTTGTGCCTCATCCAGTCTGCTGTTAAGCACGTCGTTGGCTTGTCTCATTTCTGCATAGTCTTTCCTCATTTCCTCCCTCAGCTCTTGCAATTTTTCTGTACATCCATCAGCATGGCTATGACTTTTATTCTGAATTCTTTTTCAGGAAGATTGTGCATGTCCATTCCTTCAGGTTCTCTCTCAGGTGTTGTGTGTGTCTGAAGCTTTGTCTGTACCATATTCCTCTGTCTTCTCATGGCTATAGAATTGGTTGTTGGTAGTTGTCACGTATGTCAGCTGGGCTCTTTATGACTTTAAAAAGGAAAGAGAAGAAAGAAGAGAAAAAATTAGAAAAAAATACTAATAATAATAAAAAAAAGAGAGAGAAGGAAAGAAAAGAAAGGAAAGAAAAAAAGAAAAGGCAACAACACCTAAAAAAAACCAAAAAACCAAAAACGCCCACCAGGAGTGGTTTCTGTGTGAATGCTGTAGGTGGCGCTGTTGTTCCAGTATTCCAGCACGGTGGCCGCACCGCTCTGTAAGACCCTTCAAAGCTGTGGCCGGTTTGAGAATGAATGGGAAGCTGTTGAGCTCTGTGGGAGTCCTAAATATGGCTACCCTTTCCCAGGCGTCTGTGTGTCCGTGTTCCTGGGGCAGTTTGCCGGGGCTGGTTATCTCCTGGGCCTGCACTTCCACTCCCTCCCAGCTCTGAATCCTCTCCTCCCGCTGGTGCGCTGGGTTGGGGAGTGCTCGGGTCCTGCTGGATCGCAGTTCTGTTTCTTACCCGCCTCGGCAGCTCCCGAGTCCTCTCAGGTGTGGCTGCACGATGTGCGCTTTCTTGTGTGTTCTGGTCTCTGTTTTAGGAATAGTTGTATTTGCTGTGTTTTCGTGGATAAATATAATGTTGGGAGGAAAATTCTGCTGCTCCGTTCCCGCCGCCATCTTCCTGGAACCCCAGGTCTTGCTTTTTTATCCATTCAGTAACTCCATATTTTGATTGGTGCATTTAGACCATTTACATTAAGGGTGATTATCAGTAGGTATGTACTTATTGCCATTGCAGGTTTTAGATTTGTGATGGCCAAAGATTCAAGGGCAATTCCCTTACTATCTGTCTAATTTACTTTACTTCCTGTACTATTACAAACACAACCTAAAGGTTCTTTTTCTTTTTTCCTCCTTTTCCTTCCTTCTCCATTCTTTGTATGTTATGAATCATATTCTGTACTCTTTGTCTTCCCTTTGATGACATCTGTTTAGCCTTAGGAATACTTCCTTCTATAGGAATCCCTCCAAAATTCCCTGTAGAGGTGGTTTGAGGGACGTAAATTCTCTCAGCTTTTGCTTATCTGAAAATTGTTTAATCCCTCCTTCAAAATTTTTTATTATGGTATTATTGATATACACTCTTATGAATGTTTCACATGAAAAAAGAATGTGGTTACTACATTTACCCATATTACCAAGTCCCCACTCATACCCCATTCAGTCACTGTCCATCAGTGTAGTAAGATGACACAGATTCACTGTTTGTCTTCTCTGTGCTACACTGTTTTCCCCATGATTCCCCACACCATGTGTACTAAACATAATACCCCGCAATCCCCTTCTCCCACCTTCCGCACCCGCCCTCCCACACCCCTCCCCTTTGGTAACCTCTAGTTCCTTCTTGGAGTCTCTGAGTCTGCTACTATTTTGTTCCTTTAGTTTTGCTTCGTTGTTATACTCCGCAAATGAGGGAAATCATTTGGCACTTGTCTTTCTCCACCTGGCTTATTTCACTGAGCGTAATATTCTCCAGCTCCATCCATGTTGTTGCAAATGGCAGGATTTGTTTCCTTCTTACGGCTGAATAGTATTCCATTGTGTATATGTACCACTTCTTTATCCATTCATCTACTGATGGACAGTTAGGTTGCTTCCATATCTTGGCTATTGTAAAAAGTGCTGCAATAAATATAGGGGTGCATATGTCTTTTTGAATCTGAGAAGTTTTATTCTTTGGGTAAATTCCAAGGAGTGGGGTTCCCGGGTCAAATGGTATTTGTATTTTTACTTTTTTGAGGAACCTCCATATTGCTTTGAACAATGGTTGAACTAGCTTACATTCCCACCAGCAGTGTAGGAGGGTACCGCTTTCTCCGCATCCTCACCAGCATTTGTTGTTCTTAGTCTTTTGGATGGTGGCCATCGTTATTGGTGTTAGGTGATATCTCATTGTGGCTTTAATTTGCATTTCCCTGATGATTAGTGATGTGGAGCATCTTTTCATGTGTCTGTTGGTCATCTGAATTTCTTCTTTGGAGAACTGTCTCTTCATATCCTCTGCCTATTTTTTGATTGGGTTATTTGCTTTTTGGTTGTAGAGGCGTGTAAGTTCTTTATATATGTTCGATATGTTATTTACAAATATATTCTCCCATACTGTAGAATGCCTTTTTGTTCTGTTGATGGTGTCCTTTGCCATACAGAAACTTTTTAGTTTGATGTAGTCCTATGTGTTCATTTTTGCTTTTGTTACCCTTGCTCAAGGAGATGTGTTCAGGAAGAAGTTGCTCATGCTTATATTCAGGAGATTTTTGCCTATGTTGTCTTCTAAGAGTTTTATAGTTTCATGACTTACATTCAGGTCCTTGATCCATTTTGAGTTTACTTTTGTGAATGGGGTTAAACAATAATCCAGTTTCATATTTTAGAATGATTTTCTCTAGTTCGTTGAAAAATGCTATTGGTAGTTTGGTAGGGATTGCATTGAATCTGTAGATTGCTTTAGGCAGAATGGCCATTTTGACAATATTAATTCTTCCTATCCATGAGCATTGGATGTGTTTCCGTTTATTGATATCTTCTTTAATTTCTCTCATGAGCATCTTGTAATTTTCAGAGTATAGGCCTTTCACTTCCTTGGTTAGGTTCATTCGTAGATATTTTATTCTTTTTGATGTGACTGTGAATGGAATTTTCCTGATTTCTCTCTCTGCTAGGTAATTATTAGTGTGTAGGAATGCCACAGATTTCTGTGTATCAATTTTGTATCCCACAACTTTGCTGAATTCAGATATTAGATCTAGTAGTTTTGGAGTAGATTTCTTAGGGTTTTTTTAAATGTATAATATCATGTCATCTGCAAACAGGGACAGTTTAACTTCTTTCCTACCAATCTGGATGCCTTTTATTTTGTATTGTCTGATTGCCATGGCTAGGACCTCCAGTACTATGTTGAATAGAAGTAGGGAGATGTGGGCATCCTTGTCTTGTTCCCGATCTTAAAGGAAAAGCTCTCAGCTTCTTGCTGTTAAGTATAATGTTGGTTGTGGGTTTGTCATATATGGCCTTTATTATGTTGAGGTACTTGCCATCTATACCCATTTTGTTGAGAGTTTTTATCATGAATGGATGTTGAATTTTGTCAAATGCTTTTACAACATCTATGGAGATGATCATGTGGTTTTTGTCCTTCTTTTTGTTGATGTGGTGGATGATGTTTAGGGATTTTTGAATGTTGAACCATCCTTGCATCCCTGGAATAAGTCCTACATGATCCTGATGGATGATCCTTTTTATGTATTTTTGAATTCAGTTTGCTAATATTTTGTTGAGTATTTTTGTGTCTATGTTCATCAGAGATATTCGTCTGTAGTTTTCTTTTTTTGTGGTGTCTTTGCCCAGTTTTGCTAGTAGAGTGATGCTGGTCTCATAGAATGAATTTGGAAGTATTCCCTCTTCTACTCCTTGTAAAACTTTAAGGAGGATGGGTATTAGGTCTTCATTAAATGTTTGATAAAATTCAGTGGTGAAGCCATCTGGTCCTGTTGTTTTGTTCTTAGGTAAGTTTTTGATTACCAGTTAAATTTTGTTGCTGGTATTTAGTCTGTTGAGATTTTCTGGTTTTTTTCTGGGTCAGCCTTGGAAGGTTGTATTTTTCTAGAAAGTTGTCCATTTCTTCTAGGTTATCCAGATTGTTAGCATATAGTTTTTCATAGTATTCTCTAATAGTTCTTTGTATTTCTGTGATGTCCGTAGTGATTTTTCCTTTGTGATTTCTGATTCTGTTTATGTGAGTAGACTATTTTTTTCTTGATAATTCTGGCTAGGGGTTTATCTACTTTGTTTTTTGTCGAAGAACCAGCTCTTGCTTTCGGTGATTCTTTCTGTTGTTTTATCATTCTCGATTTTATTTATTTCTGCTCTAATCTTTATTATGTCCCTCCTTGTACTGACTTTGGTGTCATTTGTTCTTCTTATTTTGGTTTCGTTAATTGTGAGTTTAGACTGCTCAGATGGGAATGTTCTTCTTTCCTGAGGTAGGCCTGTGTTGCAATATACTTTCCTCTTAGCATGGCCTTCACTGTGTTCCACAGATTTTGCGGTATTGAATTATTGTTGTCATTTGTCTCCATATATTGCTTGATCTCTGTTTTTATTTGGTCATTGATCCATTGATTATTTATGGGCATGTTATTAAGCCTCCATGTGTTTGTGGGATTTTTCATTTTCTTTGCGTAATTCATTTCTAGTTTCATTCCTTTGTGGTCTGAGAAGCTGGTTGGTACAATTTCAATCTTTTTTAATTTACTGAGGCTATTTTTTTGGCCTAGGATATGATCCATTTTTGAAAATGTTCCATGTGCACTTGAGAAGAATGTGTATTCGGCTGCTTTTGGGTGTAGAGTTCTGTAGATGTCTGTTAGGTCCATCTGTTCTAATGTGTTGTTCAGTGCCTCTGTCTCCTTACTTATTTTCTGTCAGGTTGATCTGTCCTTCAGAGTGAGTGCTGTGTTGAAGTCTCCTAGAATGAATGCATTGCATTCCATTTTCCTCTTTAATTCTGTTAGTATTTGTTTCACATATGTAGGGGTTTCTGTGTTGGGTGCATAGATATTTATAATGGTTATATCTTTTTGTTGGATTCCCCCCTTTATCATTATGTAATGTCCTTCTTTGTCTCTTGTGACTTTCTTTGTTTGGAAGTCTATTTTATCTGATATAAGTACTTCAACTCCTGCTTTTTTCTCCTTATTAGTTGCATGAAATGTCTTTCTCCATCCCTTCAGTTTTAGTCTGTGTATGTCTTTGGGTTTGAAGTGAGTCTCTTGAAGGCAGCATATAAATGGGTCTTGTTTTTTATCCATTAAGTGACTCTATATCTTTTGATTGGTGAATTCAAATCATTTACATTTAGAGTGATTATCGATAGGTATGTACTTATTGGTATTGCTGGCTTTAGATTCGTGGTTACCCAATGTTCAAGGTTAACTTCCTTACTGTCTAAGAGTGTAACTTAACTCACTTAATATGCTATTACAAACACAATCTAAAGGTGCTTTTTTTGTTTGTTTGTTTTCTCCTCCTTTTTCTTCCTCCTCCATTCTTTATATATTAGGTATCATATTCTGTACTATTTGTCTATCCCTTGATTGACTTTAGGGATAGTTAACTTAATTTTGCATTTTCTTAGTAATTAGCTGTTCTATTTTCTTTACTGTGGTTGTATTACATCTGGTGACATCTATTAAACCATAGGAACACTTCCATGTATAGCAGTCCCTCCAAAATACACTGAAGAGATGGTTTGTGGGAGGTAAACTCTCTCACCTTTTGCTTATCTGGGAATTGTTTAATTCCTCCTTCAAATTTAAATGATCACATTGCCAGGTAGAGTATTCTTGGTTCAAGGCCCTTCTGCTTCATTACATTAAATATATCATGCCACTCCCTTCTGGCCTCTAAGGTTTCTGTTGAGAAGTCTGATGATAACCTGATGGGTTTTCCTTTGTATGTGATCTTTTTTTCTCCTTCTGGCTGCTTTTAATATTCTGCCCTTATCCTTGATCTTTGCCATTTTAATTATTATATGTCTTTATGATTTCTTCTTTGGGTCCCTTGTGTTGGGAGATCTGTGCACCTCCATGAGTTGAGAAGCTATCTCCTTCTCCTTATTGGGAAAATTTTCAGCAATTACCTCCTGAATGACATTTTCTATCCATTTTTCTCTCTTCTTCTTCTTCTGGTACCCCTTTAATGCGAATATTGCCCTGTTTGGATTGTTCACACACTTCTCTCAATATTCTTTCATTCTTAGAGATCCTTTTTTCTCTCTGTTCCTCAGCTTCTTTGTATTCCTCTTCTCTAATATCTATTCCATTTACCATCTCTTCTACTACATCTAATCTGCTTTTAAATCTCTCCAATGTATGTTTTATTTCAGATATGGTATTTCTTAATGATTGAATCTCCATCCTAAATTTGTTCCTGAGGTCTTCAATATTTTTCTGTACCTCCATAAGCATGTTTATAATTTTTATTTTGTAACTCTTTCAGGAAGATTGTTGAATTCGGTTCCATTGGTCCCTCTTTCTGGGGTTTGTGAGATTTTTGTCTGAACCATATTCTTTTGACGTTTCATTTTTCTGTGTGGTGCCCACTAGTGTGCAGAAACTCCAGTCTCTGCAGCTGCTCAGACCCTAGAGTGTGGTTGGGAGTTGTAGGGGAGCAGAGCTGGTGCCTGGAGGGAGGAAAGATCTGTTCCTTCTTCCCGTCTGCAGTGCCTGTCTCCACTGTCAGAGGCAGTGGGCCAAGTACACACAGGTAAACTTCTGTGTTTTGTGTCTCAACTGTTGTAGGTGGGGCCTCCCTCCGGCTGGCCCAACACCTGTGCAGTGATTGCAGGTTTGCGACCAGGTGCCTGCAGGCCAGTATGAAGGCTCGGCAGGCTGTGTTTCACAGTGGGGGGCCTCGGAGCTGAGTGGGCAGTCAGGGGGTTGGAGCATCTGAAGTTACTCAAAGTTCCCAACTAACTGGGCAGAGCGCTCCCAGGCAACCTTGTCCAGCTCTCCCTTCTCCCACACAGCAAGCTCTGTGCAAACCCCGCCCCTTCAGCAGCCCTCTGGCTGCTAGGAAGCCTCTCAGACTCCCTGCCTTTCCTCTGACACAGAGCAGCCGGGTGTGGAACCCCTCCTCCACAAACAGCTGGAATGTCAATTTTCTCAAGCACTCTGCCTGTCCGAGTTCCCCAACATCCAGAGCACCACACACTGTAGGATTCTGCTCACAAAGCAGATGTCCAGGTTTAGGTGTCCAGCAGCCCCAGGCTTCCACCCCCTCCCCGCTCTGTTTCTCTTCCTCCTGCCCATGAGCTGGGGTGGGGGAAGGGCTTGGGTCCCACCGGATTAAGGCTTTTGTACGTTACCCTGTTTTTTGAGGTCTGCTCGGTTCATGAAGTCTGTGTGCAGTCTGGTGCAGCCTTCTTGTTGCTGTCTGAAGGTTAGTTGTATTTATTAACTATATTTTTGTACTGTTTGTGATTTTGGGAGGAGCTCTCTGTCTCACTTCTCACGCCACCATCTTAGAAAAGCCAAAAACTTATCTTTTAATTAAAGATAAGTTTCCATACCTGTCAACAATTTCAAAGCTTAAATCATACCTTCTATCTTACCCCCTAATTCAGAGACAATATAGACCATCATGTGTGATTCTTTACTTCCTTTCCTTCCACCTTTAAATCTGTACTTATTCTTCCCTTCTGTTTCAGATGAAAACTTGTTTTTCACCCTGACCAAGGTCCATGCTGTTTCTTTAAAAAAAAATCACATTTTTTCTGACTTAAGTAATCATATTCATATTGAAAAATCTAGAAATATAGGAAAGTACAAGGGAGACAATAAAAACACATGTAATTCAAACACTGAGACAATCATTGCTAATATTGTAAAATTCTTTGTTTTTTCCATGCATGATTGTATATGTCTACATTAAATAAGTATTTTTATACAATGGAAATAATTATATGTATCTGATTTCATAAATCTCCTTTTCCCTTTTGCAAAAAAAATCATGAATATTTTTGCATGAATGCAACTATTATTCTACAATGAGATTTTAAAATAATTTTTGAGTTAAATGTAACTTCTGTTTTTTAATTTTAAAAGCAGTGTATGTCCATTGTAGAATAATTAGAAAATATAGTTAAAAGGAAGAAAAACTTAAAATATTGTAATCCCACCTGTGATATATAACCAGCTGACATAATTTTACATAAATCTATTTTATAAAAATAGGTTTAGTCAGGCATCATTCTATATTACCTGTGATATACAAGTATTTTCTGATTTTATCCTCATAACAGCTGTGTAGTTGCCATTGTGATGAATAACCTTCATTTTATAGATGAAGAAACCAAGGCTCAAAGTAGCTACGTAACCTTTCCCAAGTTACAACATAGTAAGCACCAGAACTGAGATAATGGACCAAGGCAGTCTGCTTCCAGAAGCTCGAGTCTTAACAACATATTTATAGAGCTCTCACCTTAGGACATCTTTCTATGTCATTACTCTCTGTGCCATGCTTACAGAGATCTACCATATCCCAGGATCAAACAAACACTGAGTTTTATTTTCTTGTGGTTCTTTTAAGGTTTTCTTTCTCAGTTAAGTGTTGCATATGGAATTACTTTTATGTCGTGGGTGGATTCTCACTTCAGCTTTTTCCAAATGGTTAACCAATCATCCATGTTTTATTTATTGAATAATCTATCTTTTCTCCACTAATTGGAACTGCTACCTTTGATTTTGCTTCTATCTTCTCTTACCTTCTGGGAAACTTGTTTCATTTAATATCCACTCTCTCCCCTGGATCTTGAAAAGTTGAGCTAGCTCTGAGGTATCTGTGCATTTGCTTTATTAATTGACGGATGTACTTGTTCCTTCTATAACATTTATAGGGGATGCAAATTTCTCTTGGGGTTTACAGTTTAGAGATGTAAATGTGTACAATACCTTTAAACACACTTATGTTGCACTTATAATATGCCAGCCACTGTTCTTAGTCACCTACAAATATCTCATTTATTCCTTATCAAGGCTATAAGGTGGGTACTATTTTTATCTCCAAACTGTATCAGGAAATGAAGCATGGAGCAGTTAAATAACTTGTCCAAAGTCTCTTAGCTGGTAAGTGGAGAGTTCATGGAAGTTAACAGGCAATTCATATTAAGTCCAATAAATGTTATTTATCATGCAGAAATACAGGATTCTATGGGAACTCCTAGCAATGGCACTTGAAGGGATCGTGAGGGTTAGGATAGACTTTTGGAGAGAGTGATGTCCAAATGATTCCTAAAAAATGAGTAGTAGTTTGGGCATAGACTAGTGATGGGTACTATGCAGGGGAAGTGGGATGTAGGGGTAAAAGTATTTAAGTTGGGGAAAGCAGTAGTACAAAGGCCAAGAAAAGAGATAGAGAATGTTAGGTACTAGAAACTGAAAGAAATGAAGTGCTGTTGGAACAGAGGGTAGGGTAAGTTGGGTAGGAGGTGAAAGTCCTAGAGTTGGAAGGGTCAGTAGAAGTCCATCATATAGTGAGTCACTTTAAGGAATTTTAACTGTAGTGTATAAGAGGAGACACTGAAAGGTTTTAAGCAGAAGAAAGATTACTCTGGTTGTTGGGTGGATATCAAGGGGGCAGGGGTGTGGGATGAGCATACTGTTGGAGGGGTTCTTACAATAATCTAGGTGAGAAATGATGTTCCTTTAGAGCAGTAGAAATGGTATGGAGAGAAACAAGTGGATTAGGCTTCCTTTGAGGGAGTTTGACTGGGCAGGAAGTGAAGACAGGGGAGTCAGCTATTATGACCTGGCTGTTGGCTTAACTGTCTCCCATATTACCATCTATGACTTTAATAAAAATGTGGATAATACATAGAATAGAATAGACTTAATACACAGAGCAGAAAAAATAACGCCTATGGCCTAATCATAACATTCCCATGACTTCCCCGTTTACCACTGATTACATTCTCATTGAGGGAGGTCTGCAAAGTTTATAAATATGGTAAATGTGAAGAGCATTATTTCTTGTGGTGGGATTAGGCACAATTAAAAAATTTGTTTTTCAGCTTTACTGAGATATATTTCATGTACCATAATGTGGGGAACTGCCTTTGAATCTCAGCCTCGCCACGAGGGTGGCCACTGAGAACTGCCTTTGGATCTCAGCCATGCCACAAAGATGGCCACTGAGAACTCAGCCGCACTGCGGGGGTGGCCGCTGAAAGCCCCCTGGGGTTTAGCTGTGCCCATTCCGGTCCGCTTCTTACATCAGAGACAGCTGCGCATGCGCACAACTCTGTGCGTGATTTGGAAAAGTGAAAGTTATTAGCCTTATTAGCATAGGTGACCGATCAGGAGAGACTTCACCCTATATATCCCATGCCCTGAGCCCCAATAAACGAGTTCTTCCTTCGAGTGAACTTCCTGTCACGTCTGATTGTCTCCGGCGAGTGGCCAGTGGCCAGCGGCAGAGCTGCGGGAATGGGCAGACAGCCGGCGCTTACCTCCCTTGCTCTGCCTATCGGGGCGAGCCCCTCTCCCTCCCTTCCTTTTCCTCCATTGACTCAGAGGGTTACGGAAAGAGCTTGCAACAGAAAGAGCTTGTAACACAAAGAGCTGTAGTCCTGACCGAGAGCAGGACCGGTGGGAGAGAGGCTAGAAACCCCGATACCATAAAATTCGCCTATTTAAAGTATTTAGTTCAGTGGTTTTTAGTATATTCAGAGTTGTGCAGCCATTACCACAATCTAATTTTATAACATATTCAGTACCTCAAAAAGAAACTATGTACCCACTAGTAGTCACTCCCTATTCCAGTTCCCTCATCTCACTCTAGTTCCCCCATCTCACACCAGCTCCAGGCAACCACTAATCTACTTTCTGTCTTTGCATTTGTTTATTCTGGACATTTCACATAAATAACATCCTATTATATACTTTTATATATAAATAACATCCTATTATATATCTTTTGTGGCTTGTTTCTTTCACTTAGCATAATGTTTTCAAGGTCCATACTGATCAAAGCATGTAACAGTACTTTCCCCCTTTTAATGGTTGACTAACATTCCTTTGTATGGATATACCACATTTTGTTTATAATTTGTTAGTTAATGGACATTTGTTTTTTTTTTTCCCACCTTTTGGCTATTATGAGTAATGCTATCATGAATGCTCATGTGCAAGGTTTTGTGCAGATGTGTGTTTTCCAAAGCCTCTGCACCATTTTACATAGCCATCAGCAATGTGTGGGGGTTTTAATGTCTCTGCATCCTCTTTAACACTTGTTATTGTCTGTCTTTTTTTACTTTAATCATCCTAGTGGGTATGAGGTGGTGCTTCACTGCAGTTTTGGTTTGCATTCCTCTAATGACTAATGATGTTGAGCAATTTTTCATGTGCTTGTTGGCCATTTCTATGCCTTCCTTGTGTAAAGGTTTATGCAAATTCTTTGCTCATTTTTAAAACTGGGTTATTCATCTTTGTAAGAGTCCTTTATATATTGTGGATACAAGCCCCTTGTCAGATATGTGATTTGCAAATATTTTCTCTTATTCTGTGAGCTGTATTTTCTTGATGATGTCTGATACACAAAACATAAAATATTAATGAAATCCAATAAAAAAAATTTGTTGTCACTTGTGCTTTATAAAAAAACATTGCCTAACCCAGAGGCATAAAGATTTGCTCCAATGCTTTCTGCTAGGAATTTTGTAGTTTTAGTTTTTACATTTAGTTATGACCCATTTTGAGTTAATTTTTGCACATGGTATGAGGAACAGGTCCAAATCCATCCTTTTGCATGTGGATATCCAGTTATTCCAGTACCATGTGTTGAAAAATTTTCCCATTGAATTGTCTTGACATGCATAAGTTAAATTTTGTTTTTTATACTTCCCCCTTTTTCCCAAAATTACCAAAAGAAGGGAAAGAAAGAGGAAAAAAAGCCCAAATCCATAATTTTTTCCTTTTATTTTTTTAAGTGGAAGAAGCAGTAGATCAACGGAAATAGAATATACACCAAAGATTTCAGTTGAGTTGGATTTAATTGGGTATCTCTTCTGACAACAGACCAAACCAGCCTTTTATCTTTTGCTCATGTTAAAGTAGTCAGTCTCCTCTGAAATCCTACTGTTTTAGCGTTTGTGATGCAGAACTGTTGGTGAATACAGTGAAAACCCCATAAAAATAGCTAATACTTTCCCCAAGGGATTATGTCAGCCATGTGGGAGAATTTACTTGTGCTGGGGCAGGAAACAAATGTAGTTTAGCTGTACAAGTTATCTGGTTATAATTCCAATTTTTTAAATGTTTCAAGATTTATGAAGAAGTACATAAAGTTTGGTGTTATATATTTGCCAAATGAAACTTTAAATACTTAAATCCTTCTGATAACATTGTCTCTGTATTGCCAACTGTATCAGTCTTTTTGAGAGTGTCATGGCAACATGTAACATACCATTAAGTTTCACCCTGTAATAACTTTTAGAAAATAACCTAAGAAGGAAAAAATACATACAAAGGCATGTTATTTATAATAAACAAAAATGGAAAAATATCCAATGCCCAAGAAGCAGAAGATGGATAAACAATGTTTTATGGTGAAGTGCTCTAGAACTATAAATCGTAACCATGGCTATTGTAGTGTGGTATGGTAACATGTACAGATGCATATCTGAATCACGTTGAAATGAACAAAACAATTTGCATATACACCTTGATTGAAAATGCTGTGAGAATGGATTTATGCTGAGAGTTCAAAAGTAATTTAACACAAAAGTAATATCCATTAGGTCTATTTCCACACCACAAAAAAAAAAAGACTGCTTAAATGCAAAATGGAAGTTAAAATAAATTCTTTCTGAAAGCCAATATTATTTATATACCATTATATTTCTTCACTGTACCTTTTCCTTAGTTATTTCCCAATTCATGAATCCTTATTTTTAATATCTAGGGTAAAAAGGAAAAGCATTTACTTGGAAAGAAGAAATTAAAGATTTCTTGGAACTTAGCTACTGAAACTAGTATTTCTGAGAAGGGTAGCTGATGACTTAATGAAGTGCATTGCTCAGATGAACATTTATGGAGTGCTTAGAACAGTGCCTGTGCCCTATAGGAAACTCCATTTGGACGTAAAATTACAGGTTCCATGTGGACATGAAGGCCTTGCAGAAGAGATATGTAAAAAAAAATTTTAAGATTTTTCTTCTTGGGAACGTGTTTGTCTATAATGTGGGATAAGAAGTAGAATGAACTTTCAGTCTTTAGTATAGGGTTGGGCATTAATTTCCTGGGGCTGTGGTAACAAAGCACCACCAGCTGGGTAGTTTTAAATAACAGGAATGTATTCTCTCACGGTTTTGGAGGCTAGAAGTCCAACATCAAGGTGTCAGCTGGGATGGGTCCTTCTGAGGGCTTTGAAGGAGAATCTGTTCCATGCTTCTTCCTAGCCTGTGACTGCTGTCAGTGCTTGGTGTTCCTTGGCTTTAGACACATCACTCCAATCTTGGCCTCGTTCTCTCCTCTTTGGAGCCAGCTGCCTGCGTGTTCTCTGTTCTTTCACACACCAGCCTGGACTGGGGCAGTGTCCATGGAGGAAGCCAGTGCTTGTCCAGTCCTGCTTTTGACTGAGTGTGTATAATTCTGGGGGTCAGGAAGAGCTCATAACTTGGTCAAAGGAGCTAAGTCCCACTCTCCAACCTGGCCTCTATCTACATTGGAGGTGTGTCTGCAGTTAGTGTAATACAGATGATATTTTAATTTTCTTCTGCTTATCTCCTATGTCTAACTCTCAATTGGTTCCAAGTTCAGGGAGAAAAAAATTATGCTTCTCTAGGTTTCCTTGAACTTCCAGAAGAGGATGCAGTTAACTCATTTTCAGAGAGTCTTTCTACACTGGAAGGCCCAGGTGTGGAACAGACACAAAAGAAAGACACTAAGCTCTAGCTCCCAGACTCTTCCTCTTTCCACCATCTGAGTGACGACAGGATGTCCATTCCTCAATGGATTTGCAGTGTTTTTGGAGAAATAAGGCACGGAAAAAAGACATGTTATAAGACAAGACAGGATGTGTCAATGCCAGTGGGTCTTATAGGCAGTTAAAGTGCCATCAAAATTCAGAAAAGGAGAGAATACTTTGGGACACTTTGAACTGATAAGGAATTGGGAGAAGAGAGTATTTCTGGCGAGGGGTGCAGTGTGTGAAAAAGGCCTGAAGTCAGAACATTCATGAGATGTTAGTAAGCAATTGGGCAGCGTTTGAAGAGTCCTGCTCTGTGATGAGGTGGATACAGCATAATGTGTTAGGCAGGAGGGCAGGCTCTTACACCAGCCATGCTGACTGGAATTCCAGCTTGGACTCTTATTATCGGTGTGCTCTGGAAAAGTCATGTAACCTGTGTAAGCCTCAGTTTCCCTATCTATGTGCTGGGTGCTGTCGTAGGCACTGAGGATACAGCAGTCAGTAAGAAAAGTCCCTATGTATTTGGAGTTTCTTGTAGGGCACAGGCACTGTTCTAAGCACTGCATAAATGTTCACTTATTTAATCCACAGAGTAACCCAGTGAGGCAGGTGCTTTTATTACCCTTATTTCACAAATGAGGAAAGTGTGGTTCAGAAAGGCTAAGCACCTTGCTCTAGGTCTCTCAGCTAGCAAGCAGCAGAGGCAGAATGCACGCTCATGCAGTCGGAGACCAGAAGCCATCTTCTAGCCATTGTGCTAATTGGCCTTAGAGGCAGAGGTTTGGGAAGGGTGTGGCCGTGTGATATGTGATTGCACAGTGTTGTGAGGAACTTGAGCACTAGAGTAAAGAAAAAAAAGTATCTCACAACTGGAATTCTTTTCAGTTTACTACTTTGCTGCTTGAACAAGTCATTTGGATGTAAAATTACAGGTTCCATGTGGCCATTGAAGGCCTTGCAGAAGAGATATGTAAAAAACTATTGTAAGAAGATTTTTCTTCTTGGGACATAAATTATGGTTTGGAGAGGAGAGACTTGGAGGTAAGGGGAAGACTAATTAGAAGGGGTCTAAGGCCTGGGTCTGGGGCAGGAGCAGTGGGAATGAAAAGGAAGAGGTAAATTGGGAAAACATGGCTAAAGGAAGAATATAAGGTCCAGCTAAAAGTGCTTGATAGACTACTAGTCTCCCAATATTTAATGCCATGAACATACAGAGCTGGGTTTTTAAAGGACCCGGCAATCACAAATGTTAATCCATTCAGCATACTGAGAGGCACACTTATTAAGGAGCCAGTAGATCTCAACGATGCATTCCTTTTTTCCTACTACATCTTTATTTTTGGTTTTCTTAGTTTGGGGAAAGGGGGAGGAAAAAAACTTCATGTTTGTATTCTGTAGTAAGTTTTGAGCTTTAGCTGCTTAAAGAGTAGCATTTGGTAGGGTACCTTATTGCTAAAACAGGGTATTGTAGATTGGTGATGTAAATCTTCTGGCCACATTAGTTCTACAAAAATCTCACAATTTAGAGAATGATGTACATCTGTTGACCTTGAAGAGGTATTAGAAAGTCAAAACCTATATTTGCCTGAGGTCTTTTTTTTCTTGAAGTATAGTTGATACACAATATTATATTGGTTTCAAGTTCAACAGTTATACACATTATTAAATCCAACTACTGCAGTTACTGGTCTGTCAGCATAGGAAGATGTTACAGAATCATTGGCTGTATTCTCCATGCTATACTACCATCCCTGTGACCAACTTATATTATGATTGAGAATTTTGGGGCTCTTTTATTACCCTCCCACTCCCCACCCACCCATTCTAACCCCTCCCCTATAGTAACCAACAGTCACTTCTCAGTGTCTTTGAGTCTACTGCTGTTTTGTTCATTTTGTTATGTTTTGTTTTTATATTCCATAAATAAGTGGAATCATATGGTATTTTTCTTTCTCCACCTGGATTACTTCACTGAACAAAATACACTTTAGGTCCATCCATGTTGTTGCAAATGGTAGGATTTCTTCTTTTTTATGGCTGAATAACATTCCATTGTGTATATGTACCACATCTTCTTTACCCACTCATCTATTGATGGCACTTTGGTTGCTTCTATATCTTGGCTATTTTAATAATTGTAAATAATGTGGCAATAAACATAGGGGTACATATTTTTTCCAATCAGAGATTTTGTTTTCTTCAGGTAAATTCCTAGAAATGGAATTACTGGGTCATATGGTATTTCTATGCTTAGTTTTTTGAGGAACCTCTATATTACTTTCCACAGCAGCTATACCAATTTACATTCCCCCCAGCAGTGTAGGAGGGTTCCCATTTCTCCACATCCTCACCAACATTTGTTATTTCTTGTCTTTTGGATGGTGACCATTCTAACTGGTGTGAGATGATGTCTCATTGTGGTTTTGATTTGCATGTCACCGATGATTAGCAATGTGGAGCATCTTTTCATGTGCCTGTTGGTCACCTGTATTTCTTTGAAGAAATGTCTGTTCAGGTTCTCTGCCCATTTTTTAATCAGGTAATTTGTTTTTTGGGTGTTGAGGCATATGAGTTCTTTATGTATTTTGATGTTAACCCTTTATCAGATTAATCGTTAATGAATATATTCTCCCATACTGTAGGCTGCCTTTTTGTTCTGCTGATGGTGTCCTTTGCTGTACAGAAGTTTTTAGTTTGATGTAGTCCCGCTTGTTCATTTTTGATTTGTTTTACTTGCTTGAGGAGATGTGCCCAGGAGAAAATTATTCATGTTTATGTTCAAGATATTTTTGCCTATGTTTTCTTCTATGAGTTTTATGGTTTCATGTCTTACATTTAGATCTTTAATCCATTTCAGGTTTACTTTTGTGTATGAAGTTAAATAGTAATCCAGTTTCATTCTCTTCAATGTAGCTGTCCAGTTTTGCCAACACCAATTATTGAAGTGGCTGTCTTTTCCCCATCTTGTATTTGTGGTTCCTTTATCGTATATTAATTGACCAAATATGCATGGGTTTATATCTGGGCTCTCTAATCTGTTCATTGATCTATGAGTTTATTCTTGTGCCAGTACCATACTGCTTTGATTACTGTAGCTTTATAGTATAGCTTAAAGTCAGATAGTATAATCCCCCCCCCAGCTTTGTTCTTCTTTTTCAAGACTGCTTTGGTTACTTAGAAGTCTTTTGTAGTTCCATAGGAATTTTAGGATTATTTGCTCCAGTTCATTGAAAAATGCCATTGGTAATTTGATAAGGATTGCATTGAATCTATAAATTGCTTTTGACAATTTTTGACAAAATCTGTAAATATTTTGACAATATTAATCTTCCTATCCATGAGCACTGGATAGATTTCCATTTATGTGTGTCTTAATTTTTCTTGTGAGTGTCTTATAGTTTTCAGAGCATAGGTCTTTCACCTTCTTGATTAGGTTTATTCCTAGGTATTTTATTCTTTTTGATGCAATTGTAAATGGAGCTGTGTTCCTGATTTCTCTTTCTGCTAGTTCACTGTTAGTATATAGGGATGCAACAGATTACTGTGTATTAATTTTGTATATTGCAATGTTGCTGAATCCAGTTATTAGTTCTAATAGTTTTTTGGTGGAGTCTATGTATCATATAATGTCATCTGTAAATAGTGACAGTTTAACTTCCTCCTTACCAATTTGGACATCTTTATCTCTTTTTGTTGTCTGATTGCTGTGGCTATGACCTCTGGTACTATGTTGAATAAAAGTGTGAAGAGTGAACATTCTTGTTTTGTTCCTGGTCTTAGAGGAAAAGCTTTCAGCTTTGCACCATTGAGTATGATGTTAGCTTTGGGTTTGTTGTATATGGCCTTTATTGTGTTGAGGCCTGTACTTTCTATAGGCATTTTGTTGAGAGTTTTTTATCATGAATGGATG
The DNA here is from genome assembly GCA_029783875.1 of Phataginus tricuspis. Classification (NCBI taxonomy): domain Eukaryota; kingdom Metazoa; phylum Chordata; class Mammalia; order Pholidota; family Manidae; genus Phataginus; species Phataginus tricuspis. The sequence goes on along the minus strand of JAQQAC010007890.1, from coordinate 42,740,594 downwards.
TTGAATTTTGTCAAATGCTTTTTTAGCATCTATTATGTTGATCATAAGGTTTTATCGTTCTTTTTGTTGATGTGGTGTATCACACTGATTGACTCATGAATATTGTACCATCCTTGCATCCCTGGAATAAATCCTACTTGGTCATGATGGGTGATCCTTTTCATGTATTTTTGAATTTAGTTTGCTAATATTTTGTTGAGTATTTTTGCATCTATGTTCATCAGTGATATTGGTCTATAATTTTATATTTTTGTGGCGTCATTGTCTGGTTTTGGAATTAGAATGATGCTGGCCTCATAGAATGAGTTTGGAAGCATTCCTTCCTCTTCTACTTTTTGGACTCCTTTAAAGAAGATGGGTATTAGCTCTTCTTTAAATGTTTGGTAGAATTTGGCTGTGAAGCCATCTGTACCTATGTTTTTGTTTTTGGGGAGTTTTTGGATTATCAGTTTGATTTCATTGCTGGTAATTGGTCTGTTCAGATTTTCTGCTTCTTCCTGGGTCAGCCTTGGAATGTTATACTTTTCCAGGAATTTGTCCATTTCTTCTAGGTTGTCCAATTTATTAGCATATAATTTTTCATAGCATTCTCTATTAATTCTTTGTTTTTCTGTGTTGTCATTTGTGACCATTCCTTTTTCATTTTTGATTTTATTTGTGTACTCTGTATTTTTCTTGATAAGTCTGGCTAGGGGTTTGTCTGTTTGTTTATCTTCTCAAAGAACCAGCTTTGGTTTCATTGTTTTATTTTTCTCTATTTTATTTATTTCTGCTCTGATCTTTATTATCTCCCTCCTTTTATAAACTTTGTGTTTCATTTGTTCCTCTTTTTCTTGTTTCTTTAATTGTGATTTTAGACTGTTTATTTGGAATCGTTTTGGTTTCTTGAGGTAAGCCTGCATTGCTATGTACTTCCATCTTAACCACTTTTGCAGCATCCCACAAATTTTGGACTGTTGCATTTTTGTTTTGATTTGTCTCCATGTATTGCTTGATTTCTTTTTTGATTTGCTCATTTGCTCATTGATTATTTAGAAGCATGTTGCTTAGCCTCTATGTTTTTGTGATTTTTTTGTTTTCTTCACGTAATTGATTTCTAGTTTCATACCATTGTGGTCTGTGATGTTGCTTGATACAATTTAAATCTTTTTTAATTTATTGAGCCTCTTTTTGTGGCCTAGTATGTGATCTATTCTGAATAAAATTCCATTTACACTTGAGAAAATGTAGATCATTCTGCTTTTGGGTGGAATGTTCTGTAGATGTCTGTTAAGTCCATCTGATCTAATGTGTTGTTCACTGCCTCTATTTCCTTATTTATTTTCTGTCTGGTTGGTCTTTCCACTGATGTAAGTAATGTGTTAAAGTCCTCTGATATGAATGAGTTGCAATCTATTTCCCCCTTTGATTCTGTTGATATTTGTTTTACATATTTAGGTGCTCCAGTGTTAGGTGCATAGATATATAAATGGTTATATCCGCTTGTTGGAGTGATCCCTTTATTATTTTATAATGTCCTTTATTTTCTCTTGTTACTTTGTTTTGAAATCTATTTTGCCTGATATAAATACTGCTACTTCTGCTTTTTTCTCCCTATTATTTTCATGGAATTATGCTCAGTTAAATAAGCCAGGCAGAGAAAGACAAATACCATGTGATTTCATTTATTTGTGCAATCTAAAAAAAGTGCAAAACAAAATGAACAAAACAGCAATAGACTCAGAGACACTGAGAAGTGACTGGTGGTTACATCCCACCCATGGGTGGGTTGTAAGGGTGAGGGGGATAAAGGGGCACAAAAATCTCAAACACAATAGAAGTTGGTTACTTGCATGGAAGTACAGCATGGAAAATATAGCCAGTGGTTCTGTAGCATCTTTCTATGTTGACAGATAGTAACTGCACTAGTTGGGTTGAAGATTTAATAATTATTGTAACAGTTGAACCACTCTGTTTTATAGTTGAAACTAATGTAATATTGTATATCAACTATTCTTAAAAAACAAAAAATTGGTATTGTATCAAATTTCTAGAGAAGTCCTAACAACAAACGTAAAATCAAATAGAATTCTATGCAACCACTTATGTAACACACATATTAATGTGCCCTTTAGGTATACACACACACATATGTACACAGAAATAAGTACTTACTAACATGTAAGGCATTTTGTTGGGAAGACAAGGATAAAAATGTCTTTCATAGCATTTGCACTGGTAAGAGAAAAAGCAAGCTTTAGTTTAAAAAGAATGTATAAGTGTGTTTGTGCATGCATGGGAATGTCTATGAGTATTTACCCATCTTGGGATTCATTTAACTTCTTAGGTAAAATATCTCTTGTGAAAAATTCTCATACTTTGTTTTTTTTAATTTAAAAAAATGATATTTGATTTGAAATGATTATAGATTCACAGGGCATTACAAAAAATAACACAAACTTACTCTTCATGGAATTTCCCCCAATGGTAACATTTTTCATAGCCATAGCATAGTATCAACATGAGGAAACTGACATTGGTATAGTGTGTGTGTGTTGTTCTGACCTACTGTATCAGTTATATAGATTCCTGTAACAATCAGTACGTGCAAGATACAGAACTGTTCTGTCACCACAACAATTTCCCCTTTATAGTCACACGAACCTCCCTCCCCAATCCAATCACTATCCCTAATCCCTAGAAACCATTAACCTGGTATAAAGTGTTTTACAACATTTGAGAATATTATATAAATGGGCCCAAAGCATGTGTCCTTTTTGGAGAATGACTTTTTTCACTCAGTATGCTGCCTTGAGATACATCCAAGTAATTGGGTATGTCAACAGTTCCTTCTTTTTTATTGCTGAGTAGTATTCCATGGTTGGATAAACATAGTTTATTTAACCATTCACCTACTGAGAGTCATCATCAGGTTGCTTCTAGTTCTTTGCTATTATAAGTAAAGCTGCTATGAACATTTGTGAACAAGTTTTGTGTGAATGTAAATTTTAATTTCTGTGGAATAAATGCTAAAGAATGTGATCGCCAGATCATATGTCAAAAATATATTTTGTTTTTAAAGGAAATGCCAAATTAATTTCCAGAGTGAACTGTAGCATTTTATATTCCCACCATCAAGTATAAGATACCCAGTTTCTTTACATCGTCATCAACATTTTGCATTGTCAGTGTTTATTTTGGCTGTCCGAATAGCTGTGCAGTGGTCTCTCACCTTAGTCTCTACTTGCATTTTCCTAATGACAGTAATGTTGAACATTGTTTTATGTGTTTATTTGCCATCTGGAAATCTTCTTTGGTGAAGTATCTGTTCAAACTTTTGCTAATTTTTAACTGGGCATTTATTTTCTTATTTTTAAGAGTTAAGACTTAGCCCTCTTGTTATTGTTGTATTTTTGTTGTTTTGCTTGAATTACTGTTTTTTTCTTGTGGTTTTATTTATAGACATTATTTGAGTCTCTGGACAAAGGTGGGTTCCTTTTAGAACACTGTTTCTACCAGGTACCCGGAGTCACAGTAACAATTTGTGACTCTTTTAAGTTAAATTCTTGGCTTGAAGTATTTCAATACATCTAGGTGCTCTGAGTTTTTCCTGCCAACCTTTACTTAGGACAAATTCTGGTTCTAAATTCTCATTTTTTCCCTTCTTTTCTGTCAGTTCCAAGGTTCAACATAGTTCCTATGTTCCCAGAAGGGATGGGTGTGGAGTGGGGATGGGATGAGGGAGCTGGTTCATTTCCAATTCACTTTCATATTAAGTGTGAATCCTTTGGGATCCCAGCTTTGTATGGGGTGCAGTTGGGTATGGGGAAATCTCATAATAAACCTTGGTCAGCCCTGGGTTTTGTCTGCTGTGTGAATATATTTTTTCCTTAGATAATTTTTTCAGTCATGAGACTATGGTAGATTTAACTTTCCTTTTATACACTTTCAATTTTAAAATTAATCAAAAATACCAAAATAAACAAAATGCCAAAATAAAAAAACCTGAAATACTTAAAAAAAAGCTAACACCAATGAGAGAAAGATGGTTACATATCTGTGTATATTTAAATTTACTACTTAGTAAGTAGCAATAAGTAGGGCAGAGCTGAACAATTCTAGAAGATAAGGAACCTCCTTTTGGTATATGTTCTTATTAAGGAATAAAAACCTGAAGTCTGAAGTCCTTTTTGAAAGAAAGGAAAAGAGAAAGAAGGAGAAATATCAAGGAAAAGGGAGTGCTGGTAATATATGGCAAGCATAGCTACCTATCAAGGAAAAATGTTTGTTTTCTATAACTGCTGAAACAAATTACCACAAACTTGGTGGCCTAAAACAACAAGAATTTATTACATTACAGAGGTCAGATATCTGGGAAGGATCCCACTGGGCTGAAATCAAGGTATCAGTAGGGTTGCATTCCTTCTAGAGGCTCTAGAGGAGAATCAGTTTCCTTGCCTTCTCCATCCTCTAGAGGCTGCCTGCACTCCTTCATTCATGGCCTTCCTCCATCTTCAAAGCCAGCAGTGGGCTCTGAAAACTACAAGACACTGCTGAAAGAAATTGAGCATGACACAAATAAATGGAAAGATATACTGTGCCCATGGGCTGGAAGAGCTAATATCGTTAAAATGTCCATACTACCCAAAGCAATCTAAACATTCAATGCAATCTCTATCAAAATACCAATGACATTTTTCACAGAACTAGAACAAATAATCCTGAAATTTGCATGGAACCATAAAAGATTCTGAATAGCCAAAGCAATCTTGAGAAAGAATAAGGCTGGATGTAGCATGATTCCTGATTTATAGCAAAGTTATAATAATCAAAACCATATGGTACTACATAAAAATTGACAGATCAATGGAACAGAATAGAGAGCCCAGAAATAAACCCATGGTCATATGGTTAACTAATCTATGACAAAGGAGACAAGAATATACAAAGGGGAAAAGACAGTCTCTTCACTAAATGGTGTTCAGAAAACTGGACAGCTACATGCAAAATAATTAAACTAGACCATTTTCTTATGCCGTGCACAAAAAGAAACTCAAAGCACATTAAAGACCTAACTGTAAGACCTGAAAGTATAAAACTTCTAAAAGAAAACATAGGTAATAAACTCTTGAACACTGGCTTTATCAATTTTTTTTGGACTCATCTCCCTAGGCAAGGGAGACAAAGCAAAAATCATCAGTTAGGACTACATCAAACTGAACAGCTTCTGCACAGCAAAGGAAGCCATCCACAAAATGAAAAGGCAGCCTGCTGAGTGGGAGAAGATTTTGCAAATGATGTATCCAATAAGGGGTTAATATCCAAAACATTAGAACTCATACAATATCCATAATAATATCCAAATAAAGAACTCATACAACTCAACATTAGAAAAAGCATATAATCTGGCTTAAAAATGGGCAGAGGACCTGAACAGTCATTTCTCCAAAGAAGACAAACTGGTGGTTGCCAGGGGGAGGTAGGTGGAGAAATAGGTGAAATAGGTGAAGGTGATTAGTAAGTACATACTTCCAATTGTAAAATAAGTATCTCATGGGAATAAAAAGTACAGCATAGGGAATATAGTCAGTAATATTGTAACAACTTCATATGGTGACTGATGGTAACTACACTTACCATGGTGAATATTTCATAATGTATATAATTGCTGAGTCACTATTTTGTACACCTGAAACTGAGATAATATTATGTCACAAAAAGAAAAAGCCAGTAGTGAGCCTAATAGGATAATATTCCCATCTCAAGGTCAGCTGATAACATCCTTAATTCTATCAACAACTGTAACTCCCTCATACCATATAATGAAATATATTTACAGGTTTTGTGGGTTAGGACATGAACATCTTTGAGGGCTACTATTCTGCCTACCTTAGGAAGAGAAGTCTTCAGGTCATTTGGCCCAATTAAAATAGTGGATGCTTTTATGAATTATCTGCAGATCAATGATTTTTTTAAATGTCTTATTATAAAATAAAATATAGGTCACAAAAGCACACACACTATATATACATATACAATGAATTATTATAAGGCAAAACTATTGTTACCTTCCATGTGGGTCTAGAAGTTAAACTTTGACAGCCATTATTGAAGCACCTCCATGTGCCTGTTCCCTCCCCAATCAGTACCTTTCAAAATGACTCATCACATGGTAGACACAACTTTGAATAAATTAATTTTCTTCTGTCTTGCAAGAGTTTAAAACCTAGAAATTTGTAGGATCTCTGATTATCACAATGAAATGAACTGAGTTCCTTGAATCTTGTATAAAACCAACTACAGCAGGAAACTAAATGATGCCTCAAGTAGAGACACAGAATGGGACTGGGTGACAGGCATAAGAGGGAGTACATATCTTCCGCCTCCTGTGGCTCTGGTCCAATTTCTTCTCTCTCCAGCTACAGAGAAGGATAGCTCTCTTTGCTTTAAATGTGATGCTCAGATCTCAGTCTGGGACGCCAGAAGCATCAGTGAGCACATAAAACCTGATTGGCAGATGGCCATCAAGCTCTCTGCAGGACCTGAGGTAATGCATCTTGCAAAGTTCCTTATATAACCACAGCAATGATACTGTAATTAAGGTATACATGTAATTGAACGATTCTTTCTGGGCACAAACCATTCAGTGAGGCAACTCCTTGGGGAAAGTGGGAGTATTTTTCATATTTGAGATACTGAAGTAAGTCACCACTGGGGAAATCACAACCCAGATCTGCATGGAGTTTTATGGAGTCTCATCATCCTTATTAATATGGTATTATGAATATAAAATTACCTCATCCTAATCCCCAATTTTTTGTTTAATGCTGTTTTTTTGATTCCTGTATCAGACAGCTGGGATGCTACGCGTTGGGGCCCTGCCAAGTTGGGAAATTATACATTCGATGATCATGAAATTGGGCTTGATTGATTTAATCACTGTAATAATCAGCATCGTGCAGATATTGCAACCGGGAAGTTTTCATTCCAACAATTAGGCATGACGGAGTCACGTTATGTGGGAGGCTCATCCCTATGCTTATTTCTCTCCAAATGGGAGGAAGGACGGAGGCACAATCTGGGGTACAACACTGCTGAGTGAACATACATCATGCAGCCAGGGAAGGATAAGTCAGGTAACGAGCTTAATGAAGTCACTGTGCTATACCTGAGTGGCTCCACGGCAAGTCCTGGATGGGCTTGGCCATGGCAAAAAATTTGTATCTAATTAAATAATACTTATGCCATTGTCCCTCAAGGAGGATTAACAGGCAGAGCACCTGGCACATGATAGGAGCTCCATAGCTGCTAGTTTCTCTCTCCATGACAAGTCCTTCAAGGGGGTCTAGGGAGCTGTGGAGGGGTGTGGTTTCTTGAGACAATCACCCTCTCTTGTAACCACCTATTATCCTAAATGCCCTGTGGCTCTACAGATTGATTCAAGTTGCTGACCAAACAAAGGAGTGTCTCCCCAGTGGGAGGTGGCACATGATTAGGGGAGCCTGTCAGTCTCTGGGGAAGGCTTTGAAGACAGCCAGCAGAGCCGAAGACATTCCCACCATCATTGAGTCTCAGAACTCTGGCTAGGAATGGAGCATGCTGCAGCTTGGGGAATTGGTTTGTTTGCAGAGTTCTAGGCATGTGACTTGGAAGGAGGCTGTGTGGGAGTGTGGAAGTAAGTGGGCAGCAGGAAGAGAAGGATTTGGGGAGAAGCCTGGTGTGAGATACTTACGCCAAAGGAAGTATATATAAAAAGAACTGTAGAGTAGAATAAAGGGCAAAGACATATTGTCCACTGCCGCCATGCATAGAATCCCAGAATGGTAGGAAGAAGGAGGGCTTTGGAGCCCATCTGCTCCAATTCCTTCATTTTGCTGATGAGAATTGAGACTTAGCAAAGTGACCAAGATTGCACAGTTGTTGAGAAGTCAAGTGATCCCTGCAGTGCAGGTCTCCTGATGCATCCTGTGCACGCTTCCCAGGTGGCTAACTGCACTTACAAACCCATTTATAACAAACAATTGGCCCGTCTTCTGACTGATAAAGCTTCCATTAGGGCAGAAGTTACTGGATGAATTAAAGAATTATATTAGTTGTTTTCCTGTGAGATAATACATGATCTAATTTAATCTTCAAATGAGTCCTGTACTGTGGGTGTTTTAATTACTTTCTTTTATAGATGAGGAGACTGAGGTTTAAGGGAAGAGATTAAGTAGGTGGGACTCAAATTGGGACTGGAGCCCAGACCCTCAGACCCCAGACCCTGGGCCACATGTCTCAGGTGCAAGACGCCAATCCTGCCACATGCAGTGAGCTCTTGTACATTATACCTTGACCCCTCTGCACCAAAAGTGGATTTCAGTTGCCTTTCATATATCTGTCAAGGACTTTGAAGTACTGCTGCCATTGAGAGGGAGGACGGATGAGACCTCTCCCATTTAGGGGAGCTTCTTTGGGGTATTTTCCGCATCTGTCCTGATGGTGTGGCTCTTTACTCAGTGAAAGCACCATCCAAGCCAGTCTCCAGCTGAGAAGGATCTGTGGTTGAGACCTTCAGTCTGACAAATCAGTGGGCTTTCCACTACACTGAGAGTGGTTCTCACCTGGGGCAGTTGTGCTTCCCAGGGACATTTGGCAATGTTTGGAGACATTTACATGGCCAAAATTGAGGTGGGGGAGCACTGGGGAAGAGGAGGTTGCTACTGGCATCTAGTGGGCAGAGGGCAGGGATGCTAATAAACTGGATGGGACACCCAGGGTCCACGATTAAGGCGGCACTTACTCTCAGAGTCGTGCAAATGCTGGACCTATACCTGCAGGTCCCTGAAAGTGAGTGCCTCCTTAAACAGTGTGCCCTGGATGACCTGGTTGCTTTACCCCAGTCGCTGACCTGCTCTACATATCCTGCAATGCACAGGACAGCCTCCAGAACAAAAAATTATCCAGCCCCAAATGTCCTTATTGCCTGGGTTAAGAAACTCTGCACTACACCATGTTTTCAGTTACTTGAATGATACTGAACTGGCTATACCTTTCTGAGACTGCCTTGAACTCCTGGTTGCTTCTGCAGGGGGCTGGTTTAATCAGCTCATTTGCTTTTCCTTCTCTTTCCATTACCTTGAACCACTTCTCCGTCATTAGACAAGTTGCGCTGAAGTGCTTGGAGAGCTCCTGGGTACTCTAGGGCCACGGCCCTAAAATTTTAGCCCGAGAGCTTGTTGGACCACAGACTCTGGTCCCCACCCTACTGTCTCTGACTCAGCGGGTCTGGGGCAGGACTTGGACGTGTGCCTTTTGCACCTTCTTCCAGAGGACTCTCTTGCTGCTGCTCCAAAGACCACATATCCGAACCACTGTTCTAGGGCCTGGCTTTTCAGAGGGCCCAGGGACCGCCAGTACCTTGCACAGTGCAGAATCCCTGGCCCACTCCTGCTGAGCCACTGTGGACAAAAATCAGAATTTGCCTCAACCAGGCCCCCAGGTGATTCATGCTCATATTAAATTTGAGGAGCTGGGTTCTGAGCCAGTGGTTCTCCATTTCAATTGCATATTAGAATACCAGAGGAAGCTCTTCGATTTATTGAGTTGAAGAACTTTTATTCACTATTCTTCTCGGGGAGGGTGCTTTTATGAGTCACTTGGTAGGGTGAGACCCCAAGTGCCCACTTGACCTGCCAAAGTGCTCACTAACCTACTAGGGTGCTGGCTAAGGTGGGTGGGCCCTGGACCAGTGGCCGACAGGTTCTTCATGCCTGACCCTGCCCCCTTCCTGCCTTCACTTCCTTTTGCTCTCTCTCTCACTCGCTCAGCCAGGCACGCAGCTGCTAGCCCTCCGCACTTCTGTTCTTTCAACCTGCTGAGCTCACACTATCAGGATGTTTACACTTGAAAGCTCTCCTTTCCCAACCTTCACCTGGCTGGCACCTTGCTGGTATTTCAGTCTTAGCCCAGATGTCACCTCCTGAAGAGGCTTTCCCGGAGACGCCTCCCACCAATCCAGGGTGGTTCCCTGTTCCACGCTTTCTCTCCCACGGCTCTGTTTTATCTTCTTCAAAGTCCTCATTGCTCTCACAATACATGAAATCATCTATTGGTTTACCTGTTCATCATCTGCCTGCTCCACCAAAGTAAGTAGGAACTCTGTCTGACTATCCACTGCTCCACATAGCAGGTGCTCCATCAGTATGTGTTGAGGAACAAAAGTAATTAGTCTGGTGACAGTTTTAGAGGGCGAAGTTCAAATGCTTTTTATAAGAGAGGCAAGAGAACGTTCAAATTCTTGGGTGGGGAGTGTGGGGAAGGGGAAGGAAGAGCAGAGGAGGCTGAGCGCTTCAAGCAAGTTGGGGTAGGAGGAGAGACGGAACGGCAAGCCCAAAACGTGCTGCTTCAGTGACAGCAAAGGGATCATGATAAACAGAGCACCTCATTTGGATTTTGCCTTGTGAGGGATGTGTTAAAGCTCCATTCTCCTCCTCCCCTACAAAGTCTCCAGTAAAGTCTACCTCACCCAGTAACAGTTCTTTGGGCTGGGGGTGGGGGTGGGGGTGCCACAAAGGATCATGTAGGGGAAACTCAAAGAGGTTCTGAATTCTGCACACAGGTGGCATAGGGCTGAAATGGAAGGGACAAGTTTTAGGGAGCAAGCACTAGAATGGGGAAGGCTGACAGTTAGGCACCTCTTCAAATACAAATTCCTGTACTTTCTCCCACCCCAGGTACTGAGTTGAGCCCTCTTGGGGAGGCGGCCAAGGATGTGATTAACTGAAAGTTTTATTAGTAATCGATGGGGAACCACAGGTCAGTTTATAGCTGCCAGGCCCACATGAGTAACATTCCAGTGCACTGAGATTGGAAGAGAGACTGATAAGCCATGTGGGTGCCTACTTAAAGGACAATGGAGTGGGGAGAAGGGCAGAAATTTTGAAGTTGTGAAGTATTGTGGTGATTTTCAGTAAGGGCAAAAAAGGTAATTTGTAATTGAGTTTATGGTGTTTAATAGTTAGGAGCCCACACTCTGCAGCCAGATAGCCCAGCTTTGGACTCTGACATCATCATATTGCAACTAGCTGTGTGATCTTGGCCAGTTTACTTAACTTCTCAAAGCTCTGCTTTCCCCATCTGAAAATGGAGGTAATAACAGTACTCATCTCATTGTGCTAGTGTGAAACTAGATGAGGTATCCATGCAAAGTCCCTAGAACAGTGCCTGGAACACGGTCAAGGCTCTGTGACAGTATTGTTACCATGTTGTCACAGCTGCCATGGTGGTTCTGCATGACACTAAAGTGTGCTATCAAATGGACAATTTACAGACACTTAGAAGAAGCAGCAAAGACCACTAGCAAGGGTGGCACTCACCATATTTAATAACGGTTTCAGCACAGACTCCTTCCATTCAGAATGGACACTGCCTTAAGCAATGATACGGGTTTACTGACACCAAGCCAGCCTGACATCACTGCTTGATTGGCCAGGGGGACTTAGATCAGGGAGATCAGGGTGAGATGTTGCATCTGGATTCAGCAAGTCATTGACTAGCACCTTCAGGATAACCCCATGGACAAGATGTAGATGTAGGCGCTAGATACAGGGAAGATTGAGCTGGTTATGACTAGCTGAATGCCGACCTGGCAGGAACTCTGGCAGCCTGCTGTAGCTCTCTCTTATTGCTGGCCCTTTCAAAATTTTAATCCATAGTTTAGAATGGGTATTTTGCAAATCTATTTTGGCAGCATTATTTCTCTCCCTGTGCATTGTTGAGAGAAATCCCAGTACACAAAACAGATAAAGGCAGAGCTGCTCCGATTGAAGGGTCAGGTGACACTGGGAGGGTACCTTCTTTTCCTGGAGCAACTGTGGAATCTTTAGGGCTCTGTGGCTGGAAAATTTCTGAGATAGATGGAATCATGGCCACACTAGCCAGATTTGCAGACCGAAATGCGGTAATACATGACTGTGTGGGCTGAGAGCCCTGGGCTTTAAAGCTGTAGGGAACAATATGAACTGCCTGAGAACTGGGCCTTTAAAGTCAGCAAATGTGGGTGTGACTTTAAGTAAGGTAATGAATCAGGCCACGTCCCAGTTCTTCAACTCTAAAATGAGGATGGTAATGGTACCTTACCTCACAGAGTACTTGTGAAATTCAGAATGGAATAATAATAAACATAGAGCTTTTCATATTATTATTATTAATATTATTACCATTAATTATCTTGACTTGGTGAAACCAAAATTCAGCAAGATGACATTTAATAGGGGAAAGATAAAATTCTTTATTGTGATCCTACAAAGATATGCAGAAACACAGAGATGGAGTTCATTAGCAGCTCATGGTTTAAAAAGTGCAGGCATTTCGATTGAAGATGGTGGCGTGAGAGGTGAGACAGAGGCTTCCTCCTAAAACCGCATATAATATGAAAATAAAGCTACTACAACTACTATTGAAAGAGCAACGGGAAAGAGAACTACAATAAACTGCATACACCTGGAGACAAGAGCAGCCCTCACAGAAAACGGTAACGTACTAAAGCTGTGGTCCTGCGGGATCCAAGCCCCTCCCCACCCCAGCTCACGGGCAGGAGGAACAGAAACGGAGCAGAGAGGGAGTGGAGAACTGGGACTGCTGAATACCTAACTCTGCGGATCTACTCTGGGAGCACAAACCTACATTTCATGGTGCTTGCATGATACTCTTGTAATTAGGAGCCTGGAAAGCTAAGACCGGCGGAGTTCCTGGAGAGACAAGGATTCCGGCTGCTTGTGAGATCAGGGATCCATACCCAGCTTCTCCAGGATGGGGGAGGGGCAGGCAGTCTGAGAGACTTCCTGGCTGGAGGAACTTGGAAGGAGGCCTGCTGAGGGGGCAAGGACTGCACGGAGCTTGCTGCTCGGGAGAAAGGACAGCTGGACAGGATTGTCCAGGTGCACTCTGCCCAGCACATTGGGGTTTTTCTGATCTTCAGGTGTGCCAGCTCCCTGGCTGCCTGTACGGCTCCAGGAACCTCATCTGGGACAGGCAGACTAGTGCACCTTTCGCCTGGCCAGCCCCACCAGGCTTGCAAACCTGGAAGCCCTTCCCTGGTGTTGGGCCAAACGGAGGGAGGATCTGTCTACAGCAACTTAAAAGGCAAAGCACAGAGGCTTATACCTGTGTGCTCAGCCCACCGGTTCAGACAGTGGAGACAGGCATAGCAGCCAGGAACCAGGAAACAGCCCTTTCCTCCCCCGAGGCACCAATACCACTCCCCTACAATCCCTGACATTGCTTCAGGGGCTGAGCAGCTCCAGAGAGTAGAGCTTCTGGGTACTAGAGGGCTCCATACACAAATATGAAATGCCAAAGGAACCTGGTCCAGAGTAAAATTATGAACACAAGTCCTGAGAAAGATTTAAATGATATGGACCTTATGACTCTCCCTGAAAGGGAGTTCAAAATAAAAATCATTCACATGCTCATGCAGGTACGGAAAGATATTCAAGAACTCAGGAATGAATTCCGGTCAGAGATCCAATCCTTGAGGAACACAATGGACGGTGTTAAAAGCAGATTGGATACAGTGGAGGAGACGATAAATGAAATAAAAACTAGAGAAGATGAATACAAAGAAGCTGAGGTACTGAGAGTAAAAAGGATCTCTAGGAATGAAAGAATATTGAGAGAACTGTGTGACCAATCCAAACGGAACAATATTCTCATTATAGGAGTACCAGAGGAAGAAGAGAGAGAAAAAGGGATAGAAACTGTCTTTGAAGAAATAATTGCTGAAAACTTTCCCACACTGGGGAAGGAAATAGTCTCACAGTCCACGGAAGCCCACAGAACTCCCAACACAAGGGACCCAAGGAAGACAACACCAAGACACATAATAATTCAGATGGCAAAGGTCAAAGATAAAGACAGAGTATTAAAGGCAGCTAGAGAGAGAAAAAAGATCACCTACAAAGGAAAACCCATCAGACGATCATCAGACTTCTCAACAGAAACCTTACAGGCCAGAAGACAATGGCATGACATATTTAATGTAATGAAACAGAAGGGCCTCGAACCAAGAATATTGTATTCAGCACGATTATCATTTAAATATGATGGAGGGATTAAACAATTTCCAGACAAAGGAAAGTTGAAAGAGTTTGCTTCTCATAAACCACCACTACAGGATATCTTAAACGGACTGCTCTAGAGGGAAGCACCCCTAAGGCTAAAAAGATGTCACCAGAGAAAATAAAATCATAGCAAAGAAAGCAGACCATCCAAATACTAAGTAAAGACAAAGAATGAAACACCCAATATATAAAGAATGGAGGAGGAAGAATAGGAAGGGAGAAATAAAGAAACATCAGATGGCGTTCACAATAACTTAACAAGAAAGTTAAGTTAGATTCTTAGATAGTAAAGAAGCAACCCTTGAACCTTTGGTAACCACGAATCTAAAGCCAGCAATGGCAATAAGTACATATCTATCAATAATCACCCTAAATGTAAATGGACTGAATGCTCCAATCAAAAAATTACAGAGTAACAGAGTGGATAAAAAAGCAAGACCCATCTATATGCTGCTTACAAGAGACTCACCTCAAACCCAAAGATATATACAGACTAAAAGTGAAGGGATGGAAAAAGATATTTCATGCAAACAACAAAGAGAAAAAAGCAGGTGATGCAGTACTTGTATCACACAAAATAGACTTCAAAATGAAGAAAGTAGCAAGAGATAAAGAAGGACATTACATAATGATAAAGGGGTCAGTCCAACAAGAAGATATAACCATTATAAACATATATGCACCCAACACAGGAGTGCCAACATATGTGAAACAAATACTAACAGAATTGAAGGAGGAAATAGACAACAATGCATTCATTTTAGGAGAGTTCAACACGCCACTCACTCCAAAGGATAGATCAACCAGACAGAGAATAAGTAAAGACACAGAGGCACTGAACAACACACTAGAACAGATGGACCTAACAGAGATCTACAGAACTCTGCACCCAAGAGCTGCAGGATACACATTCTTCTCAAGTGCACATGGAACATTTTCCAGAATAGACCACATACTAGGCCACAAAAAGAACCTCAGTAATTTCAAAAATATTTAAATACTACCAACCAACTTCTCAGATCACAAAGGTGTAAAACTAGAAATAAATTTTAGAAAGAAATCAAAAAGGCTCACAAATAAATGGAGACTTAACAGCATTCTCCTAATGAATCAATGGGTTAACGACCAAATCAAAACAGAAAAGAAGGAATATATGGAGACTAATGGCAACAACAACACAAAGCCGCAACTTCTGTGGGACCCAGCAAAGGCAGTTCTAAGAGGAAAGTATATTGCAATCCAGGCCTATTTAAAGAAGGAAGAGCATTCCCAAATGAACAGTCTAAAGACACAATTATTGAAACTGGAAAAAGAAGAACAAAGGGGGCCCTAAGTCACCAGAAGAAATAAATAAAATTGAGAAGAATAAAACAATAGAAAAAATCAATGAAACCAAGAGCTGGTTCTTTGAAAAAATAAACAAAATAGATAAACCCCTAGCCAGACTCATTAAGAGAAAAAGAGAATCTACACACATAAACAGAATCAGAAATGAGAAAGGAAAAATAACGACGGACCCCACGGAAATACAAAGAATTATAAGAGAATATTATGAGCATCTGTATGCTAACAAGCTGCAAAACCTAGAAGAAATGGACAACTTCTTAGAAAAAAACAACCTTCCAAGACTGACCAAGCAAGAAACAGAAAAACTAAACAGACCAATCACCAGCAACGAAATTGAATTGGTAATCAAAAAACTACCCAAGAACAAAACCCCCGGACCTGACGGATTCACCTCTGAATTCTACCAGACATATAGAGAAGAAATAACACCCATTCTCCTTAAAGTTTTCCAAAAATAGAAGAGGAGGGAATACTGCCAAACTCTTTCTATGAAGCCAGCATCACTCTAATACCAAAACCGGGCAAAGACCTCACCAAAAAATAGAATTACAGACCTATATCCCTGATGAACGTAGATGCAAAAATACTCAACAAAATATTAGGAAACCGAATTCAAAAATACATCAAGAGGATCATACACCATGATCAAGTGGGATTCATCCCAGGGATGCAAGGATGGTACAACATTTGAAAATCCATCAACATCATCCACCACATCAACAAAAAAAACAACAAAAACCACATGATCATCTCCATAGATGCTGAAAAAGCATTTGACAAAATTCACCATCCATTCATGATTAAAACTCTCAACAAAATGGGTATAGATGGCAAGTACCTCAACATCATAAAGGCCATATATGACAAACCCACAGCTAACATCATACTTAACAGCGAGAAGCTGAAAGCTTTTCATCTAAGATCAGGAACACGACAGGGATGCCCACTCTCTCCACTGTTATTCAACATAGTACTGGAGGTCCTAGCCACGGCAATCAGACAAAACAAAGACATACAAGGCATCCAGATTGGTAAACAAGAAGTTAAATTGTCACTATTTGCAGATGACATGATATTGTACATAAAAATCCCTAAAGACTCCACTCCAAAACTACTAGAACTAATATCTGAATTCAGCAAAGTTGCAGGATACAAAATTAACACACAGAAATCTGTTGCTTTCCTATACACTAATGATGGACTAACAGAAAGAGAAATCAGAAAAACAATCCCATTCACAATTGCATCAAAAAGAATAAAATACCTCGGAATAAACCTAATGAAGGACGTGAAAGACCTGTACTCTGAAAACTACAAGACACTCCTACGAGAAATTAAAGAGGACACTAACAAATGGAAATGCATCCCATGCTCTTGGCTAGGAAGAATAAATATTGTCAAAATGGCTATACTACCTAAAGCAATCTACAGATTCAATGCAATCCCAACAAACCACTAACAGCTTTCTTCAATGAACTGGAACAAATAACTCAAAAATTCATATGGAACCACAAAAGACCCCAAATAGCCAAAGCAATTCTGAGAAGGAGGAATCAAACAGGGGGAATTACGCTCCCTGACTTCAAACTCTACTACAAAGCCACAGTAATCAAGACAATTTGGTACTGGCACAAAAACAGACCCACAGACCAGTGGAACAGAATAGAAAATCCAAACATTAACCCAAACATTTACAGCCAATTAATATTTGATAAAGGAGCCTTGGATATACAATGGGGAGATGACAGCCTCTTCAGCAGCTGGTGTTGGAAAAACTGGACAGCTACATGTAAGAGAATGAAACTGGACTACTGTCTAACCGCATACACAAAGGTAAACTCAAGGTGGATCAAAGACCTGAATGTAAGTCATGAAACCATAAAACTCTTAGAAGAAAATATAGGCTAAAATCTCTTGGACATAAACATGAGTGACTTCTTCATGAACATATCCCCCCGGGCAAGGGAAACAAAAGCCAAAATGAACAAGTGGGACTACATCAAGCTTAAAAGCTTCTGTACAGCAAAGGACACCATCAGTAGAACAAAAAGACATCCTACAGTATGGGAAAATATATTCATAAATGATGCATCTGAGAAGGGGTTGACATCCAAAATATATAAAGAACTCACGCACCTTAACAAACAAAAAGCAAATAATCCAATTAAGAAATGGGCAGAGGACATGAATAGACACTTCTCTAAAGAAGAAATTCAGATGGCCAACAGGCACATGAAAAGATGCTCCACATCGCTGGTCATCAGAGAAATGCAGATTACAACCACAATGAGATATCACCTCACACCAGTGAGGATGGCCAACATCCAAAACACAAACAACAACAAATGTTGGCGAGGATGTGGAGAAAAGGGGACCCTCCTACGCTGCTTGTGGGAATGCAAATTAGTTCAACCATTGTGGAAAGCAGTATGGAGGTTCCTCAAAAAACTCAAAATAGAAATACCATTCGACCCAGGAATCCCATTCCTAGGAATTTACCCTAAGAATGCAGCAGCCCAGTTTCAAAAAGACAGATGTACCCCTATGTTTATTGCAGCACTATTTACAATAGCCAAGAAATGGAAGCAACCTAAGTGTCCATCAGTAGATGAATGGATTAAGAAGAGGTGGTACATATACACAATGGAATATTACTCAGCCATAAGAAGAAAACAAATCCTACCATTTGCAACAACATGGATGGAGTTAGAGGGTATTATGCTCAGTGAAATAAGCCAAGCCGAAAAGGACAAGTATCAAATGATCTCAGTCATAGGTGGAGTATAAGAACAAAGAAAAAAAAAAACTGAAGGAACCAAACAGCAGCAGACTCACAGAACCCAAGAACGGACTAATAGTTACCAAAGGGAAAGGGACTGGGAAAGATGGGTGGGAAGGGAGGGATAAGAGGGAAAAAGGGGCATTACGATTAGCAGATGTAATGTTGGGGGGCACGGGGAGGGCTGTACAACTGAGAGAAGACCAGTAGTGACTCTATAGCATCTCACTACGCTGATGGACAGAGAATGTAATGGTGTTGGTAGAAGGGACCTGATGAAGGGGGTAGTTTAATCACCATAATATTGCACATGTAACTGTAGATTAATGATACCAAAATAAATTGTAAAGAAAAAAATGCAGGCTTTTCAATTGGCAATGAAACTCAGTGTAAAAGTCAGCCACATGATAGCAGCAATAACAAGAAAGCACTAATGCAATCTTAAACTGCTTAATGTAGAAACTTTCTATCTTACTGGCTCCTGGTCAGTTCAATCCCTTCTATCCTGGGAAGTCACATTCTTATAGGGAAACAAGAGAATCGGATGATTCAGAGAAGGTTGGTGAAGGACTTATACAGGAACCACAATGTTTGAGAAATACTTGGAGTAATTGTACTTGCATTGAAGAAGTGAAATCTCAGGGGAGAGTAATTGGATAAAGGTTTTCAGATGTTTTGGTGACCTCAGAGATTTTATAATGGCTCAAAGAGTAGAATTAAATGGTGGAAGCTTCAGTGAAGTAGAACTAAGTTCCTTGCCCAGTAGTACAATGAACTGTCTCAGGAAGTAATAAATCCCTTGTCACTGGAGATGCAGATAATCAAGCAGGGTATATGACAGAGGGGCTCTTGGATGGTTACGCTGGACAATTTTTAAAGCCCTTTCAATCTTGAAAACTCTATGGTTTACTAATAAATTAAAAAATGCTGAGCAACAACTTTATTTTATGGGTGGGGACAAGGACGGGATCTTTTTATGGAAAACCTCTGTTAATGTGAGTCCTGGACCAGTGTCCATCCGGGATGTGGTCTTGCCCAGCTGCTGAGGGACATAGGCAAATTTCAGGATTTTGACCATCTTAAGGCACAAATTTGAGCATAAATAATGGAAAGACAGAAAGAAGGAAGGAAAGAAGGGAGGAAGAAAGGGAGGAGAGGAGGAAGAAAGGGAAAAGGAGACAGGGAGGCATCTGTCAAAATATATTCATTTGATCTGACTAGCATTCCTTCAAATCAGATATTTAAATAAACAATTAGCACATGAAAAGATGCTCAACATCATTAGTCATCAGGAAAATGGAAATGAAAACTACCATGAGATAGCACTTCACACCCACTGGGATGGCTGCATCAAAAAACAGGTAATAACAAGTGCTGAGTAGGATGTAGGGAAACTAGAGCTCCCATTTGTTGCTGCGGGGGATGTAAAATGGTGCAGCAGCTTTGGAAAACAGTTTGGCGGTTACTCAAGAGTTGCCATATGATCCAGCAATTCTGTCTCTAAGTATATACTCAAGAGAAATGAAAACAACATATGTCCACACAAAAACTTGTACAAGAATGTTCATAGTAGCAATTCATAATAACCAAAAAATGGAAATAACTCAAATGTCCATCAACTGATAAATGGACAAATAAAATGTGCTATATTCACACACTGCAAGATTATTTGACAATAAAGAGGAATGAAGTACTGATTTATGCTACATACAGCATATAACCTTGAAAAGTTAAAGCATATAGGGAATTATGTAACAAACCTTCAAAATGTTACTCTAAGTGAAGGAAGCCAGTCACAAAAAACTATATATTGTATGTTTCTATTGGAATGAAATATCTAGAATAGCCAGTCTATGGAGACAGAAAGTCTATTAGTGGTTGGCAGGGGCTGGGAAGAAGGGAAAAGTAGGTAATGGGTACGAGGTTTCTTTCTGGGGTGATGAAAATATTCTAAAATTGTGTTGATGGTTTTACAGGTCTGAATTATACTAAAAACCACTGAATTGTGCATTTTAAATTGGTGAATTGTATGGTATGTGACTTATATCTCAATAAAGCTGATTTTATATATATATATAAAACATATTTACATTCATATATACGTGTGTGTATATATATATACAGACACATTTGGGAATGCCACCAAACTAACTGCTAACTGTCAAGGGAAGTAGAATATGCCACCCCAAATATACCATTTTGGCATATTGATTATTTTGAATTAAAGTTAGTTGAGAAACAGCCAGTGCAGGAAATACACTCTGGCCCTCTTTGTCCCCCTGAAACCAAAATAAATCTCCCATGTGAAAAGTACCCTCCCTGTACCAAGAGGTAGAGAGACATCCTTATCACCAGAGACAGGGAATTTAGAGCCAAAAAGGCTGTATAAACAGACGTTGTTACTTCTTTACTAATACTACCCCAAGCCCAAACTTCTTTGTCTTGTCAATTCTTTACAAATGTATTGTTTCTTTGTCTAAAAGGTATAAAGCTGCTTTGGTCACTTTTTGAGTCTCATATTTCTATGAACTCCCCTATGTACGAATTTAAACTTGTTTTTCTCCTGTTAATCTGTCTTATGCCAGTTTAATTTTTAGTCCAGCCAAAGAACTAGAAGGAAAGGAAGGAAAAAATTTCCTCCCCTAAACTGTAATAGTCCAACTGAACATAAGGGAGTTAGAAATATTTACAGCAAATATAACAGAGAATGGGAAATATCCTTTAATAAAGAACTCTTCCAAAAGAAAAGAAAGAGAGAGAGAGAAAGAAGAGAGAGAGAGAGGTAGAAGAAAGAAAGAATGGAAGGAAGAAAGATGAATAGTAAAAAACTGGGTAAAGGACACAATGTGTAAGAGACGTAGATATGAACAGTAAACTCAAAAAAGCATCATATCCATAAACAGCTAAAGAAATACCAGTGGAAGTGGTCACCGGTCCAATCTTTTTGGAGGGCCAATTGGCAATATGCTAAAAGAATCTCAAAAATACTCATCTTTGTTAGTAATTTTACATCGAGAATATAATAAGGAAACAAAGAACATATGCAAACACACTACTGTGGTAGTGTTTGTAATGGCAAAAAGAAATTGCTGATGACCAAGCGTATGACAGTGAATAAATAGTTACATATGTTAGGGTACATCCATATGTTGAAATATTACACAACCACTCAAACTGTTTTTTTGAAGAAGATTAAATTATACTAGAAATTGCTTACAATGTCAAAAAGAAAAGAAAATGTATTCCACTGCATATATAGTATGATACCAGTTTTGTGGGACATAGCAATCAATAGAGGAAAAATACACTAAAGCATGGTAGGATTAAATGTTTTCTACTTTTGCTTGAAACTTCTCTGAATAGTCTAAAAGGTCTACAATGAACATGTATACTTTTTTTTTTGGTATTTCTTCTTAATCATAATAAGGACAAATGTTTAATTTAAAACAGAGAACTGTGGAACAGGAGGCAAACCACGAATCCTTGTTCAAGAGCATGGTCCATTACAGGAAATTGAGACCAAATATTTACCTACAAAATAAAGCATGGTAGTTCCACACTATATTCTTCAATATAATGAATTTAAGAAAATATAAGAAAAACCAGGGAAATCATAACACAATAAATACCTTCTAGTTTTGCTAAAAAATCTTAATGGTGGGAAGAAACCGTGAGGTCCAGCTACCGGCCCATCAGTGGTGGCAGAGTAGCTATTGTTCCTGGTTAAAGGATGCCCTGATTTTCTGGTGGGTTCTAGAAACATTTTGTTCTTTTTAAAGCCTAATTATTCAGCATTTAAGTGTTTTGAGAACTGAAATCATCAGCATCTCAAAAAAAACAAGTGTTTATTCAACTGTGTACAATGCTTCTCTCCCCACCCCCGTTTATAATCTAAAGCTGAATAATCAATAGTGGACTTTCGGTAACCAGCCTGAATGGTTAATTTAAGGTCAGTCAGGGATGCCTGTTTATTCTGAAATGAATCCATGAAGGAAAAGCAGCAGCTCGGCCTGTTAGGCTGTGAGGACTGACACATCTGTGTACCTGTCAGCATGAGGTTTTGATATCTCATGAGGATAAGTAAGAAAATCCTTTAAAGTAAAAAGTGCTTTGAAAACAACTGTATTTGGACAATGTGATCTAGTGTGAATCAATCTTCCCCTTTCTACATGTGCTTTGTTTTCCAGGCCAGTTTGTTGCAGTTACAGAGCTATTTTTGTTCAGCTGAAGGTCACCACTTACATGGTTTTAGGCATATGCCTTAACTTCTCTGAGCCTGAATTTTCTCATTTTCAATATGAGGGTGACTTCAAATTTTAAAATTATGTAATTAATTGAAACCGCCATTTTTATTCAAATATGTACCTCACAGAAATATATAAATATGTAACATTTTAAAAGACTACTTCAGAATCAGTCTTATTTATACCAAAGATATTCTCTAAAGATAAAGCTACTGTCTTAACCAAACTGCCATGAAAAAATGTCCCCTTCCCCCCCTAACCTGTAAATATCTTCTCATACCAGACAGCACAGTGTCTGGAATTCCATCTTCAGAGATTTCTTATTAAGGAATAAGTTTGATTCATTTTTTGTCACTAATACTGCTTGGTGAAGGAAGGCTAGGAGCCTGGACTGTACTCTATTATCAGGCTGCCTGGGTTCAAATCCTAAATTCCACTTAGTTGTGGGAACTTAGGCAGGCTACTTACTCACTCCATCCTCCACTGTTTTCATTCATAAAATGGGGCTAATATTACTACCTGTCTCATAGGATTGTTATAAGAATTGAATAGGATGACATGCAAATTCTCAATAAATGTTCATTATTATTTCTTCTGGTGGGAGAATTTCAGAGCAATGTGAACATTTCCAGGCAAAATGCAAAAAGGCCCGGGGATGGAAATGGTGATGGAATAAAGCAGACATAAACTTCACCTACTAGATACATTTGCTTAGGCCTGAAGTGCATGCTATTGAGATTTATATATTTTTGGAAAGGTTTAATACGTTTTTCTCTATTCTGTGAACGAGTTCCTTTCCATCCCCACCTCTCTTCTATAACTGACCTTAACATTTAGTTTTGATCCTTACAGGATAATTAGAAACAATGGGCTTAATTTTCTTCTTTCAGCTGTCCTGCATCTTATCTATGAATTGCATGGACCTCCTCTGTGCTCCACTCTTGCTGTGTCTATACCTGGTGAACCAAGTACCATACAAGGAACCTGCAATGATGGGCTAGTTATTTGCAAAAATATATTTTTTTCCCTGATTTCTTAGCCCTGATATAACATTCTTTATCTTGCTTTTAAAAGTCACACTGTACATCTACTGTCCAATGAGAGGGAACATGCTCTCTTCCAAGTCATCCCAAGCTACATTAGTGAGTCCACACCACCAGGCAGAAATGTGTTTTCTGCAAACTGGACACAGGAGCTTGAAAAGATTGTGATAAGGTTAATATGAATTGGATCTTATTTTTTCTTTCTGTAACCAACTATCTGGTGTTTTTTTAAACAAAAGAATTTTGTAGGTTGGCGGGAAGCCTCCAGTTCTGCTCTGCTAACGAAGGAAAAGACCAGTTCTCAAGACTTCTTCCATGCCGTTCTGGGACCCTAAGCCAAAGGAATGGTCCATCTGTCATCCATATGAGTACTTTTAATTTGGAAAATTACAAGCCTAGTTTGAATACCGGAAGCAAGTTGGTAGTGTGACAGGACTTTTACAAACACAGGTTTTAAAACTGACATCTGGGTTCAGACTTCCATTTAGCAGCTTACTGGCTTTGTGAGTCTCTTAGCTAAGCTTTCCTCCTCTGGGGAAATACAAATACAGCCCTTATAGAAATTAAATGAAGTTATGTATGTGCACCTAGTAGAAACTCAGTAAATGGTAGTAAACATTATTATTGCCGCTGGTTGGATGACGACCATTTTTTTTTCAGCACTCTCTATTGCACTGGAGGGAGAGGAGTGACCTGTAAGATACATACCACCAGGTCACACCCCTCTGGTAGGATGCGTCGGCGAATCCCATCCGAGATAGGCTCAAGTATCTAAATCTTTTCTGCTATTCCATAGTCTCAGCATTGAGAAGCTGCTAGAATGTCAGTGGACAGCATGAATTATTTTCAATTAATCTTTCGACAGCTTTGCCTCGATTCAGAAGTTTACAAAGCAAGTAAAGTGCTTCCTAGTTTATTTTCTGGAGCAACGAGTTGAGCGTATTACAGCGGAAGTGCTTCCTCAAACATCCATACACCTTTCGCGTGTTACCAATAGTGAGACAAATTTGAACACTTAGCCATCTTAAATGTGACCCAACAAAATAATGCTTTTACAAATACATGCATTTTATATAAATGTATTTTTTTAAAAAAACTGAATTGTGTATTTCCCCAATGTGAACATAAGATCATTGGCTACTCTGTGGTTTTCCCCTTTCCCTTCCGCCTGCCTCTGCCTCCCACACCTCAGAGGCTTCCCTTTACATGCTGAGGCTGGGCTCTGGACAGGTAAGCAAGGTCAGTCACGATTGGAGCAGAGAAGCAGAGTGAAGCCGGAGGGACTAGCAAGTGGGGAGGGGCACATGCCCTTCCTCTGGTCCTCTGAATGAGCATATTCATTCATTGTCCTGGGCTTCCGTCTCATAGTCCTCTGCTTGCTTCTCTGTGGGATAACTTTCTCCACCTCTGTATGAAATACAAAAACAGGGGTGGGTCACAAATAGTTGAAATTCTTTTCTATTTTGCCACAGCATTTGCTCTCCTCCACTGAACAAAGGGGTGTAGAATTTGGATGAAAACCAACAGGGTTATAAAGACTTTTGCCTTTGGACAAGGATTTCAGTGGCGCTTTCTATGTCCCGAGAGCTGAGAGCTGCCTCCGAAGTAGAAAGCACTTACCAACCCAAGCACATATTTTCCCAGGCTTCCCTTCCCTGTGGAGCCACCCTGGATTCTAAAATGAAGTCAGCATAAATTATTGCTTATCTTGTACACTTTTTCTCTTCCAAAGCCGAAAGAATTCTGAATTTTGGAAGGAAGGAGATAAGGTTGAATGGCAAAGTATGAAACATAATGGGGGGAAGGGCACTCTCTCTCTGCCCCTTGGGAACATTTCCTGCCCTTGGCCCCATGCTAGCCAGACAGCGCCGTACTGAGCTTGCTCTGGTAGCCGGACTTGAGCAGGAATCTGAACTGAGGAGGCCCAGGTAACCCCCATCCCCAGTTTGGTCTTGTGTCACCTGCAACCCGGTAAGTTTGGCTTTAGTGGATACTATCTTGACTCTGGGGCCATATTGCCTAGGGTCTAAACCCTGCCTCCACCACTTGCTGTGTAACCTTGAGCAAGTCACTTAACCTCTCTGTGCTAGAGGTTTGTCGTCTGTAAAACAGAGGCTATGACAGCACTCACTTCATACCAGTGTAGAGAGGATTCGATGAGGTAATACTTATAAAATGCTTAGAAGGTTTTCTGGCACCTAGTTAATGCTCAATAAATGCTATTATCCTCTAAGCCCAAGGTAACGTAGGAAAAAAGGGGCTTAACTTGTCTGTTGGCATCACAGACACAGAGAGCTTGGGAGACCTGGCTGTAGACTTGGCTCCAGGGTCCGGACCTCAGCTGTTCGGCTCACAAGCAGTGAACTGATGCACAGTGACCCTGATTCAGAGCGTTTGCCTCAGTACCAACCTTTCAAGGGCTAATGTCTTCGCAATTTCTGACTTCTATAAGGCCCTTTTTCCCCTCCCTTCTTCCTCCCTTGCTTCCTTCCTCCTTTCCTTCGAGAAACGTGCTCACTGGTCCAAACTTAATAAGTGGACACAGAGACAAAGAACTGTGGGGCGAGGATTTAATGGCGGTCTTGCAGGATCGGGTGTCTGGGGAGCAGGTGCACTCAGCGTGGCTACAACGAGCAGTTTATTCCTTAGCAAGCGAGTCCGTCCCCTGGTTCCTCACTGGCTGAGTACTACAGGGCTCACATTTTTCCTGGACGTCGCCTAAGCAAGTTATGTATTTGGCTTTTTTTTTTTTTTACATTTGTCTTAATTTTATTGGCTGGCTCAAAACCTTTTCTGCATTTTTCTGGTGACGCACAGCCTGCTCTTTTTCAATCTCCCTCCGCCTCCCAGCGGGAGTGACTCTCTGGTACAGGTTCTGACATGTAGGCTTCTTGACAATACCCTTTTGTTTAAACGTTAATTCCTCTGGGAATAAATCACATTTCGTTTTACGCCATTTCTAACATTTCAACTAAAGAAAAACATTTGTGTCAAAGATCCATATAATTTTAAGTATAGAAAATAAAAACCAAAAACATTCCTCCATAAAGCCCATTTTTCAAAGGCTGTTAACAATTATTGGCTTTGTCCAAAAATAAATAAATAAATGGAAAAGAATAATAGTTTTGTTTGGTTGCTGTGACTTCCAGGGTCTAAATTCTTTAGTTCTGCTCTCTATTCATGCAGAATGAATTATTCAGTAGTGTGATTCACATGGCCAATTATTTGAATAATTTAGTAAAGTTTTCTTCTTTAGTTCCATTTCTGAATGACTCAACTTTCCTTGTTTCTATTGCCCTGTTAAGATTTATTCTCAAGTAGTGTCATACTTTGCTAACCACTTATTTCTGAGGCCAAGTGAGATTAATACTTATTCAGGCACTAAATATTTATTTCACGCACACACACACACACACACACAATTTCTTAGTGTCTAAATTTTTTTAGGCATTGAAGAATATTTTATCTCAATGACTTGCTTATTGTGTGACTTTCTGAGAATCAAAGTAGTTGGCTGATATTCTTGTGCTTTTCTATACATAAGATGGATGCAATGTGTTAGTTTGTTAGATGGTCATAATAAGGACTTAATAAGTGAGAAGTACCGCTATTCAAAACTAGTTAATATATTTCTGCAAATTGTTAAATTGGACTTCATCAAAATTAAAAACTCTGCCCTTTGAAAGACGTTGTTAAGAGAATGAAAAGACAAGCTACAAATTGAGAGAAAAACCTATTATAATAATTCATTAAAGGATTTATATCCAGAACATAAAGAGCTCTCAAACCTACCTCAGCAATAAGAAAAAACAAAAGCAATTAGAATGGCAAAAGATTTTAGCAGAAACTTTACCAAAGAAATATGCAGATGTCAAAGAAGCCCATGAAAAGATACTCAATGTTACTAGTCATTAGGGAAATATAAATTAAAACCTAATCCATACATGGATTAGGATGGCTAAAATTAAACAGAATAGTATACCCAGCAAGTGCAGTGAGAATGTGGGGGAACTCTAACTCTCAAAAACTGCTGGTAAGAACGTGCAACATACAACCTCTCTGGTAAGAGTGTGGCAGTTTCTTAAACAGCTAAACATATACCTATCATACCCAGCTTTCCAGGAATAGGCATTTATGTTGAGAAATGACAACATATGTCCTCACAAAGACTTGTTGACAAATGATCATAGCAGCTTTATTTGTAATAGCCAAAAACTGGAAATGACCCAAATATTCATCAACAGGTGAATGGATAAACAAATTGAGGTTTGTCCATACAATGGAATACTCCTGAGTAATAAAAAGGAGCTAACTATGGATATAGGCAACAATATGGATTACTCTCAAATAATTATGCAGAGTGACCAAAGCCAGACCAAAAAAGAATATATTTTTATCCTATTTATGTAAAACTCTAACATAGCTAATGTATAGTAACAGAAAGAGGATTAGTTATTGCTTGGGGAGAAGGGAAGCAGGAGGAATATGTTACAAAGAAGCACATGGAAACCTTAGAGAATGATGGGTATGTTCACTATTCTGACTGTAGTAATGTTTTCATGGGTGTGTTATGTATGTCAAATTTCTCAAGTTGCACATTTTAAATATGTACAGTTTATTGTGTGTTAATTAGGCAATTATACTTCAATAAAGCTGTTTAAAAAGATGATGTAGTTCTGGAAATACAGCCTCAGAATTCCACAGTAGCACCACTTCTTGCTGCTAAGGCTCTTGTGAAATTTCTCCCAGATTTTCCTACTTCGAGGTCAAATTGGCAGATATATGTGTGTGTGTTTGTGTGTATGTATGTATATATGTGTGTATGTATATTTAAATAAAGCAAGTTTATATACACATATAAATTTGGAATCTGACTGACCTGGGTTCTAATTATGGCAAAGACACACCTAGTTGTTCCTTAACATCCATAGTCCCCATATTTCTTAATATTAGAACCCCTGAGTCTTAGCTAAGCACATGGCTGCCTGGGATAAAGACTATACTTTTCTGACCCTCTTTGCAGGCGGGGAAACCATGATTAATTTTTAGCCTATGACTATAAGCAGAAACACTGAGTGTGACTTCTGAGAAGTGGGGCACACTTTCCTTTGCCCCTCCTGTTTTTTGCTGGCTGGAATGAGAAAGTGAAGGCTGGAACCTGAGTGGCCCTTATGGACCATGAGGAGGAAATGATACGTAAACCACAATAGGTGACAACATGGAAAGATGTTGTCAAGACACTTTGGAGTACAATATCAGCCCTGTACTATTTGCTTCCAGCCTTTTTATACATGAGAGAGAAAGAAAAACAAACATATTTTGTTTAAGTCTTCCTGTTTTCTAACATGTACAGCGGGGCCTAATTCTAACTGATATATTGGACAAATACAATTTTCTAATCTGTAAAATTTCAGTAATTTTATAATAGTTCCTATCTTAAAAAGTTATTGTGAGGACTAAATGAGACAATATATTTAAAATGCTTGGCATTATATCTGGTCCCATAGTAAATACTCAATAAAATATAAGCTTCATTTGTTTTTATTTCCATGAACTCATTGATGATTTAGGAAATAAAATCAGCCCAAGGTCTTAGCTCACAGACTGTTTTGTAACAGGAAAAGAGACCAGGAAAAGTGGCTTTCCCCTTTGCCCTTGGGTACCTTGGTACCCTGACAAGGCAGCCTGATCCAAGTTCCTCTCTGGGTCTTCGCATCCCATTGCTCCTGATCCGGAGGGCGCTAGGGCTCGGGGAAGCCCTGGCAGCCCCTCTGCCGCCTGACCTAATCAACCGAAGGAACGCAACTCACTGAACGAAAAGAAGAGCAATGAACTTGGGATCCCTCCTCAGGAAATGCGCCTTGTGCCCAACACATGACTAGAACTAGTCTTCTTTGTTGAGAAAAGTTCCAGACTGGAGGGGCC
The DNA here is from genome assembly GCA_029783875.1 of Phataginus tricuspis. Classification (NCBI taxonomy): domain Eukaryota; kingdom Metazoa; phylum Chordata; class Mammalia; order Pholidota; family Manidae; genus Phataginus; species Phataginus tricuspis. The sequence goes on along the minus strand of JAQQAC010007890.1, from coordinate 42,711,175 downwards.
CTAATTTTGTCCAGTTGGACTGAAATCATGAGGAGACACCAGGGCTTGAGTTGTTACTAGGCTCTCACTACTTTTGGCTGACGCATCAGGTGTGTGGATGTGCACATTTTCAATTCAGTAAACTTGGCTGTGCTGGTTTAAAAGGACAGATGGCAACTTGCCGGGAGAAAAAGGGTCAGTTACTGCCTGAAATTCAAGAGCTTCTTCTAACGCTGCCAGAAAATTGAGGACAGACAGTTGTATGTAAACTGGATCCTGAAAGGCAAGTGGTGAGACCAGGAGTTCCACAGGCCCAGTGATATAAATGTGTATTTAAAAGCACTGAAACGAAAATGAAAAAAAAAAGTGAGCAAGATGTCTTGACAATAGCAAGTTGCTGACCGGCCCTGGGAGCACATTGTCCCAGGAAATCCTAACCTGAATGGATTATAAACTTGAGAATGGAAAACAGTCACTCAGGACATCCCAGCTGACTTGCACACCTTCAGCCCTGACACATTCTTTATTGTGTGATGAAAGGGCCATTGATGAGATGACTTTCGACCTGGCTACCCCACCCTGCCACACACACTTCCCACTAGAGGAATTCCAGGCCCACCAGCCTCTGGTTAACATAAACCCAATCACCGGCCATGGCCCTAGACAAGGAAGTGTCTGGGCTACTGTGGGGGGTAATTGCAGAGACTATCTGCACACTAGTCTTGTTGATAGCAGTAAGTCGCCCTGGGAAGTTTCTGTTTTGTTTTCCATGATCTGTAGGTGTTGTTAATAGAAGTAACGACAAAATCAACATTCAAGGCCTGTAGAGAGGCTGGATTAATGTACTGAAAACAGGGCAAAATATAACAGCTATAGATTGCGAAGTCTTGCATTTAGGTTCTAAATAATCAACTGCACAGCGGATGGAAAATAACTTCATACCAGGTCAACATGATAACGACTGAAGGAAGCACTGTCCAAACCTCTCCATAGAATTCTCTTTCAGGAGATTCATAGTGTGTGTTGCATGATATTAATTCATATTTTCCTAAGGACTTATTACTTACGGGCATTGTTGTAAGGCCTTCATATACAGTCACTCATTTAATCCTCCTAACAACCCTCTGTGTTAGGCACCATTATTTTTGTTCCAGTCTATCTCTGGGGAAACTGAAGCAGAGTGGTCATGTAAGTTGCTCAGGGTCAGACAGCTGGCAGAGCTGTGATTTAATCCACTGCCCATTTCTTAATCACTATGTCATAGTGCCTTTCAGAGGACTCATAACTAAAGAAATTGGTTTAAGTTTGAATTAGGATTTAACATACTTGTTTGAGCACTGAACACATCTTTTTTTTTTTATGGCACCCCAGTTATATCTGGCGGACTAGTGTCCTTTGAAATAACTATTTGTGAACTAATGCCAAGAAGGTTAGTTGACCTTAATGAAGACCAAAAGATGGCATAGCTGCCCAAAAACTGAAATAATGCCATGTGGCGACGGAATTATTCTGTTTAAGAGATGTGGTTGTCCTACTGTGTGCTCTGTGCTTGCCTGTCACCTCCTGGAGCACTCTGCTCTGTCCTGGGCATCATATTTTCTCTCAAACCAAAGATGACCAAGAGTCTGAACATCACTGTCAGATGAGGAATAGCTGACATTGCTGGAGTTGTGTAGTCTGGAGAGCAGATGAGAGGAAGATAACGATATATGAAGGGCTTCTGTGTATTCCTTTAGAGGATAGAAATGGGATCGACAAGTAAAAGTTACAAAGAAGCAAATTTACACTCAATACAGGAGAATTTTCTAGAATATAATAGTCATTCTGTGAAGTCTTGAATTCCTGACCCTCTGGGTTGGCCGAGCAGGTGTCAGGCTGGCAGACAGCTGCGGCATGGCCGAAAGATCATGGTCAGAGGACCAAGTTCAAGTCATGACCCTGCTCCCATGCGTGCTATGGGACTTACATTCCAGCTAGTCTGTTTCCTCAGCATTCAAATAGAGGTAATAACACATATTTCATAGGGTTCTGTAAATTGAGTCTAGGGTAGAAAGAGGCTTAATAATAGTGCAACTAGTGGGTAGTGTCATGTGGGAAATTGCAATGGCAGTCTCCCAGCCAAAACATCCCAGAGGTCACAGAACAGAGAGGCTTACAGACCAAATTAAAAAGCTTAAATCACATATTTGACTAAATAATTTAAAACGCACAGAGAGATGCAAAGGGAGTAAGACAGAGTCCATTAGTGTGCTTATAATAGGGTTAGAGGCAGGAGGAAGGCCCATATTATGTAAAACTCGGGGTGTGCAATGTCTACAAGATAAAGACTGACACCACACTACCAACAAACTATTTTGCCCCCAGGTGCAAATACCCTGTAATTTGGTTGCAAGGAAGCGTACACCTTAGGATAAATCAGATGGCCCTGGAGGTTTGTCACTGTCCTCACCATTCATTGTACTATACTCAATAGAAGAGTCTATCCTTCTCCATACTGATAATGTTGATTAGTGTAATAAATTGACCAGACCTATGCTGTCTCATCTGACAGATGGTTCGTGCTTTTCCGTCACACATCTAAAGGCCCTTGCTACAAACTACAGCTCTGAAATTGAGTGTTTTCAAAAAACCATAAAAAAATCTCGATAACAGATGGTACTTGACACCAGTCAGATTCTATCCAACGACTGAATTGGGATTTTCAGAACTCTTCAGTCCAGAAGCCAGCTTCATGGAAGTAGAGCTTAACCCAAGATCAGCAAAGCAAGAACTAATTGCGTAGGACTGAAAGAATGGATTTGATTGTGGTTAATGTTCTATTGTGAATTGCTTCTTTATCTCTCTGTTGAACACTGAACACTTTCAATTTGTATCTTATTTCAATTTTTTCCTCAGGTTTATAAAAAATTCTATAAAAGCTCTTCTGATAAATTTTCAAGAAAACTCAAAGGATATAATTATTCTGTAGAAACGATGTCATATACTGATTGATCTTACTGCTTAGCACAGTAAATACTATGCGAAGTGCATTTGTTGAGTTTCTTTTTGTCGTGATGTGGTTATTTGGATAGGTTTCATACTCAATATCTCTTGTACCTGTGTAAACATAACAGGCCAAGTACAATAAAACATATCAGAAATAAAACTCTCAGTCTTGGTTTCTGAACATTTTGTTATGTTGAAAGGGTCTCCCTATCCAAAAATGAATGCTGTTTGTGGTCATATTGTAATATGTGCTTTCGGACTATGTCTCAATGTGCTCAAAAAATAAAAGTCATAGCTTTTGGACCTGTCAGAGAACAAGATGAATAAACTTTAATAGGTGAATAGTAAAAAATAAAATCACAAACAATGTTTCTGATAAGGATGCACAAAGGACAAATCAACAAATAAAAAGCCAAGGCCAAAAGCTGAACTTTGACATTGCAGAGACACTAGAGCACAAGGCAAAGATGTGACGCCTACACGCTTGGGGCTTCGTGTGGCCTCACGGTCGGGAGAAGCTGACAGCAAGTCACAGCAAGGTTTCTGGAAAGACTGGGCTGATTGATTCATGCTGATATGGGTGAATTGTTTAAAAGTTACTGTTTCCACATTGTTTACCATGATAACAATGATTTATAGTTTTAACTTATCTGCATGATGTGTTAGAATAAGGGAACTGAATATTCTGGGAGTGACTGGTAGTATGCATTTGTTGCATTGCTGAGAACATTGTTATGCTGTAGAAGAAAAAACCAAATATGATGGATGAGACTCATAAGATGTGCTAAGTAAGCACAAGTAGTTAGTAAGTAAAGCATGTGTATGTTAAATGTAGATAGGAAAGAATAGACAAGCCATCCTAAAATTCATGAAATAATGCATACACATGAGACATATGAAGTACTAAATATACAAGAAAAGCAAATGCTCAGCATATACAAAATATGAAATATGAAAACTCAATGTTCCTGAGGCTCTAAACTGGCCACCCACTGGTGTCACCCATCATGGCCTATGCGTACTCTCTGCAAGAAATGTAAATAAAACCCATGCTTGTTCAGTAGGCTGATCAGTGAGCTACTGCTGTAGCCAGGCATACTTGTTCCTGGCCCTGTATTTCTCTGAGAAGCATGTGTCATTAGCTCCAGGTACCTTCTGCTGTGGACCCCTTGCTGAAAGCTCAGTTGTAGTCCTTACAAATCACAGCATCAGTAATGAAGGTTGTGGGAGAGAGAGAGCAGATGAGTTTGCACTTGCTAGGATTCAGGTACTATGGTTCACCCACCCCACTTACACCCACTCTTGTGTTACCTTATCAGATTTCTTCCCACTTGCTTCTTGCTATAGATTTAAAATGGACCTAAAAACACAGATGTTTTGAGCATTTGAATTTGATCTGGGAGAGTTTCTGTTGTGTGACCTACAGGAGAGCTTGCCTGGTACTATACTAAGAAGTACATACTGCATCAACCTAATTTTTCACAAGACAGATGGGATTCAGGATTTTGGGAACCTGGGCTAGCTAACTGTTATGATTATGCCCCCCTGCAGGTAGGTGTCCAAGGTATATCTATATACAGTGAACAAGGGTCATCCATGTAATTCTACCTGTGACTTTAAGGCCATGGAATTCACAATGAAATCTTACTATGGGTTCCCATAGTGCTGGGCCACTGGGACCCATGAGAAGTCCTTCTGCTTAGATGAGGTCTCCACTGAGACTGACTAAGTGGCCTCCTTATTCCCCAGGCCCATAATCAAACTTCAGCTCAAAGAGTCAAATTAAAAACAAATAGTGTCCTAAAAACAGTGGGTCAAGGGGAATGGCCTAAACTGCTCACTTCAGGCCTTTCCAGAGAAATTGTGTCCTTTTTCTTGAACTTGATTTCTGGGATAAGAGAGGATTCCACAAAAAATTCACCATATGGACTCAGAGTTCTAATTCCTTTTATGTTCACCATCACAATTAGAAAGCTCTGGCTCTTAGCAACAAGGCGGTGGGTAGGGGTAAGGGTGGGAGGGGCAGGGAGCCTGGCACTCCGCCTGGTGCTCAGAGTGGAGGGCTGTATTAACAAGTTTTTGCTAACAGTTATGAAAGCAGTTGATAATTTTTGTTTTCTCTGCAAATGGTCACAATGGATACCTGGCCCTTGTACACTCCAAGGAAACCCTTCCTTTGGAGGCCACTTGGCCTGGGTGACCTCTAAAGTCCATTCAAAATCTTAGCTCTCATGAAGCTTTCATAATTTACCTTGTCATGCAAAAGATATTACAGGCTGCCCTTACTTTTCATGGTTCTGATATGCACGAATTTTGGTTTTCATGATTTAATTATAAAACACAAGTCCCCCAACTACATGGTTCCAATTTCAGTTACCATGGTATATCAACCATATGTGATCGCATAAAGTACAAACTTCATTTCTAGCTCTTCAGTCCACAAAAGACAGGAATAACAGATGTACATTTATAATCAGCGACAAGTTATGTCAGACAATTGGCACACAGACAGCAAAGTGTGTGGGTTTATTGCCTCCTTATCTTCCAGTGATAAACCCATGTGACGTTTTATAAACACAGATCACTGACAGAGGAGATTGGCCAACAAAGATGAAAATGTAGCAAAGAAACAAAAGGTGACAACATGGTAGGTGGAATTCAAACTCAACCTAAGTGGAGCTGCAGAAGTAATAACTGACAGTATCAACACTGCCACAACTGGAGAGACTAGCTCTGCAGCCAGAGGAACTCTGTGAAAGCAAACTTACTGACATAAATGAAAGAATGAGAATGTCCCAGGGGAAATGACACCAGCAAAATCTTCTCATGAAAAAAACTCTCAGATATATTTCATGACACAGAAAGCGCAAAGGGTAACATTTTGGAAGCTGATTCATACTTAGAAAGCAGGAAAACAATTTACCAAGGTGTAGAAAAGATGCTTGCTCCATACTGTAAATTATACAGAAGGTATGTTTTTCCATATTGTAACTTATATAGAAGTTTAATTACTTTTGATAAGTTTTTACAAAGAAATAAAACACTTTTATTCTCAATGTTTCTAATGCCTAAATCACAGTATACTAATAAATATTAGTTTTATAGTTTTTTATTTCCCTATATACTTATAATGGCACTAAGAGAGTTTTTAGTGTTTTCTTAAACATTTTTGAAGTATATGGAACAATCATAATTTTCCTATGAAGACCACATTGCACAATTTCAGCTTGCATGTTCATTTTTACAGTCCTGCAGAGCCGTGGAAAGTGAGCATTGTCTAATCTTTAAAGCAGAGTTTCAAATTTAAATATCTTCAAAAGCCAAGAAGGTAAGGCAAATGAGAAAAGGCTGAAAGAACTTCTTGGCCTTCATGGGGAATGGTGTTAACTGTGCCAAAGAAAGCTTTAGCTGGTCTAAAGAAGATAGCCTCTACTCAACTGTAGGAGGCAGCCAAGAGAAATGCTGGCCCAGGGTGGCCAGATTTTTTGATTCTTCGAGATGCCTGAAATCTGGAATTATATGTGAAACTTGACAATTTTTTTCTTTTTCTTTTGGTATCATTAATACACAATTACATGAGCAACATTGTGGTTACTAGATTCCCCCCATAATCCCCACTACATACCCCATTACAGTCACTGTCCATCAGTGTAGTAAGATGCTATAGAGTCACTACTTGTCCTCTCTGTGCTATACTGCCTTCCCCGTGTAGCCCCCGCCCCGCCCCGCGCTTACATTATGTGTGCTAATCATAATGCCCTTAATTACCCTAATCCCTCCCTTCCCAAACCCATCCCCCCACCAAGTCCCTTTCCCTTTGTCAACTGTTAGTCCATTCATGGGTTCTGTGAGTCTGCTGCTATTTTGTTCCTTCAGTTTTTGCTTTGTTCTTATGCTCCACAGATGAGTGAAATTATTTGGTACTTGTCTTTCTCCACCTGGCTTATTTCACTGAGCATAATACCCTCTAGCTCCATCCATGTTGGTGCAAATGGTAGGATTTGTTTTCTTCTTATGGCTGAATAGTATTCCATTGTGTATATGTACCACATTTTCTTTATCCATTCATCTACTGATGGACACTAGGTTGCTTCCATTTCTTGGCTATTGTAAATAGTGCTGTGATAAACATAGGGGTGCATATGTCTTTTTGAAACTGGGAAACTGCATTCTTAGGGTAAATTCCTATGACTGGAATTCCTGGGTCAAATGCTATTTCTATTTTTAGTTTTTTAGGAACCTCCATACTGCTTTCCCCAATGGTTGAACTAGTTTACATTCCCACCAGCAGTGTAGGAGGGTTCCCCTTTCTCCACATCCCCACTAGCATTTGTTGTTCCTATTCTTTTCTATGTTGGCCATTCTAACGGGCATGAGGTGATATCTCGTTGTGGTTTTAATTTGCATTTCCCTGATAATTAGCCATGTAGAGCATCTTTTCATGTGCCTACTGGCCATTGAATTTCTTCTTTGGAGAAGTGTCTGTTCATATGCTATGCCCATTTTTTAATCGATTTATTTGCTTTTGGGTGTTGAGGCATGTGAGTTCTTTATATATTTTGGATGTTAATCCCTTGTCGGATATGTCATTTACAAATATATTCTCCCACACTGTAGGATGCCTTTTGTTCTGCTGATAGTGTCCTTTGCTGTACAGAAGCTTTTTAGCTTGATGTAGTCCCATTTGTTCATTTTTTATTTTGTTTCCTTGCCCAAGGAGATGCATTGAGGAAAAAGTTGCTCACGTTTATATTCAAGAGATTTTCGCCTATGTTTTCTTCTAAGAGTTTTATGGTCTTATGACTTACATTCAGGTCTTTGATCCATTTTGAATTTACTTTTGTGTATGGGGTTAGACAATAATCCAGTTTCATTCTCTTGCATATAGCTGTCCAGTTTTGCCAACACCAGCTGTTGAAGTGGCTGTCATTTCCACATTGTATATTCATGGCTTCTTTATTGTATATTAATTCACCATATATGCTTACATTTAAATCTGGGCTCTCTAGTCTGTTCCATTGGTCTATGGGTCTGTTCTTGTGCCAGTACCAAATTGTCTCAATTACTGTGGCTTTGTAGTAGAGCTTAAAGTCAGGGAGTGTAATCCCCCCCACTTTATTCTTCCTTCTCAGGATTGCTTTGGCTATTCAGGGTCTTTTGTGGTTCCATATGAATTTTAGAGTGATTTCTTCTAGTTTGTTGAAGAATGCTGTTGGTATTTTTTTTCTTTTATGGGTCTGGTGTTTTTATTATTTATTTATTTATTTATTTATTTTTTACAATTTATTTTATTTTAGTATCATTAACCTACAATTACATGAGCAATATTGTGATGATTAAACTACCCCCTTCATCAGGTCCCCCCCACCAACCCTATTACAGTCACTGTCCATCAGTGTAGTGAGATGAGAATCACTACTTGTCTTCTCTGAGCTGTACAGTCCTCCCCGTGCCCCCCCACCCTATGTCTGCTAATCGTAATGCCCCTTTTACCCTCTTATCCCACCCTTCCTGCCCTTCTTCCCCAGTCCCTTTCCCTTTGGTAACTATTAGTCTGTTCTTGGGTTCTGTGAGTCTGCTGCTGTTTTGTTCCTTCAGTTTTTTTTTTCTTTGTTCTTATACTCCACATATGAGTGAGATCATTTGATACTTGTCTTTTTCGGCCTGGCTTATTTCACTGAGCATAATACCCTCCAGCTCCATCCATGTTGTTGCAAATGGTAGGATTTGTTTTTTTCTTATGGCTGAGTAATATTCCATTGTGTATATGTACCACATCTTCTTCATCCATTCATCTACTGATGGGCACTTAGGTTGCTTCCATTTCTTGGCTATTGTAAATAGTGCTGCAATAAACATAGGGGTGCATCTGTCTTTTTGAAACTGGGCTGCTGCATTCTTGGGGTAAATTCCTAGGAGTGGGATTCCTGGGTCAAATGGTATTTCTATTTATATGATCTATTCTTGAATGTGTCCCATGTGCACTTGAGAAGAATGTGTATCCTGTTGCTTTTGGATTGAGTGTTCTGTAGATGTCCATTAGGTCCATCTGTTCTAATACATTGTTCAGTGCCTCTGTCTGTTTACTTATTTTCTGTCTGGTTGATCTGTCCTTTGCATAGAGTGGTGTGTTGAAATTTCCCAAAATGAATGCATTGCATTCTATTTCCCCCTTTAATTCTGTATTTGTTTTGCATATGTAGGTGCTCCTGTGCTGGATGCAAAGATACTTATAAGAGTTATAGGTGCTCCTGTGTTAGGTGCATAGATATTTATAAAAGTTATGTCCTCTTGTTGGACTGACCCCTTTATGTAATGTCCTTCCTTGTCTCTTGTTACTTCCTTTGAAGTCTATTTTTTCTGATACAAGTACTTCAACTCCTGCTTTTTTCTCCCTATTAGTTGCATGAAATATCTTTTCCATCCCTTTACTTTCAGTCTGTGTATGTCTTTGGGTTTGAAGTGAGTCTCATGGAGGCAGCATATAGACAGTCTTGTTTTTTTATCCATTCAGTGACTCTATGCCTTTTGATTGGTGCATTCATACCATTTACATTTAGGGTGGTTATCAATAGGTATGTACTTATTGCCATTGCAGGCTTTACATTCATGGTAACCAAAGGTTCAAGGGTAATTCCCCTACTATCTGTCTAATTTTACTCACTTAGTATGCTATTACAAACACAACCTAAATGTTCTTTTTTTTTTCTCCTTTTTCTTCCTCCTCCATTCTTTATATATCAGGTATCATATTCTGTACTCTTTGTCTATCCCTTGATTGATTTTGGGGGTAGTTGCTTTGATTTTGGGTCTGCTTAGTAATGAATTGTCCCACTTTGCTGTGGTTTTATTTCCCCTGGTGACATCTATTTAGCCTTGGGAGTACATCCATCTATAGCAGTCCCTCCAAAATACACTGTAGAGGTGGTTTGTGAGAGGTAAATTCTCTCAGCTTTTGCTTATCTGGGAATTGTTTAATCCCTCCTTCAAATTTAAATGCTAACCTTGCCGGGTAGAGTATTGGTTCGAGGCCCTTGTGTTTCATTGCATTAAAAATATCATGCCACTCCCTTCTGGCCTGTAAGGTTTCTGTTGAGAAATCTGATGATAGTCTGATGGGTTTTCCTTTGTCTGTGCTCTTTTTTCTCTCTCTAGCTGCTTTTAAAAGTCTGTCTTTCTCCTTGATCTTTGCCATTTTAATTATTATATGTCTTGGTGTTTTCATCCTTGGGTCCTTTGTGTTGGGAGATCTGTGCACTTCCATGGCTGAGAGACTATCTCCTTCCCCATATTGGAGAATTTTTCAGCAATTACCTCCTCAATGATACTTTCTATCCTTTTTTCTCTCTCTTCTTCTTCTGGTACCCCTATAATATGAATATTGTTCTATTTGGACTGGTCACGCAGTTCTCTCAATCTTCTTTCATTCTTGGAGATCCTTTTTTCTCTCTGTGCCTCAGCTTGTTTGTATTCCTCTCTAATTTCTATTCCATTTACCATCTCTTCTGCTACATCTGATCTGCCTTTGAATCCCTCCATTGTATGTTTAATTTCATAAATGGAATTTCTTAATGATTGAATCTTATTCATTCCTGAGTTCTTGAATATGTTTCTGTACCTCTATGAGCATGTTTATTATTTTTATTTTGAACTCTTTTTCAGGAAGATTGGTGAGTTCAGTTTCATTTGGCCCTTTATCTGGGGTTTGTGAGATTTTGGTCTGAACTAGGTTCCTTCGACATTTCATATTTCTATGTGGTGCCCTCTAGTGCCCAGAAGCTCTAGTCTCTGGAGCTGCTCAGCCAATGGAGTGAGGTTGGGGGTGCAGGGGAGTGGCGCTGGTGTCTGAGGGGAGGAAAGAACTGTTTTCTGCTTCCCAGCTGCAGTGCCTGTCTCCAGTGTCAGAGCCAGTGGGCCAGCACACAGGTGTAGGCCTCTGTGCTTTGGGTCTGTAGCTGTTGTAGGCAGGGCCCTTCTCTGGCTGGCCTGACACCAGCACAGTGACTGCCGGTTTGCGAGCTGGTGCTGGTAGGCCAGGAGGAAGGGGCAGCAGGTTGTATGTCACAGTGGAGGGCCTCGGAGCTGAGTAGCCAGCCAGGCGGATGGAGTGCCTGAAGCTCCTCAAAGTTCCCAACCTACTGGGCAGAATGCACCCAGACAACCTTGTACACCTATCCCTTCTCCCGCTCAACAAGCTCTGTGCAATCCCTGCCCCTTCAGCAGCCCTCTCACTGCTAGGAAGCCTCTCAGACCTCCTGCTTTTCCTTTGTCCCAGAGCAGCTGGATGTGGATTCCTGTCCTCCACAAACGGCTGGAATCTCAGTCTCTCAATTATTCCTCCTGTCTTAGCTTTCCAACCCCACTAATCTCCAGAGCACCACACAATGTAGGTTTGTGCTCCAAAGCAGATCTCCAGTGCTGGTGTCCAGCAGTCCTAGGCTTCCACCTCCTCCCCGCTCCGTTTCTCTTCCTCCTGCCGATGAGCTGGGGTGGGGGGAGGGCTTGGGTCCTGCCGGATCAAGGCTTTGGTATGTTACCCTGTTTAGTGAGGTCCGCTCTGTTCTCCAGGTGTATGCCGTCTGGTGCAGCCTTCTTTCCTGTTGTGGTTTTAGGATTAGTTGTACTAACTATATTTTCATACTACATGTGGTTTTGGGAGGAGTTTTTTGTCTCGCCTGTCATGCTGCCATCTTGAATCTACAATTTTTAAACAATGAAAATGCTTCTAACTTAAAGCAAAATGCCACCAGGTGATGTCCTTTATTTTAAAAGGCCTGTATGGAACATTGTTAAATGGAAGGCAGCTGTCAGAGGTTCAGTTCCAGGAATGGTAAGAAGTCAGATAATTAAGAAACATTCATGCTTCCTCCCACTTCCTCATTTTATCTGTGGGCAAGTAAACCTACGAGTCCTACCATTGCATCTCTGGAAGACAGTTCACTGAACACATGTAGGGCACCATAAATAAAGAACACTTAAGCACAGGTTCATTGTTACCACACTGGCCATGTGTGAAGGAGAAGGGAGGATTCTTAAAGGATAGAGAGTAGGGAAGTTTTTCTGGGTGTATGGGAATGAAAGGCACATAAAATACAAGGTGGCTGCTGGGTGTGAGGTGGTGGGATGCAGGGGATAAGGGGCCCTGAAGGTGCTGCCGCTACAGAAGATCAAACCTGCTGGAAGGAGTGAGGGGTCAGAGCACAAAGGCAAATTTGTCCTATTGCCTTATTTTCCTCCTGTTCTGTTTCATGTTTACAAGGTCATATATAGGCCCTGATCTGCTCCTATTTACCCATGGCAAACTACTACTCAAATTTCTTAATATGACGAAGTTGTCAAAGTGATTTTTTTTTATAACCATCATTAGATATTGTAGAGAGATTAGCCATCTGGAATTCCTATTTAGACAAGTAACAGCAACTTCAGCTTGTACAATGAGGACTCTTGAGTTGGAAGAAATCCTAGAGACCACTTAGCTGATCCCTCAACCAAAGCAGGAATTTCCCCTTTTGGCCAGTGGTCAGCAAGGTTCTGCTGGCACCACTCTCGCTGTCAGTAAATCCAAACATAAGCTTTACCTTGAGTAAATGCAGTCAGCATCCTCACACACATACTTCGGACCTGCAGGAACAAGACAGATGCTACGCCAAGGGTAGGACTACATCTTGCTCAATGAGAATAGAACTTTTGCAAATGGTGTGTTTGATGTTAACATGGCACAGTTGCAAAAAGAGGATCTGGAAGATAAATATGATTAGCCATTTAAATGTCATTATTTTTAATGATGAGGAACCACCCAGTGAGGAATCATTTATGAGCTTTGAGAGTTGACACGGATATTTAGTGAAGGTGAGCATGTATAAAGGAGGTCACTGCTATTTAGGAGCAATTTTATTTGTGTCTTTGACTACAACAAAGCATTAGTTCCTTTTAGAAATTATATTAATGATGTTACAGAAAATTTAGGAAAAACATGCATAATTCTATACATGAATACACTTTTCCTTCTGCATCTTTCTTTCTGACCAACTCTTACTTGAAAGCACAGTTTTACACAGCTGTCATCAAAGGGCTCATCTTTTAATTTTGAGGAAGACTGTCACTGTCACTTTTATTCTAAGTATCCATTTCTTCCTTTTTTCTTGTTAATAAAATTTTGATCTTACCTTCCAAGTGGCAATGTGCCCAGCCCCAGTTGATGGGTCAAGTTTAATAAACCAATTGTGATAATCCTGTTCCCCATTTTCCCTTACAGCAAGGGGATGATCTGTGAACCAGTTTTGGCCAAAGAGGCCTGCTGGGGAGTGCTTCTGGGAATGGTCTCACTTTCATCATAAAAGGAAAATCCCTTACCCCTTCTTCCTGCATTGGTCACATATGATGGCTAGAGCTTTGGCAACTGTCTTGTGACCAAGAGGAAAAGCTCAGGAAAATCAGAGAGATGTTGGCCTCAAACCAACAATGAAACTGGATTTTTTGATTTATGAGACAAATAAACTCTATTTGAGCCACTGTGGTTAGCTTGTCCATTACCTGCAGCTGAATATAATCCTAGTTGATTAAAGCATTTTGTTTCTACTTAATTTCTTAATTATTCTCTGCAATAGGTCATGCTATTTAATTTTGTTAATGCCATAACTTAAGCCATTGTGTAGTTGAGGGTTTAGGTTGTTCTAAGGCATTTGATGTTATAGATGATGCTTCAACAAACATCTTTGTGCATTTAGCTGTTGTTTTACCAGTACTGTGTTAAAGGCTATGAATATCTTCATCGTCATTAAATTGTTTTGCAAAATTGCTCTTCAGTAGGATTACATAAATATATCATGCCTCCAAGAGTACATGAATAAATTCAGCTTGCCATAATTTCATCAGCAATGGTATTGGCATTATTTTTTGGCTGATTTTGTAAGTATAATGTGCTGCTTCCAGTTTGCCTTAATTAATAGCTCAGTTTTAATAGGAAGGAGTCAGTGATTTGTCTGAAATGGCTGAGACTAGCCCAAAGTTGGCTGTGAATATGTAGACTTTTTGCTTTCCTCTCAATGTCATCTTATTTTTGTTATGAGGGCTTGGGGAGGAGAGTAGGGGCTCAGCCTTAACAGGCCTCCCAGCTCTGCTGTTTGTCTTCCCTCAAAGGGCGGCCTCAGCCTGGGACTGCACAGAGACCTTCCTTGGCAATGATTGTAGCTGCTAAGGGGGCTGGGAATGTTAGTAGCCATCTTCTGAGGAGGCAATGAACTGTCCAAATGGACCCATTAATAAGAAGTAGGGCAGTCCCAGAGAGAAAACATTTGGTGGGATCCCTCTGGCCTGGAGTGGCAGCACAGGGGGAAGGTGGGTGGCAGGGCACAGGGAAAGCAGCCTAGGGGCAGGTAACCATGAGGACGGAGGGCTCCAGTCAGCCAGGCCTCTGGGATACCACCCATCCCTAAGGCCAGTCCATTCCTTTGCAGAGTTTGTCAGCCTCTACACTCTGTGCCCAGGCAAGCTTGGGGATGAGAGCTGTGGGGCTATAGTGCTGCACGGCCACAGGGGGCTCTTTTCAACCAGTATACAACACCTGATGCACCCTCGGCTCAGTTCAGTTACAGTTTCTCATTTTGAAAAGAATGTGGGTAATAACAGGGAGTTTACCTTCTCACATCACTTCTCTGCTTAAAAATCATCACTGGTGCCCTCTTGGCTATAGAGTCCAAATCCCTGAGCATAAGGCCTTTTGTGATTCCCCAGCTTGTGCCACTTTCCTTTCTTCCCCACCAATTTTTCTGCTTCCTTTCTGTATTGCTGGAGGGTTTCTGTTCTAGGCTAGTTCACTCTGGATTCAGTGAGACTAAATAACAACAGTGGAATGTTGAGGGTAAAAAGTCATACCAGGCTTTATTCTCATGGCAGCAGGTCAAGCACTAGAATCATGTCTGTCTTCTGCAAGTCCACAGTCCACCTTGGCACAGAGCACTGGGTGGAGGTCTTTATATAGCAACATGGACAATAATGGCTCATTGTCAAACCCTGTGTAAGCATGCATCTATGAAGAAGGCCAATCATTACATCATTATATGTGTCCAGAGGGCAAATAGATTAGGGTCAGGTGAGCATCCTGGCCATGGGAACTTCCATTTTCCCTACACTTCTGTATAGGGTAGTTCCTCCATGCTGACGTACTTGACATTCCCAAACATCACTGTTTACTCTCAAGACCCAGCACAGAGGTTGCCTTCTCTGTGAACCCTTTTCCAGACTATACCATTGCCGCAGGGAAGGGCAAGCCACTTCTTTCCTTGTGATACTTCCCCAGTGTGACCCTGGCACTTTGCATATCCTCTGTTACAGTGTTTATTGTAGTGTACATAGTTGACTTCTCCATTGTTCTCTCAGGTCCTTACAAGGCAGGGCCCTCCAACTTTTCAACTAGGTATTCCCAACACACAGAAATAATGCACAAACCACAGATGCTATACAAATACTTATAAATTACCAATATCTTCTGGGTCTAACTTGTTTTGAATAGAAGGCTTTCTTAAGCTACAATCCTATATATGATCAAGAGGCTACAAATGTCCCTTCTTGTTCTTTTAGTTTTAATTGCTGGATCACTGGCAAGATTGGGATTCCAGTGGTTTTCAACTTTGGCTGCTGATTGGATTCACCTGGGGAGTTTACAAAATTTCCAATAAGCAGACCACACAGCACTGAACAGTTATCAGAATCTGCACTGGTGAGACACAGGCATTTATGGTCTAAAGACTCTGCAGGTGTTTCTAATATACAGCTTTCCACTGAGAACCACTCTAAACAGTTTTGAGCAGTTAATTTAAAAAAGCTTTTCCTGTGTGTCCACTATATAATAAGCACTGTGTTTGGCCTTTGGAGGTGGGATGGGAGGTGATGTTTGACCCTAACAGAAGAGGAGCCTCAAAATTTCTATATTCTGATACAGTGTTTGCCCTGAGAAGATGCAGTCTTACAAATGCAAGAAACAATAGCAAATGATCTAAGATGGTATCTAAGTTGTATGGTTTAGATCAAGGATTCGCAAGAGTTGCATTTGGAGTTGGATAACTCTTGGTGGTGGGAGGCTACCCTGTGTGGTTAGAAGCATCTCTGGGCTTGTGGGGAAGTTGGGATTCCTATGGCCAGGATCCTCACTGAACTTAAACCACTTGATGATGTAACTGGCCTGTTGCTAGGCTACTGCTTCCATACCTTTAGGCAATAAGCTATTACTGTGCTATATAGAGAGCTCGGCTGAGTGCTCTGGGCAGAGGCAGAAACGCTAGTGCTCGACCTACCGCTGGGAGAGCAAGCCGGGTAATAAACCCTTTCACCCCAAAGAACATTCTGCTGTCAATTTCTTTGGTCACATTGAATCCATAGAGAACTTGCCTGGGGCTGAAACCCATTGGCAAGACAATTGGTGAAAGTCGGCAGGGTTCATTGTTGACCAAGGAAAAAGACAAGCTGCCCTTATGGGAGGGGTGCTTCAGCGGGCTGCCCCTGTGAATGGGGAGACAATGGCCTGTCTCCCAATGGGTATGTGGTCTGAGGTGGCTTGCCTCCTAGAGGACTGGCCCCACCCCAGGACTGGAGGTAAGTGGAGGTGACACCTGAGGCTGTAGGGGTGGCCCTTTGTATAGTAAGTAGACCTTTGAGAAGCAGAGTGCCCGTGAGGCAGCGGGGACTGTGGGTTGGCTGCTTCTCACAGTATTAAAAAGGTCTACAGAGGAAATGGCAGCACGAGAACATGAGCTGCAAACTTCTGTGGATTCCCTGAGGAGATAAATGGCATTGATGCGAGAGGAGGTGGCATGAGAACGCGAGCTGCAAACTTTTGTGGATTCCCTGAAGAAAGAGGGCATTGATACAAGAGCACCAGCAGAAAGGTGCCATTGGAGATGAGATGGCAGTGCTGCCAGGTGTTCTGAAGGAGGAAGAGGCCATCAAGGAAAAAGACCAACTCCTGAGGGAAGCACAGGTGGAGATGGTACGAAAACGTCAGCTGCAAAGCATTGAGGTGAAGGTAAGAGACCTTCTGAAGACTGAGGTAGCATTGCTGCGAGGTACAGTAGAAAAGGTAAAGGTTGTAGCAGAGGAGGCACTTGGGGGACAGGAGAGAAAGGTGCCATCAGCCCCAGTAATGGAGGAGCTGGAGAAAGATGAAGGGGTGATGCCGGAGGCACTGGCCCCTCCTGTATTGAAAGCATGCCCAGTGGTTGTAAAGAAAATAAAGACCCAGGAGCTGAAGGTTCCCCAAGGAGAGGATCAGTCCCCTCCCCAGGTCGTGGAGCACTCTATGGTCCGCCCCAATACTCAGGCTGAGCTGCGGGATTTGGGCTCCCAGTTTAGGCAGAAGCCCTCAGAGTAAATATCAGCTTGGCTCCTGCATCTGTGGGACTTAGGGGTGGATGGAATTGTTCTGTCGGGGAAAGAGATGGGAAAGCTGTCCTTCCTGACAGTGCAGCCTGCCTTGAGGCAGCGATTACAAAATGCACATCAGACCCCAGGGAGTTACACCCTCCTCGATTGGCTCATGGCTGCACTTCGTACTGTGTGGCCCAATCCGGGTGATCTACTATCCTCTCCTGTTAGATGGCAGACATATGCTGAGCTCCAACAGGTGTTACAAGAGCTAGGCATGAGAAATGCCATCTATAGTTCGGATAATTATGGCCCAGATGAAGAGATTTTCACTACTGGGCTGAGAAATATTGTACTTCAAAGGGCTCCTACATTCCTCTTTGGTCTCTAGTGGCTATTCTTTCCCCTCACTTAGGGCATCCCATAAGCAAGGTGATACATACAGTAGCAGACTTAGGAGAGGCTGAAGCAATGAGAATTTGGAAAGAGAAAAGACCTGTTGCTCACAAGAAGAATTTACAGGGTCCCCAGAAGGTTACGAGGACCCAGATGTGGGTTGATTTAATACGGACAGGAGCAGATGGAAGGAAATTAGATGGGAAGTCAAATAGGATCTTACTAGAGCTATAGTAACAGCTGAAATCAGAGCAGCAGTTCCAGCCATTAAGACCAAAGAGGCAGAGGTCAGAGACAGAGCCACAAGTCTGGCCTGTGTGTTTGCAAGACTTCCTGCTGGAAAGTGAGGCAACCTCACTTGAGCCCACACAGGAAGATGATTGGGGAACACAGTTTGACTGAGGGGAAGGTCAAGGTATCTTCCCTGAGGGACCAGGGAGGGACGGGAGGCCACATGTTGAAATAGCTATCCTTTGGTCCCCAGTGAACATACAATGTGTCCTGGCTCTGGTGGACGCTGGGGTTGAATGTTCACTGATTCATGGTAACCCTGAGCAGTTCCCTGGACCCCCAGTATCATAGATGGATATGGGGGGAAGGCTATCAGAGTAAAAACCCAAATCCCTTTGGGAAAAGGGCATCTACCCCCAAAAGAGTATACCGTGTATATATCTCCTATCCCTGAGTATATTTTGGGGATTGATATCTTGCAGGGTCTATGGTTGTGAACCACTGCAGGTGAGTTCAGACTGAGAGTACATGTGGTGAAGGCAGTTCTGAGGGGACATGCTAGGCACCCACCCATAGCTTTACCTGTGCCTTGGCGGGTGACTAATACCAAACAGTACAAACTGCCTGGGGGGGGCATAAAGAGATTGGAGAAACTCTCCAGGAGCTGGAAAAGGTGGGTATTATAAAGCCCACCCATAGTGTGGCCAGTAAAAAAGCCAGATGGCCCCTGGTGTATGACTGTGGATTACAGAGAACTGAATAAAGTCATACCCCCTATGCATGCCTCTGTCCCCTCTATTACAGGCTTCAAGGATACTCTCAGCCATGAACTAGGAACATATCATTATGTGGTAGATCTTGCTAATGCGTTCTTTTCCATTAACATTGAGCAGGAAAGTCAGGAACAGTTTGCCTTCACATAGGAAGCATGGCAATGGACTTTCACCGTCCTCCCACAGGGATACCTCCACAGCCCCACCATCTGTCATGGACTAGTAGCCCAGGACTTGGCTACATGGGAGAAACTGCCAACAATGCGGCTGTACCATTATATTGATGATGTCATGTTCATGTCCGATTCTTTTTCAGATCTAGAAGGTGCAGCACCTAGACTGCTGCAACATTTACAGGAGAAAGGATGGACTGTGAACAGCACCAAGGTTCAGGGACCTGGTTTGTCTGTCAAATTCTTGGGGGTCATCTGGTTGGGTAAGACCAAAGTGATACCAGAAGCAGTTATAGATAAAGTCCAGGCCTTTCCTACCCCCACAACTGTAGCATTGCTACAGGAGTTTCTGGGTCTTCTAGGCTACTGGAAAGTGTTTATCCCACACTTGGCACAAATTCTGAAGCCCTTATACCAGTTGGTACGAAAGGGCATCAGGTGGAACTAGGATGAGACATGTGCATCTGCCTTTACCAAAGCAAAACAGGCAGTCAAGGCTGTGCAGGCCGTGAGTGTGATAGACCCATCAAGGTCCTGTGAGCTGGACGTTCATGTCACTGAAGACTGTCATGGTTAGGGTCTCTGGCAGCGGCTTGAACCAACTTGCTAACCCATTGGATTCTGGTCACAACTCTAGAAAGGGGCAGAGGTATGATACACTTTGATAGAAAAACAACTGGCCGCCATGTATCACGCCTTGCTGGCTACAGAACCCATCACTGGAATGGCCCCGATAAAGGTAATAACCACCTATCCCATTTTAGGGTGTGTACAATACTGGACCCAAAAGCCAAGGAGTGGCGTGGCACAGACACCCACACTAGCCAAGTGGGGTGCTTACCTGCCCTCTCTAGTAGCCCCTTGAGTGAAGGGGGTGTGACATGCGTGTTGGGGCCGGTGACATATACTAGTGAAAAGCAGGAAGAAAATGCTTTTGAACCATTAGTAGCAGAGAGTCCCTATTGGGAGGGAAGAGCCCCTATACCCGAAGATCCATGGTACCCAGATGGCTCCAGCCGTGGGCAGCCCCCAAAATGGAGGGCCATAGCTTTCCATCCTGAGACAATATGGATGGAAGATGGTGAGGGGAAGAGCAGCCAATGGGCAGAGTTGCGGGCCGTGTGGCTTGTGATCAGCCAGGAGCCCTCCCCTACAGTTGTCTGTTGTCTGCACTGACAGCTGGACCGTCTATTGGTGCTTGACCCTGTGGCTACCAACCTGGTACCATGCCAACTGGCTGGTTGGTCACTGACCCCTTTGGGGGCAAGAATTGTGACAAGACTATGGGCCTGTGGTCAGACTAAAATAATTACAGTATGCCATGGGACAGGTCATTTGCCACTGGCCTCTCCAGGAAATGATGAAACAGATAAATTGGCCCAGATATGTTGGTTAGAAGGAAAGCCTGCCTCCGATGTAGCCCAATGGCTACATCAGCGTTTGTTGCATATGGGGCACAAGACAATGTGGGCTGTAGCCTGTCGGCGGGGCTTGCCTTTGACCTTCCAAGAAGTTAGTAGAGCCCAGCAGGAGTGTGTCGTGTGCTCCAAAAGGGACTTTACACTGAGTTCTGCAGCAACATGGGACAATAGCTAAGGGGCCTATACCCCTCGTCAGGTGGCAGATAGACTATATTGGGCGTCTACCTGTGTCAGAAGGATATCGGTATGCAATGACCTGTGTGGACACAGCTACTGTACTTCTGGTTGCTTTTCCTACCTGTTGTGCAGACCAGCAGATGACCAAAAGAGGCCTGGGGCGTCTCTTTGCTGCCTATGGCCGACCACAGGTAATTGAGAGTGATCAGGGCATCCATTTTACTGGACATACACTGCAAGAATGGATGTGACAGTTGGGAATCAAGTGGAAGTTTCATGTGCCGTACAATCCTACCGCAGCAGGCATGATAGAGAAGCACAGTGGCTTGTTAAAATCTGGACTAAAGTCAGATACCAATAGTCTGTGGGAATGGTCAGTCCGCTTATAGACTGTGCTACAGTGTTTGAATGAGAGACCCCGAAAGGGAGACCTGAGCCCCGTAGACATGTTAACACATAAGGCTGCCTCCCCTATACAACTGCAAGTACAAACCAAGGAAGAATCACTGAAGCCGAGGTTCATTCACCAGAATAACATCTTCCTGGCAGCACCAACTGCACTGAATCCCGGAGACTCCACTGAGTGGACATGGCCTTGGACTTTTCGACACATGGACCAACGATGGCTGGCTCTCCTGGTACCTTGGGGACAAGGCCTGGAATCTGGCCTCCTGTGTATTTCTGGAATAACAACAGAGTAGCCACCAAAGGTCACAGCAGTGTATCCTGAACGGCCAGAAGGTAGGAGCATCTTACCGGGGAGTTTTGTTTTATCATTATGGACAGTGCATGCACCTCCAGTAGCACTATATATACACCCTTCGGTAACCCCCATGGGGAAAGGAGTATAAGTATGGTATACTAGACCTGGAAGGGACCCCCTTCCTGCTACAGTCCTATCACAGGACCACTCTCTTGCATTCATCCTACCTGATGGACAAGATTTGCCTATGTTGGTGGCATTAAAACATGTGTCTTATTGCCCCTAAAGCCTTTGTTATTAAGAACCTCCTCTGGCTTGAGGATTATTATAATTTGTTATTAGGAACCTCCTTTGGCTCGAGGATTATTATAATTTTTGTTACCTGTATCTTAATATTTTATTATCTCTAAGTTCTTGTTAGCCTCTGTTGCTGTGTGGAATCTGGTTACAGTGCTTTAGCTTTCTCGCACAGGGACCATTGCGGAAGATGGAAAGCGTGTAGATTGTGAGGCGAGAATCCTGGAGGGGTGGAGCATGGGGAAGTTGGGGTTCTTATGGCCAGGATCCTCACTGAACTTAAACCACCTGAGGATGTAACTGGCCTGTTGCTAGGCTACTGCTTCCACACCTTTAGGCAATAAGCTATTACTGTGCTATATAAAGAGCTCGGCCCTGTGCTCTGGGCTGAGACAGAGACGCTAGTGCTCGACCTACTACTGCCGGGAGAACAAACCAGGTAATAAGCGCTTTCACCCCAAAGAACATTCTGCTGTCAATTTCTTTGGCTGCACTGAATCCAAAGCGAACTTGCCTGGGGCTGAAACCCATTGGCAAGACAGGACTGCACCCACTAGATGATGGTAACAATCAACACCCCCATCACCATTTATAATAACCACAAATGACTCCAGACATGGCCAAATGTCCCCTGGGAGTAAACCAGCCCCTGCTGAAAACCACTGATTTTGATGCAGGTGCTGCATTTTAACAAAGACACCCAGGTGATCTGCATGACATCTTGAAAACCCAGCCCTGGCCTAGAGCAGCGGTTCTCAAAGTGTGGCTGGCTCCCTGATGAGCAGCACCAGTGTCACCCGGGAACCTGTGGAAACTTATATTCCTGGGCTCCACCCCAGACCTACAGATCCCAAGTTCTGTTTCAGTAAGTCCTCTGGGTGATTCTCACGTACATTCAGTTTTCAGGGCCACTAAATGGTCTAGAGAGGAAAGGAAGATTGGATGCTTTGGACAACCAGAAAACTCCCAGAAGTAGAGCTTGACTGGGGCCTTGAAATTTAAGAGGTGGCAGGGAGGGTATTCCAGGTGAAGGAAACAGCTTTAGAGAGGGATTTGCAGGTATAAATCAGCCTTTGCTCTCAACTGTCAAGTCCCTTTTTATTCCCTTGATTTCTTTTCTTCCTCACTCTGCTTTCTTATATTTTGGATAGAAAACTATTTCCTCTTCAATTTATACTCTGTGATTTGTTTATCAACCTGCTCAACTAATTCTCTGAGAATCTCAACAAAACAAACGATCACTTACAAAAACTCAGAGGTGTTTTTGAAAAGTTGTGCATAATCTAGTATTTGTCATCAGACATATGTACAAATCAATACATAGTTAGAAATGTATTTCTCATTTACATGGGTTTTGTATTGAGAATAATTTCTATAAAGTTAATAACAACCCCCTTAACTGCTATATTTGGCTGGCTTATATAAATCTAGATATTTCTATGGGAGATCTAACATCCCAAATATATCCTCAATCCTGCAGCTAGAGTGCTATTTCTAAACCAAAAAATCCAATCCCCTCATAAGCCTTTCAATGGCTTCTCATGGTCCTCAAGACAAAGTCCAAACTCCTCATCATTTTTCACAAGGTCTTTCAGCACCCGACTCCTATTTATCTTTCTGGTATCCTCTGTAGATTATTGGCAAAAAAAAAAAGTCTAAGAATAAACAAATATCAAAATTTAGAGAGAAACAGACTCTGTTGTTGTTTGTTTTATGACCCTGTGTTATTGTGCAATAGGAATTATAATCAGCCCAAGGCCAGCCTGGCCAGCCAGTTTTATGGAGCTTGACAGTGACAGGCAACCAGCTAGGGCAATGCAGGACTAAATGTTGTCACATTTTTTTGACAGAGCTTTTATTAACTTTGTCCACTTGATTTAACCTATGGGAATATTTTTGGGCAAATGTATACAGGGGTTCACATTTTTCCTTTTGTCTCAGACTCCAGTATGGGTCTACATGGCGTTGCATCAGAATAATCCCATCCTCCTTTTGATTTGGGAGATCCAGTGAGGGCTCGGCAGGGAATCGTGGGGACTGTGATGTGGATGGATGGGGGAGAAAGTCAGCTCGCTGATTCTGAGGTTTCTAGCTCTAGGAGTGCCTTGCACAGCCCCTCCCCTTGCCACTCTTCCCCATCCACCCATCTCTTTTCTCCCTTCCCCTTCCCACTAACCTCTCTCTCTCATTCTTCTTGCTCCAACCATCCAGAACCATTTTCCTATCTCCAATACCACATCTGGCCCAATCCTAGTTCTTTGCACAAGTTGCTTCTCCTGCTGAGAAGATTCTCACTGGTGTCTTTTTGCCTGGTTAACTTCTGCTTTTACTCCGTTCTTGATTAGAGGTTGCTTCCTCTGGAAACCCATTCCTGACCCACAAGGCCTCAAGACTAGGTTAGCGGTCCTTGCTGTTTGCTCCGCAGCTCTCTGCAACAAGTGAATCACTCAAAGAACCTCCCAATATAAGTGTTCACTGTCTCTTCCTGTCTCCTGCTTCTCCCCTATTGCACTGTCAGGTCCTTAAGGGCAGGGACTGCACCTCATGTACTCTTGCATTCCCTGAACACAGTGCCTGGCACATGGTAAGTGCTCAATTTACCATTATTCAGTAAATTAGTGAATACCTGGCTTGAGGAGCTTTTAATCTATCATAAATACGACATGTTTTCCCCAGAGTAAAATTACTTAGCAATGTTGGACTATATTATTTATGTTTTAAGTAGGGCCAACCTTTGTTTTCTTCCTGTGATATCTTTTCTTCTCTGCTCCTCATGGAGCTTTGAGTCTCACTGGCAGGGGGCGGCAGGGCATCACCAGGGAACCCAGCCCTGACCCTGCTGTGCTGGGGCCCCTGGCTTGCCTCCTGCATTAGCAGCAAAGAAACACTGACTTAAGTTCTGGCCTCAGACACCCTCATGCTCTCTCCAGAGACAGATCTATAAGTGAAAGAGACAAAGAGCCCTCTTTCTATATCAGTGCCAGGCATTATTCATCACTTCTGTGGAGGAGAACCAGCACAACACATCAGAAAAGGGGCTGCTGACCTCGATTCCTTTCAGATGTAAAAGATATTCCCTCACGATGACTCACACAGAACTCCACTAATTTTGAGCATATGCACACGCATAGTTATATATATAGACATACGTGTTCATATATGTGTGTAAACCCACCCTTACATATCTATATATGCTTACATATAGTTATATGTATGTTTACCTAGATATGCATCTAAGTATGCATGTGTAGGTATGTATATATAGCCACACATAGATAGGAATATATCTATATATGTTATACAAATACATAAATGCAAAGATTATATACATATTTACAGTCTGTAAAATTTTAATTATTTAGGTTGGGGTCAGCAAACTTTTTCTGTAAAGGGTCAGATAACAAATATTTTAGGTTTTGTAGGTGGTACCATCTCTGATGCAGCAATTCAACTCTGCCATTATACTGTGAAAACAGCCATAGATAATAAGTAAACAAGTGAGCTTAGCTGTGTTCCAATAAAAATGGATTTACAAAACAGGAGTGGAATGGACTAGGCCCACTAGCTAGCTTGCTAACCTTTTTCTTAGATTATAGATATGACCAGAACATTCAGCATATGGCATTTAACACAAAATTACCTAAGGTTTAGGATTACCATATAATGTAGTTATTACGGAGTATTGTCATTTCAAATACTATGGCAAAGTACAAATTCTATGACAAGAACATGTATGTCCTCTGGCTTTTGCAACTTAAATCCATAAAAATTATGAGAAGAACAACCACTTGTTACAAAAAGATTTATCCAAATTGTATGTATTCTTCATTTTTCATCTTTAATAGCTATAGTAATGTTGGCAGGTGTCAGTACTTTGAAATGCTCTAGGAGATAAGGGTCACTGTGAGTCATCCTTATTTCCTCATCCATTTAGTGAGCTTTTGGAAAATGGATGCTTTTTGATTTCCCATGGAAATCAAAATCTGTATTTCATGTTTTCCTCTTAAAAATATTGAAAAAACCTGTAGAAGCAACAGTGCCCTTTAAAGACAACCAAATCTTTTAGACGTATGACATTTTATTCCTTTCTGGATCATATTCAGTTTTGCCACACAATCACTTGATCAGAATGAAAAGAGGGGACTTTGCTCTCCCCCAGAACAAAATCAATCAGGACTCCCTCCACTTATAGAAGTGATGGCTGACACGGGAACCTCTCCTGTGTGCCTAAGGTGAACGGATGTCATGGTGAGAAATGATGGAGCCTTGTCAAGTCTGAGAAAGATTATACAGATATCCTGAAATGAGATATGTGGCTTACCACACTGAGAGTCAGTACTACCTTTTAAAATTCACAAAAGATTCAAGTACAAAAGTGGTTTATGACAAGTTCATATGGATTGTAGCTCCTGTGAATTTTTTGTGGTTAGGACATGGGACATTCAGACCTGTTTGCCATTTACTTTTATTTTCACCAAACAGGTCAGATCATAGAGAGGAAAGATTGGCAATCACTTCTTGACATTTTGCAAAGGCTGAGTCTTTAAAGCACCTAAATAAAACTTTTCCCAGAACATGCATTTCTAAAACCTAATACCAATCATTCAACAATTTAAGAAGAAAATCCAGGGACTATATTTTGACTTCAGCCTTTAAGAGTATCACTGATTAGGAGGTATCGCAAGGTTTATTTTTATTTAACTCTTCCCTCCATTTTGGTCTACAAAAACTACCTGTCTTTCAGAATTAATGTATCATAGTTAACTATCACCATCTTTAAAGGTAATGTTACCTCTCGTTCCAAGTCTAACTTTTTTATACCATCAGTAGAATGTATTCTTTCTCCAGTCTAGATTTTTCCAACACGTAAGTTTAAACTTCAGATGCTTAATTGTTCAAATAACATTTTTAAATTCACATGTCAAAAATATTCATTCAAAGGTGACCTGTAAGTGAAGACTTGAAGGATGAAGGAATGCCCTTGAGAATGTCTGGGGCAAGTTCCTTCCAGGCAGGAGAACCTCCATTGCAAATGCTCTGGGGAAGGAGTGTGTCTTGTGTCCAAGGAGGGCGAGGAGGCCACTGTGCTGCAACGGAGAGCAACTGAGACGAGTCCCATGTCCGGCCACATCACGTGGGCCTAAGATATTAGCAGGGTCTTGATTTCTGTCTGAGGAAGATGTGGATTTACAAGACAGTTTTGACCAGAAGATTGACCTGGTACGACTTCTCTTCAGAAGTTTTAGTCTGGCTGCCGTGCCGAGCCAATGAAGGGCGAGCAACCACGTAGGAAAACTGTAGGAAACCAGTGCACTGCTCCAGGCTGAAGACGCTGCTGCCTGTCTGGGGTGTAAGCATGCGAATCATGGGAGTGATTGGATTCGGATATATTTAAAGATGGACTTTGCAGCACTTCCTGATGAATTAAATCTGGGTTGTGAGAAGGAAGAAACAAGGACACCCACAATTTCAGACTGTGCAGGGAGATATGTGGATGCCTTCGTGGAAATGGGGAGGACTCCGGAAGGAGCCTATTTGAGGAAGTGGCGTCATAAGCATCCAATTTAAGAAATGCTGAACCTGAGACATCTGTGAGAAATGGAGAGAAAGCCACAGAAGAGGCTTGCGGCTATGCAGCCAGGAACAGAATCTACACCCCCACACCAGGTTGGATCCTACACAGGATCCACAGCTCTGCTGCTGGGCACAGATGTCACTGTTCAAACCATTGACACCCCTGGTACTGGACATTGGACCCTTTGGCAGGGACTGCATCTCTGCTGCTCCTGGCCACTGAGTGACACTACTATCCATCACGCCATCAGTACCAACCGGTGGACATTGGAAATGAAATCTCCATTAACTATTCTTCTGTCTCTGCAGTGTCCCAGCCAGTCTGTCACCATCTCTTGGGTTAGAGTCCAAGATGTGATCATCTGACTAGTGGAGCTTCATCCTGTGTCCAACTGCACGTGTTTGGGAAAGTGGGGTTTCCTTCCTTATAGAGGAAGTTGGTCTCTGCTGCCTCCTACAAAACTCTTTAAGTGTGAAATTTCTATACATGGCAAGATGGAAACAGGTTCTGGAGATAAGATTGGGAAAAAGAATAACAAAATTTGATACTGGAGCAGTGATCTGAGACCACGACTTGATCTGGTACATTGTTGGCACTGGGATTTGCTTGGATGAACGAATGACTAGTAAATGACATCTTTCAAAAAAAAATTCATTCATTTACCATGATTCTTTCATCTGTGAGAATAAAGAATAAATACAAGCAGCTGCAGTTGTGTTTTATAAATGCCAAATATACAATAGTGCACTCTGGGGGACCACGAGCATCACACAGTGAAAAGGAGGAACCGAGTAGCACCAAGCCGAGGGAAATCAGAGTAACAATGTGCTCGCTGTCTCAGTCCCCCAAGACTGATAGACGGTGTTTGAGTATCTCAAAGAGCAACAGAGCTGTCAGACAGCTAAAACCACTGTGATACCCAGACCCGATGAAAAGAAGTGAAAGATGGACATTAAAATGGAACCACTGATAGGGTCTGGTTGTTCATTGATGGAGAAGAAAAAGAAAGAATGAACTAGTTGGTGAGCACAGACAGGCTTTAGACAGCTAAAGTTGTGTAACTAAACACCACATAATCAGAAGCAAGCAAAAAAAAAAAAAGTGTCTTTATGCTTCATAATCCCTGCCTCTAGGTTTCAGCACAGCATTCCCAGGGCAGTTCTCTTTTGGCTGGAGAGGATGACAGCCTCTCTCCTTAATGTCCCACCACTCTCCACTCACCCTGGGCTTGTCTCCACCTCCTCCTGTCCCCTCCAGGTTTTCTCTCACCAAGAGGGAGCGGAGCGCAAACAGCACCGGTCTGACAGTAGTCCACGTAGGGACTCCAGGAAAATTGCCTGACTGAGCCAGCATCCCGGCTCAGCTGGCCAATCAGAGACCCCGCTATGCAAGGGGCCACCCACTGCTTTTCGCCGCTGGAGTGGAGTGAAGGCAGAAAAGTGAGGGATGCCGTTTTAGAATTTGTACCGTTGTTTTCAGAGAGAAGCCATGCCAATTTCATGTTTGGTACCAAGTGCGCGTGTGTGTGACTTCCGTCTTCAAAAGGAGACAAAAACCTTTCCAGTTCCTGTACTTAAGGTGCTTTACAATTCTTACATTTTAATTTTCCCCTTTGGGTTGGTATAACTATCATTCAAATCTTTTGCACTCCAAAGATAAGCTTTTTCCCCAAATACGTGCAAATAGCTGGTACATGCACACATTTCTGTACCATCTGCTCCATTCAAACCAACATTATAGTTTTCCTCAGTGAACTCTTCCACCCTGAGGCTGACAGCTGTGCACCAGGAGAATTTCCTTCCATATCTCTCCATTTGGTTCTACTAAATGGACTTGGAGTGCCTACTTCTGCAGCACCTCTGTCACACTATCTGGTCACCAGAGGTTGATGGAGGCCCTCGGATTCTCATCTATGAAGGCAGAACCTGTCTGGATTGTAGACTTAGTCCAGGTTCTACCCCAATCAAACCAGATATATCTCCAAGTGTTTCTGTACCAGATTACATATCAACTTATTAGACAAAACTCCCCATTCATCTGTAGTGTCATAGACCCATTTACCTGCACAATCTTCATAGGATTTATATAGCAGCAGTGTTTTGTACTCTCATTTTCCTACCAGTACATTTGTGAAATATCCACAAATAACTGTTGTATCTAATTTTTCATTTGAAAGAAGTATAAGAACTCTATATCTCATCTCAGCCAATGAAAAAAAATTATTCTTAACCATGCACAGAAAGTCAGAAAATAGCCTCTCATAAGAGGGGATGAAGAAACCATGCAGAACCAGTTCAGCTTCTGGTGAATGTGACATGTATTACCAAGGGGGTTTTAAAAAACAAAATCTCTACAGACATGTTTTTTCACCAATTGAAAAAAAATATGGCATGATAGAGCTCTTTACCTGCTTCTCCTCTAATTTGCTCTTTTCTTCGTGGTTAGTGAGGTTCAGGACCCTGGCCCTTATACGATGTAGTTCTCCTACTGCGGTGACTCAGCGACTTGGTGTTGTGCTCTAATATCTGTGTCTTCAAAATTAATATATCGAAATCCTAACCCTCAGTGTTATGGTATTAGGAGGGGAGGTTCTTTAGCAGGTGCTTAGGTCATGAGGGTGGAGCGCTCTTACAAAAGAGACCCCTGAGAGTTCCCAGATGGTCTTTTTCCATGTGGGGACAAAGCAAGAAAACACCACCTAGGAACCAGGATGCGGACCTTCACCAGACGCTGGCACCTTGATCTTGGACTTCCCGACCTCCAGAACTTTGCGAAATAATTACTGTTGTTTATAAACCGCCCAGTCTATGGTATTTTGTTATTGACATGCATGGACTAAGACACTTTCTGTTCATTAAAAAAATATTTTCGATGATAAAAGCAATAGAATCAGAAAATGAACAAATTGAAACTCTAGAATTCCATGTCCAACAAAAACTGATGTAAGTTTTATATATTCCCTTCCAGATTTAAAAAAAATTGAATCCTTACTTTAAAATATTTCTGTTACACAGACATGAGAACTAATTGTAGAAAAATGAGACTATCAAAAAAAAAAGAAAGAAAAATGAGACTATCACAGAAAATCATAAAAGGAAAACAATTAGAATAATCTTTAATGCCTCAACCAGAGATACAGTTAACACATATATAAATATAGTTTTTCTTTCTCCCTTTATATGATGATGTATATATATATATATTTTTAAAATTAAAGTATCATTGATATACAATCTTATGAAGGTTTCACATGAACAAGATTGTGGTTTCAACAGTCACCCATATTATCAAGTCCCTCCCCCATCCCATTGCAGTCATTGTCCATCAACATAGTAAGATGCTGTAGAGTCACTACTTGTTTCTCTGTGCTTTACTGCCTTTCCCATGACCCCTCTACATTATGTGTGCTAATGATAATGCCCCTTAAGCCCCTTCTCCCTCCCTCCCCAGCCCTTTCCCTTTGGTAACCGCTAGTTCCTTCTTGGAGTCTGTGAGTCTGCTGCTGTTTGTTCCTTCAGTTTTGCTTTGTGTGAAATAATTTGGTACTTGTCTTTCTCCACCTGGCTTATTTCAGTGAGCATAATACCCTCTAGCTCCATCCATGTTGTTGCAAATGGTAGGATTTCTTTTCTTTTTATGGCTGAATAATATTCCATTGTGTATATGTACCACATCTTCTTTATCCACTCATGTATTGATGGACACTTAGGTTGCTTCCATTTCTTGGATATTGTAAATAGTGCTGTGATAAACATAGGGGTGCATCTGTCTTTTTGAATCAGGGTTCTTTTTTTCTTTGGGTAAATTCCTAGGAGTGGGATTACTAGATCAAATGGTATTTCTGTATGCTGATATATATTTTTAAACATATTATTTCTCAGTGCTCATATATCTATGTTCTCCTTTCACTCATTCATTTGTTCCTTCATTCATTCAATAAATCTTTATTGAGCACCTACTATGTACCAGTTGATACTTTACTGGGGTTAAAACAATGTACAGAAGTGCAGTAACAGCTCATGGTTCTCATGATGCTTATAGCCTAATGGAGGAGACAGATCTTAAATAATTAGTAATTTTTCTTTGAGGAATAAATTGTATTTGTCTACTGGCCTTAAAGTTTCATCTCCCTTTCATACCTCTCCCTTCTTTTACCCCTACACCTACAAATTCCAATTTCCCTCTACTTTTTGTTCATTAATAAGCCATCATCACAATTCAAGTGAGAGGTACCCTGGAAGTCTCTGTTCCTTTTTTCACATCCCGCCCTCTGTGTCCTCCAAGGGCAGATGAGTCACTGAGCTTGGAGGCAGCTCTTCAGAACACAGACTGTCCCACTGAGTGACCTTGTGAAAGTTTCTGATAACACCTACGAGAGCTACAGAAGTTCTGAGAATTCTGCCAGCCGGAAGGGGAGGTATTTGGAACAGGAAGTTGGATAGAGCTGTTAAATATAGCACAGCTATCTAAGAAGCTGGGCTGAGAAAGAGGAAACAATCATTCTTTTTGGCTTCCAGGAGGAACTTTGCTTTGTAGAAAAACACAAATTTTTCCATGGCTGAAAGCCTGGAGGAACTGAAACTCAAATGCTGTGTGGTGCAGCTGCCCCATACTCTGCAGTTCTTGAGCAGGAAGCTGGGGTCTCAGCTCCAGGTTCTGAGTGAGCTTCTTGCTAGGGCTCTCCATAGTCTAGGGCCTGGGGAAATAATTTGAATAACTTTGCCCAAGTTTCTATTCTGTTATGGCTGTGGAGACATGGAATTAAAAAAAAATGTATTTCTAATATGCCTAGGAAAATGGTCACTATCTTAACCTCAGAGTCCACCTGAGTCATGATCTGCACCCCAGAGGTCATCATTTACTTGATGATATTTGTCTTTCCTTCTAGGTTGAAGGACTGAGCACAGAGGAACTTTTCAATCACTTTTTAATCTTTAGCACTGACTTAAGATTCACAGTGCCTGGTCCATAGTAGACACTCATATTATGACAAATCCTTACTTGATAAACTATGAAGGTGGCATCTGCAAAATATTAGCATTAATTAATTTCCTCACATGCGTAAGAAATAAGATATGATCAAATAAAGTTTCACTTTATTTCCAAGGCAATTATTTTTATAATTACTATTTCATTCTTTTTTTTATCTCTCTAAAAGCCCTCTGCTTTGTAAATGTATTTCTCTTCCCCACACACCTTTTGTCCATTGCTCCTTCCTCCCTGCCTTCTCCCATTTCCCTTCTTGGTGATCTTGGAATCCCATGGCTTCAACTATGACCTCTCTATGCATGACTCCCAAATCTATATCTATGTCCATGCTTTTCTCCAAGTGCCAGGTCTCTTCTTCTAATTGCCTTATAGGCATTTCCACATTGATCTCCTGGAAGGACCTCAAATATAACACACCACCAAATGAGCTCATTTTGTCCTCACCTGTAATTTGTTATGCCACCCCTATTTCCAGTTGTATTTAGTGGAATCACTTCAGGCAACCAAAGCTGGAAACATTGGAAATACGTCCTACAGGAATGTCAAACAGGATTGTTTCTGCCTCATTTTCTATTGGGGTGCCAAGACAAGAGTGGTAGGCTGGAAAATGGTTCCCAAAGATGTCCACATTGTATTAGCAGATGTAATGTTGGGGGCGGCACCGGGAGGGCTGTACAACTCAGAGAAGACAAGTAGTGATTCTATAGCATCTCACTACGCTGATGGACAGTGACTGTAATGGGGTTGGTGGGGGGGACCTCATGAAGGGGGTAGTTTAATCACCATAATATTGCACATGTAATTGTAGATTAATGATACCAAAATAAATTATTAAAAAAAAAAGATGACCACATCTTAATCCACAGAACCTGTGAATGTTACTGTAAATGGAAATAAGGACATTGTTCATGAGACTAAGGATGTTGAGATGGGGAGATTATCCTGAATTATTGTGGTGGGCCTAGTACAATCATAAGGGCCTTTTAAGAGAGATCAGTCAGGGATGGGACGTGAAGAAGGAAGCAGTGGTTGGAATGGTGCTGCTGTGAGCCAAGCTCTTGGCATAGGTGTGCCTCCTCCCCTTCCCCTCTTCCAACCTGAAGTCTGGGAAGAGCTCTGGAATGTATTTCTTGCTGTTGGGACATGTGGACAGCTAGTGCCTGACCTGCTCCTGCAAAGGCTGAGGCTGACGGGATTAAGTCCAACCTCACTGGGGAAGTGGAGAGGGCTCAAGGATCTGCAAATCCAGAGGCGGGTGAGGAACTCATGAACACGGATTTGTAGGCCCAAACTGCTGTGGCACCTTCCCTCCCAGAGGGAGTGAGGACAGGGGTGAGATGGGTCACCCAGGAGAGACAAAGTGTGGGGCCATCTGTCCAGTAGGTCACCTGGAGGCCAAGACAGAGTAGAAAGTGGCTGGGGATGTACTGTCAGACGCCCAGGGGGTGAGGAAGGAGCCACAGGTGCCGGAGAGAGAGGGTCGTGCAGGGACTTGCTGAAGTGCTCATGGGTGAGCAGCTTAAGGAGAGCTGCCCTCACCTACCCGCTCAAAATAAGAAATGCCCAGCCCCTAATCGCATCAGTGTTTTAGCTGTTCCAGGAGACTGGACCTTTTAATGCCTGAATGGCATCTGGTATGTAACCGAAAATGACTAGAGGGTTTGTTTTTAGGGTAACCGGAAAAGTCATGTGTGGGCTATGCAGTCTGTGTCCAGAAACAAAGGATGCCGTTCTCACACCCCTAGTAAACTTCAGAGGGACAGCAGAAGAAAATAAAGTTGCATTTTGATACAGACCACGTCTCTGGCTTGGCCAAGCTACCTGTCCCCACCTTGGATAGTCTTCTTTACTTTTGGCCCAAGTCCTGCTGCCCCCACCTGCCGTCTTTTCCCTGTTGCACCTGTGCTCAGACCGTCGGCATCTATTCATGCACTGCTTGGTCTCCTCGCCTTCATCTCTGCTGCTGGAAGGCCGCTTTCACTACTACTCCACTGCAAGCTTCCACAACTTCCGGCCATGTCAATGCTCTCCAGTCTAGAGAATGAGGTTCCAGCTGCTTTGTATGACATCCAGGGCCTTTCAAGTCCTACTTCCTGTTACTCACACCACGTTCCCTGTTCTCTAGTCCCATGGACTGCTTGTTGCTCTCTGAACATACGCACCCCAGGACCATTGCTCTCACTCTTTTCCTGAGTCACCCCCTTCCCTAACCTACCAGACTTCCTTCTTTGTGAAAGTCCTATGTCATCCTTTGCAGGCTCCCTGGAAATGTGAGTTCCTCTATAGAGCCTTGGCCAATCTTCCCAGGCAGAACTGACCCACCCGCTCCTACTCTTTTGGGCCCCACTAAGGCTTTATACATTCCCAGTGAAGGGCACTGTGCTGGATGCTGAGATAACCAGGGCAGCTAAGATATGGCCTTTGTCTTGAGGAACTTCAGGCCTCAAACTGCTGAGATACTGACAAGCAGATGTACAATGACAGCAACAGCAGTGGGGGTGGGGGGGTGGACCCTCAACTGTGACCTGACTTGCATTATACATTTTTTTTTGTTTTGGTATCATTAATCTATAATTACATGAGCAACATTATGTTTACTAGACTCACCCATCATCAAGTCCCCACCACGTACCCCATTACACTCACTATCCATCAGTGCACTAAGATGCTATAGAACCACTACTTGTCTTCACTGTGATGTACAGCCCTCCCCATGCCCCCCCACATTGTCTGTTGATCGTAATGCCCCTTTTTCCCCCTTATCCCTCCCTTCCCACCCATCCTCCCCAGTCTCTTTCCCTTTGGTAACTGTTAGTCCTTTCTTGGGTTCTGTGAGTCTGCTGCTGTTTTGTTCCTTCAGCATTTTTCTTTGTTCTTATAATCCACATATGAGTGAAATCCTTTGATACTTGTCTTTTTCCACCTGGCTTATTTCACTGAGGATAATACCCTCTAGCTCCATCCATGTTGTTGCAAATGGTAGGATTTGTTTTCTTCTTATGGCTGAATAATATTCCATTGTATATATGTACCACATCTTCTTTATCCATTCATCTACTGATGGACACTTAGGTTGCTTCCATTTCTTGGCTATTGTAAATAGTGCTGCAATAAACATAAGGGTGCATATGTCTTTTTCAAACTGGGCTGCTACATTCTTAGGGTAAATTCCTAGGAGTGGAATTCCTGGGTCAAATGGTATTTCTATTTTGAGTTTTATAGGAATCTCCATACTGCTTTCCACAATGGTTGAGCTAATTTACATTCCCACCAGCAGTGTAGGAGGGTTCCCTTTTCTCCACATCCTCGCCAACATTTGATGTTGTTTGTCTTTTGAATGGTTGCCATCCTTACTGGTGTGAGGTGATATCTCATTGTGGTTTTAATTTGAATTTCTCTGATGATTAGCAATGTGGAGCATCTTTTCATGTGCCTGTTGGCCATCTGAATTTCTTCTTTGGAGAAGTGTCTGTTCAGATCCTCTGCCCATTTTTTAATTGGGTTATTTGCTTTTTGTTTGTTGAGGTGCATGAGCTCTTTATATAATGCTAATATTATTCTATTTGGATTGGTCACACAGTTCTCTTAATATTCTTTCATTCCTAGAGATCCTTTTATCTCTCTCTGCCTCAGCTTCTCTGTATTCCTGTTTTCTGATTTCTATTCCATTAACAGTGTCTTGCACCTCATCCAGTATTCTATTAAGACCTTCTATTGATTGTTTCATTTCTGTTATCTCCCTCTGGACTCCATCCCTTAGCTCTTGCATATTTCTCTATAGGTCCATCAGCATGGTTATGACTTTTATTTTGAATTCTTTTTCAGAAATATTGGTTATAGCTATCTCATCAGGCCCTCTCTCTGGGTTTGTCTGAGTAATTTTTGACTGGACCAGATTCTCCTGCCTTTTCATGGTGATAGAA
Organism: Phataginus tricuspis; assembly: GCA_029783875.1. NCBI lineage: Eukaryota > Metazoa > Chordata > Mammalia > Pholidota > Manidae > Phataginus > Phataginus tricuspis. The sequence goes on along the minus strand of JAQQAC010007890.1, from coordinate 42,675,195 downwards.
GTTGTCACAGGCACGTGGCACATGTGTCAGCTGGGAGAACAAAGTCCCTTCCTGTTTTCTGGTCACCTTGTCCTTCTTCGCTGCCTGTGTCAGTTACCCACACACAGGGAGGAGTCTCTGGGATAATCTCCTGAGCTGCCGTTGGCAGGGCAGCCCTCCAGATAGCCTCGGATACTGCGGGGGTTTACAGACGTGGTGGGTGTGTTCTTTTGCAAGAACGGCACCCCTTCATGCCTTCCGGATCTTGCTCTGGCTTCTGCTGCCTGTGATGTCTACCTGCACACCGGGAGCAGTCTCTGGGATAATCCCTGGGGCTGCCATGGGCAGGGCAGCCCTCGAGATAGCCTAGGGCTCTGCGGGGGGTCGCAGCCATGCCGGGTGTGTTCTCCTGCAAGAACGGTACCCCTTTGTGCCTTCTGGACCTTGCTCCAGGTTCCTCTGTCTGTGCTGGGCAGGTGCACGCTGGCGGCAGCCTCTGGGTCTGTCCTGGTTAGCTGTGCACTGGGAGAAGACTCTGTGTGGTTGCTGTGGGCAGGGTTGTTCTCTGGCTGCTCTGCAGCTGTGGTGGGTCAGCCGGTTTGCTTGCATCACCGGCAGGGGGGAATGAATGGCAGGTTGCTTATCACCATGAGGGGCTTCGGGGCTGCGTTACCCCACTGTGGGTTAGGGCATCTGAAGTTCCTTAAGATTCCCAGCCTGCTGGGCTGAGTGTGCCAGGACGATTTTGTCCAGCTGTTAAGCCCTTGTCCTTTTAAAACTTTAAAAAAGTGCCCACTTTTCTTTTGTCCCGGGGGAGCCAATTATGGGGACCCACTTGCAGTCTCCGTCTCAGATTTTACTTTTCCATTTCTGTAATATCCAGTACACCATGCAATGTGTGTCAGTGCTCCCGGTGCAGATTACTAGGGCTGATTATTTAGCAGTCCTGTGGTCCTGTGCTTCCACTCCCTCCACACTCTGATTCTTTTCTTCCTGATGGTGAGCTGGGGTGGGGGAGTGCTCGGGTCCCACCGGGTCACCGCTTTGTGTCTTACCCTTTTCGTGAGATGCTGAGTTCTCGCAGATGTAGATGGAGGCTGTTGTACTGTATCTTCTGGTCTCTCTTTTAGGAATGGTTGTTTTTGTTGTATTTTCAAAAAAATATATGGTTTTGGGAGATTTCCGCTGCCCTACTCACCGTGATCTTGAGCCCCTTTCTGCATTACACTTTTATTATACACAATTATAAGATCACCGAGGACACACATCTTCTCCATGTGGTGAGCCATGTGGTTGGGAAATTCACAAGGGCAAGGATCAGGTTTCAGTCCCTTTGCCTTCTTTAGGACAGTGCCTTACACACAGTAAGCACTCTACAAGGGCCAGTTTAATAGACTTAAAAGAGAAAAATCCCACCTTTAATTAGTGTAGTGATTTATAGGCTTCCAAGCACTTTCCCATTCCCATCTAATTTATCCCTCCAGGACACTGATTCTTAAGCTTGGCTGCTTTTCAAAAATTCTATTCTCCATGTCCCACCCCCAGAGATGCTGATGTATATACACTGGTGTGGGCTTGGGTATTGATATTTTTTTAAAAACAGTTTTTTGGTGATTCTCTCATGCAGCTAGGATGGAGAAGCTCTGCTTTTGGCAGTGGAGCAGGTGCTACCCCATCTAGTATGAGGGGAAATGGAAGCAGGAGGTGCTCAACAACCACCTTGAACCTATAGAGCTTGACAAGTATGAAATCAGGACAGTGAATCAGGATGGTCTGGTCCGTGCTTATTGCTTCCTCACTTCAGGGAAGGCAGCAAAAGCAGTGAATGGAGCTCTGATGAATGTTCAGGAGCCTGCTGGTCGTGTCCTGCTGCTCTTTCTTGGAAAGCACCAGTGATGTTGGTCTCAAGGGGGAGGCATGCCATTTACAGCAGGAAGCCCACAGGAGAGTACTGCTTCCTAAGGCCAGTGTTAGAACTAAGAGAAAACCTGCTTGCCTGTGGCAGGCCAGATAAAATACAGCCTTCTTTACCCCATGCTTCTTTGCTTGTCAACCTTTATCTTGATTGATGGTTTCTCTGAATTCATTTGCCCTCTTCCAGTGACTCAATCCTAGATATGTCATCCTGAGGTGTCATTTTGCTTGATTAAATAAAAGGAATCCCTTGGATGTCATCTTAAGACTTTGAAGGCCAAAGTTTCACTTTTGCTGGATTCCAAGATTCATGAAAATATCAACGAATTAGTGGGAAATGATCCTCAGTTTTAGCTTTGACTGAATGACATTAAAAGAAGAGTAAGAAACCATAAATCTTATTACCACATGACAGTCCCTAGGTTATGAATCAGTTGAATTTCAGAAATTTGTAAATGAGTTGTTTAGAATGCATAACAGAATTTGCCCCAGAAACCATGGTTTAAATACTGGTACATTTCTCAAGCTCTTCCATAAAGTCTAACTAATGAGAAGACAAGGCATATTAAGAGAGTGGAGAATTCCAGAAATTCTCCAAGATTACTCCCAGGCAAAAATACAGAGTAAGGAAAGAACTACATTTCCTAGGAGAACCCACTCAATTGTCTCTAAGCAAGTGAAGAACTAAGTGTGCACAGATTTTTGTTGTCCAAGGCTGAATGGAAATACCACTAGAAATGGTTACACAATTTAACATTTTTATGTTAGGAATTGAGTGTAGATAACATATATATATATATATGTATATATATATATATATACATATATATATATATACACTACACATACATAATGTGTATATATGTAAACACAATCCTCCACATATACAAATATGTATGTGCATGTATATACATGAATACACACATACTTACACACACACACATATGCACGCATATAGTTTTAGGAATCAAAAGAATCCTCCAGAGAGGAGCAGTTTCCCAGGATCAGTCTCCGAGTCTTTGGGTAAGACACTGGGGCTGAGACGATCACGGACGGGACTCCATGTATCACCCACCGTATCACTTTGGATCTTTCATCTAAGCTCCTGAATATTTCACATTGTCATAGAGCCACATTTTCATCTACTGTTCTGGAAAGTAAAAGTTTATCAAGGAACTCTGGTTGATCTATGTTACAGTATAGTGCATGAGGTTAAGTGCATGGTATCATTTCTGTATCACATTGAGAATCCAAGTAAAGCTTTTTTGCTCAGGATGGGATCTACACACACATTACATTTTAATATTTTGTGTTCCTTAATAAAGCATATGCTGAAGTATAAGCCAAATGAAACAAGTTCTGAAGGATTAAAACAAGCTGTATGCATCACATACAAAAATTAACTCAAAATGGAATATAGGACGTAAATGTGAAAACAAACCTGTAAAACTCTTAGAAGAAACTATAATACCTTGTGACCTATGATTAGACAATGATTTCTTAGGTACGACATTGAAAGCAAAAGTAGCAAGAAAAAAAGTAGATAAGTTGGACTTCATCAAGGTAAAAAACTTTTGTACTTCAAAGGACATTGTTAAGAAAAGGAGAAGACCCTACAGAATGAGAGCAAATATTCGCAAATCATATATTTGACAAGGAATTTGTGTCCAGAATATATAAAGAAATTTCACAACTAACAATAAAAAGACAAAAAGCCCAATTTTTAAAATGGGGAAAAGTTTGAATAGATATTTCTTCAAAGAAGATGCTCAAAGTTATATGCCATTTGGGAAATGCAAATCAGAACCACAGTGAGATGCTAACATACCCAACAAGATAGCTAAACTAAAAAATACAGATAATAACAGTATAGGTGACGATGTGGAGACACTGGAATCCTCATACATTGCTGGTAGGAATGTAAGATGGTGCAGCCACTGGGGAAAACAGTTTGGCAGTTTCTCAAAAAGTTAAATACAGAATTACCATATGATCCAGCCATTCCACTCCTAAGTATATACTGAAGAGCAGTGAAACCATATGTACACACATAAATATTCATTAAAAGCATTTTTCATAATAGCCAAAAAGTGGAAACAACTCAAGTGCCCATCAAATGAAAAATGGATAAAGTGGTATATTCATACAATGGAATATTATTGGGCCATAAAAAGGAAGTGCTGATACATGCTATGACATGGATGAACCTTGAAAACATGCTAAGTGAAAGAAGTCAGGCACTTCTAATACTGTATGATTCCATTTATATGAACTATCCAGAATATGCAAATCCATAGAGATATAAAGCAGATTAGGAGTTGCCTAGGACCATGGGAGGGGGAGGAAGAAACGGGTAGTGACTGCTATTGGGAAGGGTTTCTTTTTGAGGTGATGAAAATATTCTGCAATCAGCTAGTGATGATGGCTGCACAACTCTGTGGATATGCTAACAATCACTGAATTGTCCACACCCAGAGATGTGAATTACACATCTCATTAAAACTGTTAAAAAAAACCCAGAATGCACAATCCCTGCATCCATAGAAGAGGAGGTCCAGGACCACTAGCTATTCTCTTATCAGCGCAGGGTGATCTGATAAAGTAGCACTCCATTATCAATCACTGGAAATCTTTGATTTATTTCTCTCCTTTTGTTCCAGAGAGGTGAGCGTTTGCAGAATGCTCTCTAGCACAGAGTGAGGTGTTCATTAGAATACACAAAAATAGCATCCCACCTACTGAATATCTGTCATCTCTGTTCACATTCCTTTTTTCTTTTCTCTCTCTCTCTTTTAAAAAAAAATCATTAAATAAGTACAGATCCCCAACAGGAAGCTCTAACTTTTGACTGGATAATCCTTAGGTTATATCCTCTGAACACAGTGTCTTTTTCCTAGAACAGTGGCTCTTCATTGGTGGTCTGAAGACAGCAGGTGGTCCGTGACTCGCCAATACACCAAGCATCTACAACTCCCTGCGGAAGGGCAGGGCAGGGCAGGGAAGATGAATGATGCAGTGGTGAAATACGTGGGGTCGGGCAGGCACCTGACCTGCCTAAATGAGGCAGCCACTGCAGTATCAGGGGACTGTTCCCAGGAGGTAACAGGAGCTGGAAATCTAGATTTTTCTAATGTAAAATATTCATTTAAAAAATTCTGATACCCCCCAAATTTAAATCACGTGTGTAGGCCAAGCAAAGCATTTGTGGGCTGAGTTCCAACCAGAGACCATGTGTGTGATGTAGGTGTGACTACAGGTGTTCTCTACACTAGTTCTTTTGTATAATTATGATCAAAAATTCAAATCAGAAAGTGAGTATTGAAATGGTACTCAGAGTTCACCTAGTTCAACCTCCAACTTTATGTTAAAATCACCCTGAATTTAAGTGAGTTAATAATTCAAGCCAGAAACTGTGGTTTCCTCACTGGCTTCTTATTTTAACAATCCCTGCATCCATAGAAGAGGAGGTCCAGGACCACTAGATAAAGAGATGGAAACAGAGGTTGGTTGAGGGGAGCAGGCCTAAGATGTTGGGCTGGCAAGGGCTTTAATGTTGATTTTTTTGGATGATACTTTCTTATAGCTAACCCCAATAGTTTTTTTTTAACATTAAAATGAATCAACACATTTGGGCTTATGTTTTCCAGAATTCCCAGAGTGAAACAGAATTTTACAACTGGAGCAGACCTCAGAGCTATTGTTGTCCAACTCTCTCATTTTACAGATGTTGAACTAAGATCCTTAAGATTTAAACTGCTTAGAGGCATGTCAGACATGACATCTGTGGCTGAAACCTAGTGTAGTTAATATTTCTTTCAGTGGATAGGATTGCAACTCATCGCTTTGAAATTTCCTGTGCCCTTTTGTACAGAGAGTTCAATAGCACTTACTTTTTGTGATATGTAAAGATTTTTTTAAAAGCTGTTATTAATTTGACTTTCTGAACTACCTTAATGGAATAATGAGGTAACTAACAGAAGTTATCTATAAATAGAGCCAACTAGAGATTACTCATGATTCTGAAGACAGGGTTGGCATGAACCACAGATGTCCTCACAGCTCCTTTTCCTCATTCCCATCTTCCTAATAAAACCCTGAGAGCTGCTGATAAGTGTTGAATTAATTAATTTGTGTTTCACTTCTTTTATTTGCCCTCTGCGGGGGATTTGGCAAGGAAGGGAAAGTAAAGGACTCAAAGAGCTCCAAAATTTAGTCAATCCATCCCTAAATAATTGAAAATAGTAACTTGGCACAAAATACTATGAGTTGAAGTCTTTTGGTCACTAAGGACAAGGAAAGGCAGCCAGTGTGTGGAGAGGAGCCTTTGGGATCATGCACTTGGCTGGTGTTGGGGATATTTTCCTCTTGGTACAGCACCTACACACATTTGACAAGCCAAAATAGGAATAAGAACACAGGCAGTAACAATGACTTCTTATTAAATGCAGAGATAGTTATGAGTCACATTAAAAGCCAGCAACAGCCTCAGTTCCAGTAACCATCAAGTTTTTTTTTTTGTTTTTTTTTTTGCTGCATTTATATCTGGTCCTTTCCTTTAATTATATAGAGTTGTCCCCAAAGTATTGAAATGATAGACTGGAACACGATTAGTTCAGCAGGGTATCAAAGCACTTGAGCTTCATCATTCATGTTAGCCAAATGCTAAATTTCAGCCTGTCTCTCTTCTAAATGCAGTTAGAAACCTTTGAAACCTTTTGTGTGAATCCAGGAGGGAAAATAGTCTGGCAAATTCTGACAAGCATCTCCTTAACAGCACATTTGTACTCTGTTAAGAAGCCCAGACCAACTGCTGCTGGGTCGTCATGGCAACAGACATACACACCATTTACACATTAGCTTCTGAAATGAACACAAGATAACAAAACCTTGCCGACAGGATGGGATGTGAAGAGAGAAGTTGCATCATGCATGCAGCCGATGAAATGGTGTTTTCTGTCTTCTAAGGGGCTCCAGTGGGCAGGCGTGTACACCTCTTTGTCTCATACTTATAACCCAGTGAAAAATTCATAGGCTCTTCCCTACTCTGTATAAACTTCAGAACAACTGAGTCACTTTCACCAAGTTCTCATTTTCTTTTCAAACCCTGTGTACTAATTGACGCCAAACAGTATTATAGCAATCAGGAAAAGGAAGTGCCTCTCTCTGCTTATTCCTCCTAGAAATAAATTTCTCTAGTTTTCTGTGGAGGTTTTGTGGGCACTCTTATACATTGGAGAGGGAGCTGGGGGAGGAGGAAGTCTTTCACAGGCCTGCAGAAAGAGGTTAATCATGGTTTGAAAGCCTTCTCTTGAAAATTCAGTTCTAAAAATAAATAATAAATACCTATTCACTCCAGTACTTCCCGAGGCCATCAACAATGGAATGGAGCTATATGAAATAAACCCACAATGATGAAAAATTTAGATTGAGTGGAAGCTGGATCCCTGAAGGTAAATCTCAGTAATTTAAAGTAAAGAATAAGGATGGAATGTATCCCCTCCATTAGTCTTGAAGGGAAACCACAGGAGCTCTATTCAAGGGAAGTAAAATTAGCTGTATGTTCAATTTTCATGACATTTGTTATTGCAATAAGCATTCCACAGCATGACTTAATTGCTGCTGAAACACCTAAAAGGAAAGAGAAGGGGAAAATGAAGCATTTGGTCATTGAACGACAAAACAGTGACAAATTGGCGTTTCAGAAGATCTTGTCATCTGTAAATTATTTCTAAGAGTTCTCTCCAGCTTTTCTTTCAATGTATGTGTACAACAAATCTGGATCATTTCTACTGCAATACATACAATTTTCTCAGAATCAGCCATCAGTAAAAAATACAAGAATAAAAACATATTGGAAAAGAAACTTGGCCTTGTTAAACTGGAGATACCTCAACTCCGTTTACAGAAGTGAGCATGATGTGGCAACATTTACTTAAAAAAAGAAGAAAAAAAGTAAAAATAAATCCTTATTTAAGCAATTGGAGAGGACCCTGGTCATGCTGAAGGCCTGAATAGTAATGCAAATGAATTTTTCAAAAGAAAAATAGTGATAAACTCAGTGACTGTACGATTAAGGAAATCAGGACAAAGTGGTGCCATTCCAGAATATACACCCACTAATAGCCATATTAATACAGCTGCTATGAGGAATGGTGCAAGGATGCATCTGGTGAGATCAAGATACAGGACTGGGTCTCTCACCTCCTGGCTGGTAATGAAGACCTGACCCTGTAATATGGACATGGAGCGTCTCCGGCACAAGACTGTGGTCCCATTTTTGGAACTTTCACCTGAGTTGATTTGATTATGTTTCAGTGGAGAGGAATACCTAGGTTGTTACAATGATTCAGTCATTTGAAAATGAAAGGGTAGAGAATAAAATATAAAGACCAATGGGGTCAGTTAATTATTAGGAAATGCCACTGATGTACTATAGAGAGATTATGAAAGAATGGTGCGATTCACCAACAACTGGCTAAGATTCTCAGTGGTAGCTTGCAAAGTAACCTTACCTTCTTAAATGGGAGAGAAAAATAAAAGTGTAAAGACCAAATCCAAGATTCATTAGTTGGAGTCCCTGAGCTTTAAAGTCTACTGAAATCTCCAGCTCATGCAGGTCTGCGGTGCCAAGCTCCTTGCCCTTGTTGCGAGACCCGAAACTTACATGCATGGGACAGGGACATATAAGTGAATATGCCTGGAGACCAAACATACCATGATCTTCCCCCAGTGACTCTCCCTTGTTAGAAAGAGGTCATTCAGAGACCAGGTAATGAACAGAGTCAGCTAACTTCATCTTTAGAGTGGATCTTCTGAGCTTCCAAATCTGTAATTCAGAGTGACACTTGGTAACTGTAGGACTATTCACATATGCCCCAGATTGTGGGGTAAAAGCTATTGTAATGGAAAAGAGTAAGTGGAAGTCTCTGAAACCGACCTCCACATCTCATTCAACAACCAGTAGAGAAAATCACAAATAATATTACAATCTGGGTTGAGTGGTGAAGAAATGCCAGTCTTAGGGATCTTAAGAATACAGGAAAAGTGATGCCTAGTATTTGTATCCATTTTATTCACCATTCTGGCCACCGAAGAAAAATATCCTGAAAAATGACTCAAAGACTACCACAAGATTAGTTAAGTAGTATTTTGAATAACAACTGCTGTACAGGAGATGATATCTTTGCTGGAGCTGATTCATATGGTCTCAGGGTTTACAGACATTCACTATATGCCCAGTTCTGCTTCTCTTCACCCCTATGTTTCAGGGGCTTTAACCTCTGATACATGCTCTATATACTGCTAATATTCCCTCTAGTATAATAATATACTTCATTTCAGCACCTCTTTACTGAAGGAATCAACCAGCACAATCACCAAATGTGACTGTCAAATGACAAATACACATCTTGAACATTAGAATTTGATCTATGTGACCCTGTTGTAGCTCAAAATGGTGGAAATAGAAGCAGAGTTCTCATCAGTATAAGAGAATATCTCCAGCTGAAAAGGTTGGCTAAACTAAATATTTGAGGTGAATTTTTCAGGGCATGTGTATTCAAGAATGTGCTTCTTCTAAGGTTGTATGTCAGCATCTTTATTCCCTGTATTTGGTAGTAATGGATCTTTGCATATTGTGTTGATGATTCCTGGGAGAAGACTATGAGACTCATAGGTAAAAATGCTGTGAATCACTGTGATCTGAGGTAGTTTTAAGCAGCTATATTTGTGTTGATTTGTTATGAAGCAATAGAAAACTAAATGCACTCTTGGGAAACTATGCAATTAATAATATCTCATAAGTGCTTATATTAATGACCATCCTTCTACTTTTGTGGATGTGAGAACTAGGATGGTTTGCAGTTTAACATTCCTGTTCATTTAATTGTGAGTACATATCCATGTCTAGTGAAATAAATTTTTGCACATTGGTAAAAAAAAAAAAGTTACAAATCCAGGAACACTTAGTAACCAGAGATGGAGTGAACTTCACAATTGGATTAAAAATTGCATGTCTGATGATCCTAAGTTTATTCAAATGATTCATCACTTTTTCCTTCCTATAATTATGAGCACTCATCAAAGATACTCTGACTTTAAAGTGTCAAACTGTCTCCCTTTAGTTCTGCTTTTCTATCTCGTAGTTTAAAAATTTACCAATTCCAATTTGAATTCTGGGTCTTTAAAAAGTAATCCCAGGAAAAAAACCTGGAGACCAAGATCCCCTCATACATATCTTCTTGGGGATTCACATTTGAGGTATATACTTAGACATGGTAGATTGAAAGGCTGTAGGGGAGAAAAAAGAGCTAAAGAAATTAGCCCACCTCTCCTGGAGATTTCAAACCAGAATCCATTCATCTGGGAGACATTTTGGGGTGGGGGTATAGGGGCTGATGCTGTTAAAAGAAACAACATAAATACCTTTTAAGTAGAGCAAACACTCTGTAATTTACCATAGTCTTCTCCATTCTCTAATGCCTTACTCCTAGACTGCTAACTTATTTTTGTTGCTCCCTCAAAGACTTTGAGTTCACAGCCATGCACGCACTGTCCAATGCTCTTCAGCTTTTCTTCCTTTTGGTGTGCAAAGTCCTTTCTTGTAGACTTAACTCACATCCCCCTCCTCTTGCCTCACATGGCCATTACTACCTCTCCTGTCCAGTGCTCTTGGTTTTAGTTCTTATTTGTTCTCTAATTTAGTCATGACATTGAATAGTAACCAGATAGTAAACTCCTGGAGATTGTGATTTGCTGTTCTTATGTTTTAACCCAGGATAGTGGTAGTTGCAGAGTAGGAGACCAGTAAAGCCATGTCAGACTAGTGATGGATGGGATGCAGGAGCCAACAGTGTGAGGCAGTGTGGACACTGGCACAATTTGCACTGATTTCAGATGAAAAACTAAAATTACTATAAAGTTTTTAGAGCTCCTCATAACAGAATGAGTTCTTCTGGGAGTTCAGATTGGTATTTTGTTTATTTAACAGAATAGTTAAAACACATGTTTCCACTTAAAACCTATAATAATAATGGTTGTCAACAAGTAAGATGAGGATACACATACAAATAATTTCATTATATCACCTAGGAAGCCATGGGATTGATTTTAAGTATTTGGTAACTATGTCAGTTTCCTATAGCTGCTCTAACAAATTTCCACAAATTTAGCTGTTTGAACAATACAGATTTATTTTGGAGGTTAGAAATCTTAAAAATCAAAGGGTCAGAGCAGGATTAAAGATGGCGGTGTGAGAAGTGAGGCACAGGGGTCCTCCTAAAATGCATATAATATGAAAATATAATTAATACAACTAATCCTGAAAGAGCAACAGGAACGAGGACTGCGCCAGACTGCATACACCTGGAGAAAAGAGCAGACCTCACAGAACAGGGTAATGGACCAAAGCTGTGGCCTGGCAGGATCCAAGCCCTTCCCACACCCCAGCTCACCAGCAGGAGGAAGAGAAATGGAGCACAGAGGGAGTCGAGGCCTGGGACTGCTGAATACTTAACTCTGGAGATCTGCTCTGGGAGCACAAACCTACAATTCATGGTGCTTGCATGATACTCTCATGATTATGGGGTTGGAAAGTTAAGACAGGCAGAATTCCTGGGGAGAATGAGATTCAAGTCGCTTGTGGAAAGCAGGGATCCATATCCGGCTGCTGTGGGACAAAAGAAAGGTGGGCAGTTTGAGAGACTTCCTAACAAGTAAGCCCTTAGCAAGAGGGCGGCTAAAGGGGCAAGGATTGCACAAAGCTTACTGATCAGGAGAGAGGACAGGTAGACAAAATTGTCCGGGTCCATTTCTCCCCAGCAGGTGGGGAGCTTTGCCATGTAGACTCTCATATTTGAAGGAGGAAAAAGAAATCCTCCTCCTTAGATGATATTTAGGTACTCCAGCTCCCTAGCTGGCTACACAGCTCCAAGGACGCCCTCCATGATACACAGCCTACTGCGCCTTTCTCCTGGCCAGCCCCACCTAGCTCACAAACCGGCAAACGCTACCCTGGCATTAAGCCAGCCAGAGGGAAGATCTGTCTACAGCAACTACAAACACAAAGCATAAAGGTTTATACCTGTGTGATCGGCCCACTGGTTCAGGCAGTGGAGACAGGCATAGCAGCCAGGAGGCAGGAAGGAGCTTTTTCCTCCCCCCAGGCACCAATGCCACTCCCCTGATACCCCCAACATTGCTTCAGGGGCTGAGTAGCTCCAGAGAGTAGAGATTCTGGGCAATAGAGGGCGCCAGATGCAAATATGAAACACCAAAGGAACCTGGTTCAGAGTAAAGTTATTAATACAACTCCTGAGAAATATTTAAATGATATCGACCTCATGACTCTCCCTGAAAGGGAGTTCAAAATAAAAATCGTTAACATGCTCATGGAGGTACAGAAAGATATTCAAGAACTCAGGAATGAATTATGGTTGGAAATCCAATCATTGAAGAGCACAATGGAGGGTATTAAAAGAAGATTGGATATGGTGGAGGAGACGATAAATGAAATAGAAACTAGAGAAGAGGAATACAAAGAAGCTGAGGCACAGAGATAAAAAAGAATCTCTAATAATGAAGGAATATTGAGAGAACTATGTGACCAATACAAACGGAACAATATTCGTATTATAGAGGTACCAGAAGAAGAAGAGAGAGAAAAAGGGATAGAAAGTGTCTTTGAGGAGGTAATTGCCGAAAACTTCCTCAAACTGGGGAAGGAGATAGTCTCTCAGGCCATGGAGGTGCACAGATCTCCCAACACAAGGGACCCAATGAAGACAACACCAAGATATATAGTAATTAAAATAGCAAATATCAAGGATAATGACAGACTATTAAAAGCAGCCAGAGAGAGAAATAAGATCACATAAAAAGGAAAGCCCATCAGGCTATCATCAGACTTCTCAACAGAAACCTTACAGGCCAGAAGGGAGTGGCATGATGTATTTAATGCAATGAAGCAGAAGGGCCTTGAACCAAGATTACTTTATCTGGCAAGATTACCATTTAAATTTGAAGGAGGGATTAAACAATTCCCAGATAAGCAAAAGGTGAGAGAATTTACCTCCCACAAACCATCTATACAGTGTATTTTGGAGGGACTGCTATAGATGGAAGTGTTCCTACAGTTTAATACATGTCACCAGACATAATAAAACCACAGTAAAGAAAGTAAAACAGCTAATTACTAAGAAAATGCAAAATTAAATGAACTATCCCCAAAGTCAATCAAGGGTTAGACAAAGAGTACAGAATATGATACCTAATATATAAAGAATGGATGCATTGGAGGAGGAAAAAAAAAAGAACCTATAGATTGTGTTTGTAATAGCATACAACTGAGTTAAGTTAGACTCTTAGATAGTAAGGAAGTTAACCTTAAACCTCTGGTAACCATGAATCTAAAGCCTGCAATGGCAATAAGTATATACCTACCCATAATCACCTTAAATGTAAATGGACTGAATGCACCAATCAAAAGGCATAGAGTCACTCAATGGATAAAAAGACAAGACCCATATATATGCTGCCTACAAGAGACTCACTTTAAACCCAAAGACATACACAGACTAAAAGTGAAGGGATGGAAAAAGACATTTCATGCAACTAATGGGGAGAAAAAAGCAGAAGTTGCAGTACTTGTGTCAGACAAAATAGACTTCAAAACAAAGAAAGTCACAAGAGACAAAGAAGGACATTATATAATGGTAAAAGGGTCAATTCAACAAGAAGATATAACCATTATAAATATTTATGCACCCAACACAGGAGCACCTACATATGTGAAACAAATACTAACAGAATTAAAGAGGGAAATAGAATGCAATGCATTCATTCTGGGAGACTTCAACACACTACTCACTGTGAAGGACAGATCAACCAGACAGAAAATAAATAAGAAGACAGAGGCACTGAACAACACATTAGAACAGATGGACCTAACAGACATCTACAGAACTCTACACCCAAAGGCAGCAGAATACACATTCTTCTCAAGTGCACATGGAACATTTTCAAGAATAGATCATATACTAGGCCACAAAAAGAGTCTCGGTAAGTTAAAAACTACTGAAATTGTATCAACGAATATCTCAGACCACAGAGGTATGAAACTAGAAATAAATTACGCAAATAAAATTAAACATCCCATAAACACATGGAGGCTTCACAATATACTCCTAAATACCCAATGGATCAATGACGAAATAAAAGCAGATATCAAGCAATATATGGAGACAAATGGCAACAATAATTCAACACTGCAAAATCTGTGGGACGCAGCCAAGGCCATGCTAACAGGAAAGTATATTGCAATACAGGCCTACCTCAGGAAAGTAGAACAATCCCATAAGCAGTCTAAACTCACAATTAATGAAACTAGAGAAAGAACAACAAATGAGACCCACGGTCAGTAGAGGGAGGGACATAATAAAGATTAGAGCAGAAATTTAAAATAATTGAGAAGAATAAAACAATTGAAAGGATCAATGAAAGCAAGAGCCAGTTCTTCAAGAAAATAAATGAAATAGATAACCTCCTAGCCAGACTTAAGAAGAAAAACAGAGAGTCTACTCATATAAACAGATTCAAAAATGAGAAAGGAAAGTTCACTACGGACACCACAGAAATACAAAGAACTATTAGAGAATACTATGAAAAATTATATGCTAACAAACTGGATAACCTGGAAGAAATGGACAACTTTCTAGAAAAGTACAACATCTAAAACTGGCCAAGAAAGAAACAGAAAATCTAAACAGACCAATTACCAGCAACAAAACTGAATCGTAATCAGAAACCTACCTAAGAACAAGATCCCTGGACCAGATGGCTTCACACCTGAATTTTATCAAACATTTAATGAAGACCTAATACCGATCCTCCTTAAAGTTTTCCAAGGAGTAGAAGAGGGATTACTTCCAAACTCATTCTATGAGGCCAGCATCACTCTAATACCAAAACTGGACAAAGACACCACAAAAAAAGAAAATTACAGACCAATATCCATGATGAACATAGGTGCAAAAAAACTCAACAAAATATTATCAAACTGAATTCAAAACTATATCAAAAAGATCATCCATCATGATCAAGTAGGATTTATTCCAGGGAGGCAAGGATGGTACAACATTTGAAAATCCATCAACATCATCCACCACATCAACAAAAAGGACAAAAACCACATGATCATCTCCATAGATGTTGAAAAAGCATTTGACAAAATTCAACATCCATTCATGATAAAAACTCTCAACAAAATGGTATAGAGGGCAAGTACCTCAACATAATAAAGGCATATATGACAAACCCAGAGCCAACACTATACTTAACAGCGAGAAGCTGAAAGCTTTTCCTTTAATATCGGGAACAAGACAAGGATGCCCACTCTCCCTACTTCTATTCAACATAGTACTGGAGGTCATAGCCCTGACATTCGGACAACACACACACAAAAAAAAGGCATCCAGATTGGCAGGAAATAAGTTAAACTGCCCCTCCCTGTTTTCAGATGACATGATATTGTACATAAGAAACGCTAAAGAATCCACTCCAAAACGACTAGATCTAATATCAGAATTCAGCAAAGTTTCAGGATCTAAAATTAATATGCAGAAATCTGTGGAATTCCTATACACTAACAGTGAACTAGCAGAGAGAGAAATCAGGAAAATAATTCCATTCACAGTTGTACCAAAAGAGTAAAATACTTAGGAATAAAACTAACCAAGGAAGTGAAAGACCTATGTTCTGAAAACTACAAGACACTCTTAAGAGAAATTAAAGAAGATACCAACAAAGGGAAACACATCCCGTGCTCATGAATAGGAAGAATTAATACTTTCAAAATGGCCAGCCTGCCTAAAGCAATCTACAGATTCAATGCAATTCCTATCAAAATACCAACAGCATTTTTCAATGAACTAGAGAAAATCGTTCTAAAATTCATATGGAACCACAGAAGACCCCGAATAGCCAAAGCAATCCTGAGAAGGAAGAATAAAGCTGGGGTAATTATGCTCCCCAACTTCAAATTCTACTACAAAGCCACGATAATCAAGACAATTTGGTACTGGCACAAGAACATACCCATAGACCAATGGAACAGCCTACAGAGCCCTGATATAAACCCAACAATATATGGTCAATTAATATATGACAAAGGAGCCATGGACATACAATGGGGAAATGACAGCCTCTTCAACAGCTGGTGTTGGCAAAACTGGACAGCTACATGCAAGAGAATGAAACTGGATTATTGTTTAATCCCATACACAAAAGTAAACTCAAAATGGATCAAAGACCTGAATGTAAGTCATGAAACCATAAAACTCTTAGAAGACAACATAGGCAAAAATTTCCTGAATATAAGCATGAGCAACTTCTTCCTGAATGCATCTCCTCGAGCAAGGGAAACAAAAGCAAAAATGAACTTATGGGACTACTTCAAACTAAATAGTTTCTTTACGGCAAAGGACACCATCAACAGAACAAAAAGGCACCCTACAGTATGGGAGAATATGTTTGTAAATGACATATCCGACAAGGGGTTAACATCCAAAATATATAGAGAATTTACATGCCTCAACACCCAAAAAACAAATAACTCGATTAAAAAATGGGCAGAGGATATGAAGAGACAGTTCTCCAAAGAAGAAATTCAGATGGCTAACAGACACATGAAAAGATGCTCAATATCACTAATCATCACAGAAATGCAAATTAAAACCACAATGAGATATCACCTCACACAAGTAAGGATGGCCACCATCCAAAAGACTAAGAACAACAAATGCTGGCGAGGATGCGGAGAAAGGGGAACCCTTCTACATTGCTGGTGGGAATGTAAGCTAGTCCAGTCATAGTGGAAAGCAATATGGAGGATCCTCAAACAACTAAAAATATAAATAACATTTGACCCTGGAATCCTAGTCCTTGGAATTTACCCAAAGAATACAACTTCTCAGATTCAAAAAGACATACGCACCCCTATGTTTATTGCAGCACTTTTTACAATAGCCAAGGTATGGAAGCAACCTAAGTGTCCATCAGTAGATGAATGGATAAAGAAGAAGTGGTACATATACACAGTGGAATACTCTTCAGCCATAAGAAAGAAACATCCTACCATTTGTAACAACATGGATGGACCTGGAGGATATTATGCTCAGTGAAATAAGCCAGGCAGAGAAAGACAAGTGCCAAATGATTCCCCTCATTTGTGGAGTATAACAACGAAGCAAAACTGAAGGAACAAAATAGCAGTAGAGTCAGAGACTCCAAGAAGGAACTAGTGGTTACCAAAGGGGAGGGGTGTGGGAGGTCATGTGGGAAGGGAAGGAGAAGGGGATTGAGGGGTACTATGTTTAGTACACATGGTTTGGGGGTCACAGGGAAAATAGTGTAGCACAGAGAAGGCAAACAGTGAATCTGTGGCATCTTACTACACTGATGGACAGTGACTGCATTGGGGTATGAGTGGGGACTTGATAATATGGGTAAATGTAGTAACCACATTGTTTTTTCATATGAAACATTCATAAGAGTGTATATCAATAATACCTTAATAAAAAATTTTAAAAAAGAAAAAGTTTACTTGAACAATCCTTGGTAACAGCTGTGTTTAGTGACAAGGGCACATAACTGGGATTTAGATTTGTCAATAAAAGTTAAAAGTTGATTATTATGCAAAATTACTTAAAAAGGATTTGTGTTTTTACAGAAAAAATATGTAAATGGATAATATATTATATCCTTGATTCTTTCTATTAAAGTCTGAGGAAATATTTTGTGTTAGGTTTAGAAAAACTATAAAATGACACCACCTGGTAGTTACTACCGACTACTTGAATTAACTGCAATTTTTAATAGTGTTCTTCACTAGCGCAGAAGCCTTTTTTTAGTGTTTTACACTAAAGTAGCAACTGATAAGCATTCTCAGAAAATCAGAAACATAGAGAAAACATTTAAAATTCTTGCTGAAGCAAACCCAGTAATATCCAGAATAATCTGCCACCAAAAAAGAGTTTGAATATAATATTAATTGTACAATGTTAGATTTTCATTATATAATAAATAAGAATTTCTTATTCTGTTGTTACTCTTAAGAATTTCTTATTCTGTTGTTACTCTTAAGAATTTCTTATTCTGTTACTCTTTCTTCATTTTTTTAAAAGCAGGGATTTTTCTACACAGAAATTGCCTTCATCAATTGTTTGATTACACCACACCCCCCAGTGTTTCATCCAACAAATACTATTTATTTGTTGAAAAATTGTCCTGTAGAATTTTCCACATTCTGGTTTACAAAGATTATTCTGGGCTGATTACTTCCTCATGGTGTTTCTTACCTTGTTCCTCAATTTTTTGTATTTCCTACCACTGGTAAAATCTAGATTAGATGAGATCCTGGTTAGATTTCAGTTCAGTTTTTTTGGTAAGACTACTTATAGGCAATGCTATATATATCCTATTCATCAAGTCCCATGACACATATATCTAACTGTCCTATTTGTAGTGTTTTAAGATAGATGGTAGGTTCATGATGTCGGCCAGATCCCTCCATTTAAGTTCCTAATAACTTTTTTTATTAAGGTATTATTGGTATACACTCTTATGAAGGTTTCACATGAAAAAACAATGTGGTTACTACATTTACCCATATTATCAAGTCCCCACTCATACCCCAATTCAGTCACTGTCCATCAGTGTAGTAAGATGACACAGATTCACTGTTTGTCTTCTCTGTGCTACACTGTTTTCCCCATGATTCCCCACACCATGTGTACTAAACATAATACCCCACAATCCCCTTCTCCCACCCTCCCCACCCACCCTCCCACACCCCTCCCCTTTGGTAACCTCTAGTTCCTTCTTGGAGTCTCTGACTCTGCTACTATTTTGTTCCTTCAGTTTTGCTGCATTGTTATACTCCACAAATGAGGGAAATCACTTGGCACTTGTCTTTCTCCGCCTGGCTTATTACACTGAGGATAATATCCTCCAGCTCCATCCATGTTGTTGCAAATGGCAGGATTTGTTTCCTTCTTATGGCTGTATAACATTCCATTGTGTATATGTACCACTTCTTCTTTATCCATTCACCTACTGATGGACACTTAGGTTGCTTCCATATCTTGGCTATTGTAAAATGTGCTGCAATAAACATAGGGGTGCATATGTCTTTTTGAATCTGAGAAGTTGTATTCTTTGGGTAAATTCCAAAGAGTGGGATTCCCGGGTCAAATGGTATTTGTATTTTTACTTTTTTGAGGAACCTCCAATATGCCTTCCACAATGGTTGAACTAGCTTACATTCCCACCAGCAGTGTAGGAGGTTTCCCCTTTCTCTGCATCCTTGCCAGCATTTGTTGTTCTTAGTCTTTTGGATGGTGGCCATCGTTACTGGTGTGAGGTGCCCAATAACTTTTCATTGATAGTGTGAACATCCAGTGATGATTACTGTCTCCATTCATTATTTCATGAGTATTTCAAAATAGTGATTTTATAGGTTTTTACATTTTTTCTACATTTATTAGAAGTTTTCCTTCATCATCTAGTTAGTTAGATTGAAATGCCATTCATACAAGAAGAAAGGACAAATGTGTAATTTATTTCTTTAAGATGTATTTTCAGGATAAGTTAGTCTCCTAGCAAGCTTTAAAGGTGACCAACGATATTTTGTGTTTCATAATGAATTCATAGCCTGTTGTATATTTGACATATTTCAACCAATAGCAGGTATCATTATTATTATTATTATTTTTTTTTTTAGGAGAGCAAGGCAGAGGCTTTTATTTAGAGAGAAACAAGAGGACAGAGCTTTGGCTCAGGCCAGGAAGGGACAAGAGAGCCCAGCAGGCATTATTCTTTTGATGCTCAAATTATTCCACCTTTGTCCAGTGTGTAGTATTTTTAACATAAATACTGTAATATGTAGCAGAGTTGTTAAGGAAACAGGCACACTCTTATACTCTTAGGATAAACTGTTACCACTTTCAAGGAGGGCAATGTGGCAATATGTATCAGGAGTCTTTAATATACTTATACCCTTGTAGCACACTTAAAGAAATCTTCCCTATGTCCAGAGACATGGACAAACGTTTTACAAAGATATTAATTCTAGGAAACAATTAGAAGGAGATGTTAATAGGCTTTGATACATTTCTATGATGAAATATTAGTTACCATATTAAAAATCCAGTTTTTGAAAAATTTTTTATCATGGGGACAATTTTATATTAATTGAAAGAAGCAGATTACCAAAATCTTAATATAATATGATCTCTCTTATTATATATCAATATGCATACAAATAAAGACTGGGAAGACATACCTCAAAATGTTAATGATAGTTATGTCTAGATGGTGGGATAATAGGATATTTATGTCTCTTTTTTACTTCCCTTTATATTACAGATTATTTCCAGTATTATGTTTCACAACAGATCTTATTAAAAAGCAACTCATATTAAAATTTGTGGGTAAATTTGATTTGTTATTCTTTGAATAATAAGCCAAAGTAAATGTCTCTTTTTGTATTAATGGAAATTGTACTAGAGAGAAAGAACATGTTTTCTTCAACCAAAAGATCATTCTGACTTAATTAAAGAATGAAAACAAAACTGAGCTGAATCTAAAATGAAATATTTGAGTGCCTTCTTAAAGTATATTTCCCCTTTAGGATCTGTTCATTGCCATTAATTACACTCCTTCAAAAAGAATTCACCTGTGCTCTCCAGTGAGTCAGGTGATACTTCAGCTTGATTCTTAGTGTGAATGAGTATATCAACATAGACTAAGATGGATGTGTCTGCCATTTGTAATGGGATTCCACAGGGCATCTCCTCCTACCACTCCTTTTTGATACTGACAATGTCTGTTTTTTGACATATTAATGTCTAGTTGTCACTTCCAAAAGTCTGACAACCTCTGGTTCAAACTGCATATTAAGCCCTTAGTTTCTGTTTTCCCTTATTACCAAAGAAACAAGTGTTCAATGTTGAAAAATTAGATAATCTTTTAACATGTTTGCATAAATCCTATTTCCTGAATCTATATGACTAGCTCATAAGCTGTTTGGGGACGTGATTCATATGTAGTTTATTCTTTGTTTCCTTTGCACATAGGACAGTGCTCACTTCCTACATGTTTACTGATAATGGAAATAAGATGAAGAGGAGGAAGAAGAGAGGGAAAAGAAAGCATTCCTGGATAAGGTCACTACGTGGAAAAGGCATGGAAGAATGACCTCTGGGTATTAGAGAGCTCTGGTCTCACTGGGGAGACCAACTTTACATGATAAGAGGGAGCATGGGGGAAAATATGGGAGAAATGTGTGGCAAATGTGGTAAGACTATGAAGGGTCCTGATATTTGGCTAAGAAGTTTGTCTAAAGCATGAATTGGTAAGGGGTCAGGCTAAAATATATCCTATTATATGAAATTGTCCTGAATTACTTAGTTCTTTAAATTAAATAACTGATTTATAATGAAAACTGGTGGCAAGGGGACCTAAATATTAGAGTTATATAAATGCTCTTAACTATGTAGAAATAAACCCATACATTTTAGGGGGTTAGATATATTTCCTTTTTATTTTTAGGTATAATTCACATGCAGTAAAATTTATCCTTCACATTTCTTGAGTTTTGACAAATGTATACAATAGTGAACCCTCATCACAATCAAGATATCAAAGAGCTCCATCGTACAGAACAAGTTCCCTCAAACCTCTTTGAAGTCATCCAATGGTTTGTTTTCTGTCTTTATAGTTTGCCTTCCCCAGAGTGTCATGTAAGTTGAATCATAAGTTTGTAGCCTTCTGAGTCTGGCTTCTTTCACTTAGAATAATGCATTTGAGACTAATCTATGTGGTTGCACATACTGGTTCGTTCCTTTTTATTGCTGAGTAGTATTTCATTGTACAGATACACTACAGTTTAATTATCCATAGCTGAAGGGCAATACATTTTAAAAAATAACACATATAACTAATATTGTATCTTCAATCAACCAACACGAGATTTGTAAGGTTTAGAGATTTATTTATTAATTGTCAAAGACAGTTGAAGACAGGAAAAAGAGTATCCGAGTACAGTATAAACTAAGTTTATAAATTTGGATGTCACTCTCCAGTAGATTCATTTTCAGAGCAGTCAGTGAGAGAGAATGGTTGAAGGTCCCCAGTTCTGTGGTCTGGGGTAGCTTGCCCCCCAACCCCAATAGGGAGAGGGGAGGAGAACTCTGGCCTTTGCTCCCCCAGAAGATCTTGCAGAGCTGCCTCCTCTGCTTCAGGGCCCCTTAGAGCCCAGGGACCATTGGACTTACCTAGGACTGATGCTTTTCTAGATCCGGTCAATGCTTTGTCTTCAGTTTCTCTTTATGCTCCTTATAATCAATGGATATCCTTCCCACCACAGTGTCCCCAGATGGCACGGAAAGCTATTTTCTGTTTATAACTACCTATTTAAAAGATGAAGCTGTCATTCTTTCGGTCCCATAACATTCTCAGAGGTCGAAGTCATACTCTGGGTTAAATATTAGGTGAGTAATTAGACAAATGTGGTCATGCCCAGATAACTTCCAAATATTCACACTACATGGAGGGAAGGAAATCCAAGAAAGAGATTTAAAAATGACAGGTAAGGATCAAGGAGGACAGGGAGGGTATAGGTGATATTTAAAGGTGCCTGTATATCCACTTCTGTGTAACAGGAAGCCCCCTCTGCTGTACCCATACTCACCCACACGTCCTAGTGTTCACATGGGTGGTGGGAGTTCTAAAAATTTGAGGAAGATATAATCAAAGAGAGAAAATGGTAATTTGAAAGCTCCAACTTATTTAGCTCTAGGGTTCTTCTAGATAAATTCAAATAAATGTGTGTGGCATTTAAATTTTCTGCAACTTAGAGTTAATACCTTGGATAAATATAGACATTATCTCTTGAACAACAGTGCTCTGAGAGGCCAAAGCTGGGGGATATTGGGTATCATGACAATGAGACTTTTTGGGAAATTTAAAAGCAATGGAGTCTTTTAAAAATGACAGGAACATATAAGGAAGTTCATTTTGTTTCCCCCCTTCGCTCCCACCTCTGGTGACAGTTTTGCCTTAAAGAAGTGAAACATAAAAGATCTTTTGAATTTCAACTGAATTTCTGAGGACAGAAAAAAACTTTTTAACTCTTTTCAGAATGTAACTGGTTAAAATTGAGCCCCCCAGAAAAAAGATGCCAGAGTAGAGAAGTGAGGCAGAAACTTCCTCCCCAAATCACATAAAACATGAAAATACAGAAAATACAACTAATCCTGAAAAAGTGACCTAAAGACGGCAGACAGATTGCCTACATCTGGAGAAGAGAAGACATCACAGAAAAGGGTAAAGAGGCAAAGCCATGATCTGGCAGGACCCAAGCCCTCCCTCTACCCCAGCCCATAGGTGGAAGGAAGAAGAACAGAACAGGGAGGGAGTAGAAGCCCAGGAGGACTGAACACCCAGCCCTGGAGATCTGCTCCAGGAGCACAAACTCACATTACATAGTGCTATGGATATTAGTGGTGTTGAAAAACAAAGACGGGTGGAATACTCAGAGAGGCAGAGATTCCAGCTGCTTGTGAAGAACAGGTATGCACAATTGGCCCCCGTGGGACAAAAGAAAGGTGAGCAGTTTGAAAGACTTCCCAGCAGTGAGAGGAGAACTAAGGGGCAAAGACTACACAGAGCTCTCTGCTCAGGAGAAAGGGCAGGTGGCAATACCTACCCAACACACTCAGCCCAGCAGGTTGGGAACTCTTAGGAGTTTCAGAAACTCCAAACTCCTGGATGGCAATGCAGCCCCAAGGCCCTCTACTGTGGTACACAGTCTGCTGCACCTTCCTCCCAGCAGGGGCCAGTCCTGCTCACCTGTTGTCCTCCATTGGGCCAAACCTGTTGGAGGGTGGCTCCTGCCTGTGCGCACAGCCCACTGGAACTGGCAGTGGAAGCAGGTGTTATACAAGGGGAGGCTGTAAACCCTCCCAACTGAGTTCTTTCCTCCCAGCAGGCGCCTGTTCTGCTCTTCTGCGACCCCTGCATTGCTACAGGCACAAGGCAGCTCCACAGAGTATTCTTCCTGCCTATGCAATCAGCTGACAGCCCATACAGCTCACTTTACAAGCAAGGCAGACAGACACACACCCACTGCTCACCAACATCTGGGGCTCCCACAGAGGAAACTGAGCTTCTGGTCACTAGTAGGCACCCCCTACACAAACTTATTATTCCAAAGTAAACACTAAAAAAACGAAACAGCAAAGGAATTTGGTCCAAATAAAATTACAAGAAAAAATGCCAGAAACAGGACTTAGTGAAACTGAAATCACTAATCTTCTTGAAAAAGATTTCAAAATAACAGTCATACAAAACAAAGATATACAAGGCATCAAGACTGGTAAAGAAGAAGTCAAATTGTCACTACTTGCAGATGACATGATACTGTACATTAAAAACCCTAAAGACTCCACTCCCAAACTACTAGAACTAATATCTGAATTCAGCAAAGTTGCAGGATACAAAATTAACACACAGAAATCTGTTGCTTTCCTATACACTAATGATGAACTAACAGAAAGAGAAATCAGAAAAACAATTCCATTCACAATTGCATCAAAAAGAATAAAATACCTAGGAATAAACCTACGAAGGAAGTGAAAGACCTGTACTCTGAAAACTACAAGACACTCCTACGAGAAATTAAAGAGGACACTAACAAATGGAAATGCATCCCATGCTCTTGGCTAGGAAGAATAAATATTGTCAAAATGGCTATACTACCTAAAGCAATCTACAGATTCAATGCAATCCCTATCAAACTACCAACAGCTTTCTTTAATGAACTGGAAGAAATAACTCAAAAATTCATATGGAACCACAAAAGACCCCGAATAGCCAAAGCAATTCTGAGAAGGAGGAATCAAACAGGGGGAATTACGCTCCCTGACTTCAAACTCTACTACAAAGCCACAGTAATCAAGACAATTTGGTACTGGCACAAAAACAGACCAACAGCCCAGTGGAACAGAATAGAAAATCCAAACATTAACCCAAACATTTACAGCCAATTAATATTTGATAAAGGAGCCTTTGATATACAATGGGGAGATGACACCCTCTTCAGCAGCTGGTTTTGGAAAAACTGGACAGCTACATGTAAGAGAATGAAACTGGACTACTGTCTAGCCCCATACACAAAGGTAAACTCAAGGTGGATCAAAGACCTGAATGTAAGTCATGAAACCATAAAACTCTTAGAAAAAACATAGGCAAAAATTTCTTGGACATAAACATGAGAGACTTCTTCATGAACATATCTCCCCGGGCAAGGAAACAAAAGCAAAAATGAACAAGTGGGACTATATCAAGCTGAAAAGCTTCTGTACAGCAAAGGACACCATCAGTAGAACAAAAAGACATCCTATAGTATGGGAGAATATATTCATAAATGACGTATCTGATAAGGGGTTGACATCGAAAATATATAAAGAACTCATGCATCTTAACAAACAAAAAGCAAATAATCCAATTAAGAAATGGGCAGAGGACATGAATAGACACTTCTCTAAAGAAGAAATTCAGATGGCCAACAGGCACATGAAAAGATGCTCCACATCACAAATCATCAAGAGAAATGCAGATTAAAACCACAATGAGATATCACATCACACCCGTGAGGATGGCCAAGGTCCAAAACACAAACAACAACAAATGTTGGCGAGGATGTGGAGAAAAGGGGACCCTCCTACACTGCTGGTGGGAATGCGAATTAGTTCAACCATTGGGGAAAGCAGTATGGAGGTTCCTCAAAAAACTCAAAATAGAAATACCATTCGACCCAGGAATCCCACTCCTAGGAATTTACCCTAAGAATGCAGCAGCCCAGTTTCAAAAAGACAGATGCACCCTTATGTTTATTGCAGCACTATTTACAATAGCCAAGAAATGGAAGCAGCCTAAGTGTCCATCAGTAGATGAATGGATTAAGAAGAAGTGGTACATATACACAATGGAATATTATTCCGCCATAAGAAGAAAACAAATCCTACCATTTGGAACACCATGGGTGGAGTTAGAGGGTATTATGCTCAGTGAAATAAGCCAAACCAAAAAAGACAAGTATCAAATGATTTCACTCATAAGTGGAGTATAAGAACGAAGAAAAAAACTGAAGGAACAAAACAGCAGCAGACTCACAGAACCCAAGAACGGACTAATAGTTACCAAATGGAAAGGGACTCGGGAAGATGGGTGGGAAGGGAGGGATAAGAGGGTAAAAGGGGCATTATGATTAGCAGACGTAAGGTGGGGGGGCATGGAGAGGGCTGTACAACTCAGAGAAGACAAGTTGTGATTCTCATCTCAGTACGCTGATGGACAGTGACTGTAATGGGGTTGGTGGGGGGGACCTGATGAAGGGAGTACTTTAGTCACCATAATATTGCACATGTAACTGTAGGCTAATGATACCAAAATAAATTGTAAAAAATAAATAAATAAATAAATAAAGTTATGATGACCAAAAAAAAAAAAAACAGTCATAAACATGCTCACAGAGCTACAGAAAAATATTCAAGATCTCAGGGAGGACTTCAACAATGAGACAAAAATTTAAAAAAGACAGTACCTGAAATGAAATGTTAAATGGAGGGATTTAAATGTAGATTAGGTGATGTAGAGAAGACGGTAAATGAAATAGAAATTAGAGAACAGGAAAACAAATGAGCTGGGACACACAGAGAGAAAAGGATCTCTAGGAATGAAAGAATAAGAGAGATGTGTGACCAATCCAAAGGGAGCAATATTTGCATTACAGGGGTATCAGAAGAAGAGAGAGATAAAGGGATAGAAAGTCTTTTTTAGGAAGTAATTGTTGAAAACTTCTCCAGTCAGGGGAAGGAAATAGTCAGTTAGGTTATGGAAGTGCAGAGATCTCCCAACACAAGGAACCCCAGGAAGACAACACCAAGAAATATAATAATTAAAATAGCAAAGATCAAGGACAAGGAGAGAGTAGTGAAAGCAGCCAGAAAGAGAAAAAAGATCACTTATAAAGGAAATCCCACCAGGCTATCAGCAGACTTCTCAGCAGAAACCTTACAGGCCAGAAGGGAGTGCATGATATATTTAATGCAATGAAACAGAAGGGCCTCCAACCAAGAATACTCTATCTGGAGAGATTATAATTTAAATTTGAAGCAGAGATTAAACAACTTCAAGATAAGCCAAATTTGATGGAAATCACCCCAACAAATCATGTCTAAGTATCTTAAAGAGGCTGCTCTAGATGGAAGTGCTCCTAATTCTAAACAGCTGTCACCAGAGAAAATAAGCCCACAGTAAAGGAAGTAGACCAATTAATTACTAAGAAAATACAAAATTAAATAAACTACTCTCAAAGTTAGTCAAGGGATACACAAAGAGTACAGAATATGACACCTAATATATAAAGAGTGGAGGAGAAAGAAGAAAGGGAGGAAAAGAAAAGAACATTTAGATTGTGCTTGAAATAGCATAATAAGTGAGATAAGACAGACTGTAAGATAGTAAGGAAGCTGCCCTTGAACCTTTGGTAACCACAAATCTAAAGCCCACAATGGCAATAAATACATATCTATTGATAATTACCCTAAATGTAAATGGACTGAATGCACCAATCAAAAGACATGGAACTACAGAATGGATAAAAAAAAACAAGAGCCATCTATATGCTGCATACAAGAGATTTACTTCAAACGCAAAGACATACACAGACTAAAAATGAAGGGAAAGAAAAAGATATTTCATGCAAATAATAGGGAGAAAAAAGCAAGAGTAGTAATACTTATATCAGACAAAATAGATTTCAAAACAAAGAAAGTATCAAGAGACAAAGAAACTACATAATGATTAAGGGGTCAGTTCAGCTAGAGGATAAAACTATTATAAATATCTATGCACCTAATATAGGAGCACCTAAATATGTGAAACAAATACTAACAGAATTAAAAGGGGAAATAGAATGCAACACATTAATTTTAGGAAACTTCAACACACCACTCACATCAAAAGACAGATCAACCAGGCAGAAATAAGTAAGGACACAGAGGCACTGAACAACACATTAGAACAGATGTACCTAAAAGATATCTACAGAACACTCCACCCAGAAGCACACATTCTTCTCAAGTGTACATGGAACATTTTCCAGAATAGATAACATTATAGGCCATGAAAAGAGCCTCAGTAAATTCAGAAGGATTGAAATTGTACCAACCAGCTTTCTCAGACCACAAAAGTATGAAACTAGAAATGAATATGCAAAAAAATATGGAGGCTTAATAACATGCTCCTAAAAAAATCAGTGGATCAATGACCAAACGAAAAGAGAGATAAAGCAATATATGGAGACAAATGAAAACCCAGCAGCCCAAAACCTGTGGGACACAGTGAAGGTAGAGTTCTAAGAAGAAAGTATATAGCAATACAGGTTTGCCTCAAGAAAGAAGAACAATCCCAATGAACAGTCTAAACTCAGAATTAATGAAACTAGAAAAAAAAAGAACAAATGAGGCCCAAAGTCAGTAGAAGGAAGGACATAATAAAGATCAGAGCATAAATAAATAAAATTGAGAATAAAACAATAGAAAGATTCAATGAATCAAGGAGCTGGTTCTTTGAGAAAATAAACAATATAGATAAATCCCTAGACATACCTACCAAGATAAAAAAGAGTGTACACACAGAAACAGAATCAGAAATGAAAAAGGAAAAATCACTATAGGCAGCACAGAAATACAAAGAATTATTAAAGAATACTATGAAAAATTATACGCCAACAAATTGGATAATGTAAAAGAAATGGACAACTTTCTAGAAAAATACAACCTTCCAAGACTGACGCAGGAAGAAACAAAATATCTGAACAGACCAATTACCAGCAATTAAATCAGATTGGTAATCAAATAAGTACCTAGGAACAAAACCCCTGGGCCAGATGGCTTCATGGCTGAATTTAATCAAACATTTAAAGAAAAATTAATACCCATCTTCTTTAAAGTTTTACAAAAAGTAGAAGAGGAGGGAATACTTCCAAACTGATTCTATGAGGTCTGCATGACTCTACTACCAAAACGAGACAGACACCACAAAAGAAGAAAATTGCAGACCAATATCACTGATTAACATAGATGCAAAAATACTCAACAAAAGGTTAGCAAAACAAATTTAAAAATACACGAAACAGATCATCCATCATGACGAAATGGGATTTATTCCAGGGATGCAAGGATGGTCCAATATTCAAGAATCAATCAACATCATCCACTACATCAACAAAAAGAAAGACAAAATCACATGAACATCTCAATAGATGTTGAAAAAGCATTTGACAAAATTCAACATCCATTCATGATAAAAACTCTCAACAAAATGGGTATAGAGGGCTAGTACCACAACATAATAAGGGCCATAGATGACAAACCCACAGGCAACATCATACTTAATAGCAAGAAGCTGGAAGCTTTTCATCTAAGATCGGGAAGAAGACAGGGATGCCCACTCTCCCCACTGTTATTCAACATAGTTCTGGAGGTCCTGGCCACGGCAATCAGACAACAGAGCAAAAAAAAGGCATCCAAATTGGTAAGGAAGAAGTTAAGGAGGAGGGACTCAAGATGGTGGTGTGAGTAGGGCGGCGTAAATCTCCTCCCAAAAACCATATATATTTTTGAAAATACAACAAATACAACTACTCCTAAAAGAGAGACCAGAAAATACAGTCCAACAGCCAGGCTACATCTACATCTGCAAGAACTCAGCATCTCACGAAAAGGGTAAGATACAAAGCTGTGACCCGGCAGGACCCAAGCACTTCCCCCACTCCAGCTCATCAGTGGGAGGAAAAGAAACAGAGAAGGAGCACAGAACTCCTAAATAACCAGCCGGTGTAATCTGCACTGGGAGCACCGACACACATTGCATGGTGTACTGGATATTAGAGAAATGGAAAAGTAAAACCTGAGATGGAGACTGCGAGCAGGTCCGCACAGCCAGCACCCCTGGGACAAAAGAAAAGTGGGCACTTTTTAAAAGGCTTAAAGGGACAAGGGCTTAACAGCTGGACAAAACCATCCCAGCACACTCAGCCCAGCAGGCTGGGAATCTTAACCCCCTGGGGTGTAACCCAGCCCTAAAGCCCCTAATGGTGATAAGCAGCCTGCCATTCATTCCCCCCGGCCATGATGCAAGTAAACCCGCTGACCCGCCACAGCTATGGAGCAGGTGGAGAAAAGCCCCACCCACAGCAA
This sequence comes from Phataginus tricuspis, assembly GCA_029783875.1. NCBI lineage: Eukaryota > Metazoa > Chordata > Mammalia > Pholidota > Manidae > Phataginus > Phataginus tricuspis. The sequence continues at coordinate 42,644,980 of JAQQAC010007890.1, read as the reverse complement.
CCACACAGAGTCTTCTCCCATGGCGCAGCTAAGTGGGACAGACCCAGAGTCTGCCGCTGGCCGGCAGCTACCCAGCACGGAGGAACATGAGCAAGGTCTAGAAGGAAGGAAGGGGTGCTTTTCTCACAGGAGAACACACCCTGCGTGTATGCAACACCCCCGCAGGGCTCCAGGTTATCCTGAGGCGGCCCTGCACACAGCAGCTCATGGGATTACCCCAGAGGCTGCTCCCAGTGTGCAGGTAAAAGGCACAGGCAGCGGAGAAGGGCAAGGCAACCGGCAAGCAAGAAGGGATGTTGCTCTCCCAGCTGACACATGCACCACCAACCTGCGACCACTTCTATTGCCATGAAAAGGCAGAAAAATCTGGTCCAGTCAAAAAATCACTCAGACAACCCCAGAGAGAGGGCCTGGTGAGATAGATATAACCAATCATCCGGAAAAGTAATTAAAAATAAAAGTCATAACCATGCTGACGGACCTGCAGAGAAATATGCAAGAGCTAAGGATGAAGTCCAGAGGAAGATAACAGAAACGAAACAATCAATAGAGGGTCTTAAGAGCAGACTGGATGAGGTGCAAGACACTGTTAATGGAATGGAAATCAGAGAACAGGAATATAGAGTAGCTGAGGCAGAGAGAGATAAAAGGATCTCTAGGAATGAAAAAATATTAAGAGAACTGTGTGACCAATCCAAATGGAACAATGTTCACATTATAGGGATACCAGAAGAAGAAGAGAAAGAAAAAGGGATACAAAGTGTCTTGGAAGAAATAATTGCTGAAAACTTCCCCAAGCTGGGGAAGGAAATAGTCTCTCAGACCATGGAAGCCCACAGATCTCCCAACACAAGGGACCAAAGGAAGACAACACCAAGACACGTAATAATTAAAATGGCAAAGATCAAAGACAAGGACAGAGTATTAAAGGCAGCGAGAGAGAGAAAAAAGATCACCTACAAAGGAAAACCCATCAGGCTATCATCAGACTTCTCAATAGAAACCTTACAGGCCAGAATAGAATGGCATGATATATTTAATGCAATGAAACAGAAGGGCCTTAAAAAAAGAATACCGTATCCAGCACAATTATAATTTAAGTTTGAAGGAGGGATTAAACAATTCCCAGACAAGCAAAAGTTGAGGGTATTTGCCTCCCACAAACCACCTCTACAGGACATTTTAAAGGGACTGCTCTAGATGGAAGCACTCCTAAGGCTAAATAGATGTCACCAGAGAAAATAAAATCACAGCAAACATAGCAGACCAATGAGATACTAACTAAAGGCAAAAAGTAAAATCAACTATCCACAAAAGCAGTCAAAGGAAACACAAAAGAGTTACAGAACAAAACACCTAGTATGTAAAGAATGGAGGAGGGAGAATAAGAAGGGAGAGAAATAAAGAATCATCAGACTGTGTTTATAATAGCTTTATAAGAGAGTTAAGTTAGACGGTTAGATAGTAAAGAAGTCACCATTGAACCTTTGGTAACCACGAAGCCAAAGTCTGCAATGGCAATAAGTCATATCTTTCAATAATCACCCTAAATGTAAAAGGACTGAATGCACAAATCTAAAGGCACAGAGCAATAGGATGGATAAAAAAGCAAGACCCATCTCTATGCTGCTTACAATAGACTCACCTCAAACGCAAAGACATACAGAGACTGAAAGTAAAGGGATGGAAAAAGATATTTCATGCAAACAATAGGGAGAAAAAAGCAGGAGTTGCAGGACTTCAAAACAAAAAAAGTAATAAGAGAAAAAGAAGGACATTACATAATGATAAAGGGGGCAGTCCAACGAGAGGATATAACCATTATAAATATATATGCACCCAACATAGGAGCGCCGACATATGTGAAACAAATACTAACAGAATTAAAGGAGGAAATAAAATGCAGTGCATTCATTCTAGGAGACTTCAATATACCACTCATTCCAAAGGACAGATCAACCAGACAGAAAATAAGTAAGGACACAAAGACACTGAACAACACACTAGAACATATGGACCTAATAGACATCTACAGAACTCTACACCCAAAAACAGCAGGATACACAGTCTTCTCAAGTGCACATGGAACATTTTCCAGAGCAGACCACATACTAGGCCACAAAAAGAGCATCAGAAAATTCAAAAAGATTGAAATTCTACCAACCAACTTCTAATATCACAAAGGTATAAAACTAGAAATAAATTGTACAAAGAAAACAAAAAGGCTCACAAACACATGGAGGCTTAACAACATGCTCTTAAATAATCAATGGATCAATGACCAAATTAAAACAGAGATCAAGCAATATATGGAGACAAATAACAACAGCACAAAGCCCCAACTTCTGTGGGACTCAGCAAAGGCTTTCTAAGGGGAAAGTATATAGCAATCCAGGCCTATTTACAGAAGGAAGAATAATCCCAAATCAATAGTCTAAAGTCACAATTCTTGAAATTGGGAAAAGAAGAACAAATGAGGCCCAAAGTCAGCAAAAGGAGGGACATAATAAAGATAGGAGAAGAAATAAATAAAATTTAGAAGAATAGAAAAAAATCAACGAAACCAAGAGCTGGTTCTTTGAAAAAATAAACAAAATAGCTGAACCCATAGCCAGACTTACTAAGAGAAAAAGAGAGTCTATACACATAAACAGGTTCAGAAATGAGAAAGGAAAAATCACAACAGACACCACAGAAATACAAAGAATTATTAGAAAATGCTATGAAAATCTATATGTGAACAAACTGGATAGCCTAGAAGAAATGGACAACTTCCTAGAAAAATACAACCTTCCAGACTGACCAAGGAAGAAACAGAAAATCTAAACAGACCAATTACAGGCAAAGAAATTGAATTGGTAATCAAAAAACTACCTAAGAAAAAAAAAACCCAGGCCAGATGGATTGACCTCTGAATTTTACCAGACATATAGAGAAGAAATAATACCCATGCTCCTTAAAGTTTTCCAAAAAATAGAAGAGGAGGTAATACTTCCAAACTCATTCTATGAAGTCAGCATCACTCTAATACCAAAACCAAGCAAAGACCTGACCAAAAAAGAAAATTACAGACCAATACCCCTGATGAACATAGAAGCAGATATACTCAACAAAATATTAGCAAACCGAATTAAAAAATACATCAAGAGCATCATACACCATGATCAAGTGGGATTCATCTCAGGGATGCAAGGATGGTACAACATTCGAAAATTCATCAACATCATCCACCACATCAACAAAAAGAAGAGCAAAAACCACCTGATCATCTCCTTAGATGCTGAAATAGCATGTGACAAAATTCAACATCCACTCATGATAAAAAACACTCAAAGAAAATAGGTATAGATGGAAAGTATCTCAACATAATAAAGGCCATATATGATAAACCCACAACCAACATCATACTTAACAGTGAGAAGCTGAAAGATTTTCACCTAAGATCAGGAACAAGACAGGGATGCCCACTCTCCCCACTGTTATTCAACATAGTACTGGAGGTCCTAGCCACGGCAATCAGACAAAACAAAGACATACAAGGCATCCAGATTGGTAAAGAAGAAGTCAAATTGTCACTATTTGCAGATGACATGATACTGTACATAAAAAACCCTAAAGACTCCACTCCCAAACTAATAGAACTAATATCTAAATTCAGCAAAGTTGCAGGATACAAAATTAACAAAAAGAAATCTGTTGCTTTCCTATACACTAATGATGGGCTAACAGAAAGAGAAATCAGGAAAACAATTCCATTCTCAATTGTATCGAAAAGAATAAAATACCTAGGAATAAACCTAACCAAGGAGTGAAAGACCTATACCCTGAAAACTACAAGACACTTCTAAGAGAAAGTAAAGACAACACTCACAAATGGACATTCATCCCATGTTCTTGGCTAGGAAGAATAAATATTGTCAAAATGGCTATACTACCTAAAGCAATCTACAGATTCAACGCAATCCCTATCAAAATGCCAGCAGCATTCTTCAATGAACTGGAACAAATAGTTCTAAAATTCATATGGAATGACAAAACACCCCGAATACCCAAAGCAATCCTGGGAAGGAAGAATAAATGAGGGAGAATTATGCTCCCAGACTTCAAGCTCTAATACAAAGCTACAGTAATCAAGACAATTTGGTATTGGCACAAGAACAGATCCACAGACCAGTGGAACAGAATAGAAAATCCAGACATTAATCCAAACATATACGGTCAATTAATATATGATAAAGGAGCCTTGGATATACAATGGGGAGATGACAACCTCTCCAGCAGCTGGTGTTGGAAAAACTGGACAGCTACATGTAAGAGAATGAAACTGAACTACTGTCTAACTCCATACACAAAAGTAAACTCAGAATGGATCAAAGACCTGAATGTAAGCCATGAAACTATAAAACTCTTAGAAAAAAACATAGGCAAAAATCTCTTGGACATAAACATGAGTGACTTCTTCATGAACATATCTCCCCAAGCAAGGGAAACAAAGGCAAAAATGAACAAGTGGGACTATATCAAGCTGAAAAGCTTCTGTACAGCAAAGGACACCATCAGTAGAACAAAAAGACATCCTACAGTATGGGACAATATATTCATAAATGACATATCCAATAAGGGGTTGACATCCAAAATATATAAAGAACTCATGCACCTCAACAAACAAAAAGCAAATAATCCAATTAAGAAATGGGCAAAGGACATGAATAGACACTTCTGCAAAGAAGAAATTTAGATGGCCAACAGGCACATGAAAAGATGCTCCACATCGCTAATCATCAGAGAAATGCAAATTAAAACCTCAATGAGATATCACTTCACACCAGTAAGGATGGCCAACCCCAAACAACAACAAATGTTGGCAAGTATGTGAAGAAAGGGGGACCCCCCTACACTGCTGGTGGGAATGCAAATTACTTTAACCATTGTGGAAAGCAGAATGGAGGTTCCTCAAAAAACTCAAAATAGAAATACCATTTGACCCAGGAATTCCACTCCTAGGAATTTTCCCTAAGAATGTGGCAGCCCAGTTTGAGAAAGATTCACCCTTATGTTTATCACAGCACTACTTACAATAGCCAAGAAATGGAAGCAACCTAAGTATCCATCAGTAGATGAATGAAAAAAGAAGATGTGGTACATATACACAATGGAATGTTATTCAGCCATAAGAAGAAAACAAAACAAATCCTACCATTTGCAACAACATGAATGGAGCTAGAGGGTATTATGCTCAGTGGAATAAGCCAAGTGGAAAAAGACAAGTATCAAATGATTTCACTCATATGTGGACCATAAGAGTAAAGAAAAAAACTGAAAGAACAAAACAGCCGCAGACTCATAGAACCCAAGAATGGACTAACAGTTACCAAAGGGAAAGGGACTGGGGAGGATGGGTAGGAAGGGAGGGATAAGGGGAAAAAAGGGGCATTACGATTAGCAGATGTAATGTTGGGGTGGTATGGGGAGGGCTGTACAACTCAGAGAAGGCAGGTAATGATTCTATAGCATCTCACTACGCTGATGGACAGTGACTGTAATTGGGTAGGTGGGGAGGGGCCCGATGAAGTGGGGAGTTTAGTAACCATAATTTTGCACATGTAGTTGTAGAATAATGACACACACACACACACAAAATCCTACCCAAGAATGAAACGCCCAGGCCAGAGCAATTCACCATTGAGTTTTATCAGACATATAGAGTAGACATAATACCTATTCTCCTCAACGTTTTCCAAAAATAGAAGAGGATGGAATACTTCCAAACTCATTCTATGATGCAGCATCACTGTACCAAAACCAGGCAAAGACACCACAAAAAAAGAAAATTACAGACTGATATCCCTGATGAACATAGATGCAAAAATACTCAACAAAATATTAGCAAACCGAATTCAAAAATACATCAAGAGGATCAGACACCATGATCAAGTGGGATTCATCCCAGGGATGCAAGGATGTGTACACAATTAGAAAATCCAGCAACATCATCCACTACATCAACAAAAAGAAGGACCAAAACCACATGATCATCTCCAATCTCCATAGATGCTGAAAAAATATTCGACAAAATTCAACATCCATTCATGATAAAAACTCTCAACAAAATGGGTATAGAGGGCAAGAACTTCAACATAATAAAGGCCATATATGACAAACCCACAGTCAACATCATACTTAAAAGCGAGAAGCTGAAAGTTTTTCACCTAAGATCGGGAACAAGAGAGGGATGCCCACTCTCCCCACTGTTATTCAACATAGTACTGGAGGTCCTAGCCACGGCAATCAGACAACACAAAGAAATACAAGGCATCCAGATTTTTAAAGAAGAAGTCAAACTGTCACTATTTGTAGATGACATGATATTGTACATAAAAAACCCTAAAGACTCCACTCCAAAAGTACTAGAACTAATAACTGAATTCAGCAAAGTTGCAGGATACAAAATTAGTACACAGAAATCTGTTGAATTCCTATATACTAACAATGAATTAGCAGAAAGAGAAATCAGTAAAACAACTCCATTTACAATTGCATTATAAAGAATAAAATACCTAAGAATAAACCTAAGCAAAGAAGTGAGTGAGCTATACTCTGAAACTACAAGACTTGTTAGAAATTAAAGAAGACACCAATAAATGGAAATACATCCTGTGCTCATAGGTAGGAAGAATTAATATTGTCAAAATGAGCATCCTGCCTAAGGTAATCTACAGATTCAATGCAATCCCTACCAAAATACCAATAGCATTCTTCAACTAAATGGAACAAATAGTTCTAAAATTCATATGGAACCACTAAAGACCCCGAATAGCCAAAGCAATCCTTAGAAGAAAGGAAAAAGCAGAAGAGATTATGTTCCCTAACTTCAAGTTCTACTACAAAGCCACAGTAATCAAAATAATTTGGTACTGGCATAAGAACAGACCCATAGATCAGTGGAACAGAAGAGAGAGTCCAGATATAAACCCACATATATGTAGCCAATTAATATATGATAAAGGAGTCATGAATATACAGTGGGGAAAAAATAGCCTCTTCAACAACTGGTGTTGTCAAAACTGGACTGCTACATGTAGGAGAATGAAACTAGATCATTGTTTAACTCCATACACAAAAGTAAACTTGAAATGGATCAAAGACCTGCATATAAGTCATGAAACCATAAAACTCATAGAAGAAAACATAGGCAAAAGTCTCTTGAATATAAACATGAGCAACTTTTTCCTGAACACATATTCTTGGGCAAGGAAAACAAAAGCAAAAACGAACAAGTGGGACTACATCAAACTAAAAACTTCTGTACAGCAAAGGACACCATCAGCAGAACAAAAAGGCATCCTACAGTATTGGAGAATATATTCATAAATGACTTATCCGATAAGGGGTTAACATCCAAAATATATAAAGAACTCACACACCTCAACACCCACAAAAAACAAATAACCTGATTAAAAAATGGACAGAGGATCTGAATAGACACTTCTCCAAAGAAGAAATTCAGATGGCCAACAGGCACATGAAAAGGTATTCCACATTGCTAGTCAACAGAGAAATGTAAATTAAAACCACAATGAGATATCACCTCACACCTGTTAGGATGGCCAACATCCAAAAGGCAAACACAACAAATGCTGGTGGTAATGTAAATTAGTTCAACCATGGAAGAAAGCAATATGGAGGTTCTGTCTGACCCAGTAATTCCACTCCTAGGTATTTACCTGAAGAAAACAAGATCCCAGATTCAAAAAGACATATGCACCCCTGTGTTTATCACAGCACTATTTACAATATCCAAAATATGGAAGCAACCTAAGTGTCCATCAATAGATGAATGGATAAAGAAGGTCTGGTACACATACACAATGGAATATTATTCAACCATGAAAAGAAAACAAATCCTACCCAATGGAACTAGAGTGTATTATGCTCAGTGAAATAAGCCAGGCAGAGAAAGACAAGTACCAAATGATTTCTGTGATTTGTGGAGTATAACAATGAAGCAAAACTGAAGGAACAAAACAGCAGCAGACACACAGACTCCAAGAAAGGACTAACGATTACCAAAGGGAAGCGGTTGGGGATGGTGGGCATGGGGGAGGGGGAAAGGGATTAAGGGGCACTGTAATTCACAGTCATAATCTAGGTAGGTCATGGGGAAGGCAGTACAGCACGGAGAAGACCAGTAATGACTCTATAGCATCTTACTACGCTGATAGCGAATGCAATGGGGTGCAGGGGACTTGATAATATAGGTGAATGTTGAAACCACAATGTTGTTCATGTGTAACCTTCATAAGATTGTACATCAATGATACTTTAATAAAAAAAAAGAAGTAGAAAAAAATTAAAATTGGGTACTAGAATTGAGAAGGCTATACAAATTAAAGAAAAGGAATACAGAGTTTAAAAATACTTCCTGTTATGTGAATATGAATATTCCAACATGACTTCGGAAACATTGTTTTTATACTCCAGGGAGTAATCATTTCTTTCACTTATTCCTTCTAATGAGTTCAATTGTTCAGGAAGAATAAGAAGTTGAGTTGTTCTAGAGTTTGAGACTCAGAGCTGTAGGAGACTGAATGGAAGGACTGCAATGCGTTGATGAACTTCTTTATGATTTAAGTCACGGTTTGTACCTTAACACATGGTATTTTGAAACTAAATTCTAAATGTATCTGTGAACAAAAGAAGCTGAAGAAATTGCATAAGATTCAAAGTTGTAGAGATTGTTGCTGTTTCTGAGTCACGGATGAGTCATTTTTGAAACCATTGTGTTCGGAAAGACAGTTTTATAAATGAATGCTACTTATAGATAAAACTAAAAGTGAAGAACACTAAACGCTACATAAGAGGTTTTTTACTTTCTAGTGCTGTGTGATTATTCAGGGCTATTGTGTGCAGCAGAGAGGGAAATTGCTTCTGTTTGTTGTGTTTGGCTTTGAGCGGGCTTTTATTAGATATTTATATTGGTCTGCATTTTGCCACATGTATAAAGCAGAGCCAAGTCTCATTATGTGAGGTCTCATTAATTCAGATTTGTGATAATTCACATAAAGATAAGCTAAATGTACCTTTACTTAGCAGATGAAAATAAAGGGTTGAAAGGCAGATGGAAGAGATTAATTTTCTAAAGAATTTTGGAAGATCAGTAAGTAAACAATGGAGACACTAATTATAAATCCTCTTGTCTCTCCTTAAAAGAAGGAGCCTGAGAATTTCTAGAAGGTGATACTTCTGTTACTGTTATAGAGTTGCTATACATTTTTTCTTTTCTTTTGCTGTACATTTTTAAAAGTGAAAAACATAATTAAAAAAATCACTTATATGAATTTAGGATAAGAATTCTCCTGCAATTTCTTTTAATTGGTGACACTTCATTGTTTAATGGAGATTACAGTGGTCTTACATGCAAGACCATGACAATCTTAAGAAAGTAAACAGGAAAATCATGAAGTATGGAGCAGGAATTCCCTCTGAAAGAAAGTTGGCAGGAGATGAGAGGTGGCAGGCCTGGTGGAAGTAAATAATACATGTGTTCTCCAGTGGAGGCTGAGGGAAAGAAAACGCAGATCTAACTGTCCTTGCCCCTTGGCCCCTCCAGCATTCTATGGCCGCTGAGGTGTGTATCAGGGTCTGTTTCCTGACGTTGGGGACCTCACAAGTCCTGATGCAGTAATGCCAAAAGGAACCACTCAGGCAAGTGCCACTTTTTGCATCTGCAAGTCTCCTTCATGAGCAAGTGTTCAACTTTTCAAATATCAAAACCCAAATGAGTAAGCCTATTAAGTAATTCCTGACAAATTATATATATGTTTATTTATTTTATAAAAACATAAATTTTTATAATAAATTATATTTCTAAAATAAAAGTTCCAAAGGTATACTCTACTCTGCTAGACTAAGAACAGAGATATTTGCATGGCTTTGCAAGCTGGCAAAATACATTCACATGCATTGTCTTACTTAATGCTCAGAACTGTTTAGAGGGGGTAGATTGATCTGCCCAGTTTTGCCTATGAGCCTAGAGCTGAAACACACACTGTCACAGTGCCAGTCAGTGGCCGAGCCTGCTCTGGGTTTGGAAGGGGACAGGCCAGGTGGTGAAGTGAAAACTCATTCCCAAGGTCAGAAAGGAAAGTCTTCCAGCGTGACCTCTGAGGGAGGGTCAGTTTTCAGGTTTTAAATATAGACATGCTGTGAGTGGTTTCTGTTTCTCCAAGTTAGGTAGCAGAAGGGAAGGCATTCATTGTCCCAGGCCAGCCAGAAGGGAGGACCCCGGCCTTGCACTTACAAATGGCAGACTAGAAGCCTGGCCCCTTTTGGGTGGAGGGAGGCATCTTTTGGTGAATGTGGGAGCACAAAACCCAGTTTGTACTGGGGAGGAAAAGGACTCCTAGGTGTGGGTCCCCACATCCTGGTGCATTTATGTTGCTCTTGCACTGCCTCATTCTGCCCTTCAACTCACCTTATGGAGCAATAAATGGAAAATACAACGGTCAGGAGCTACCAACAGGATGGGACCCCGAATGAACCAGTGAGAACAGGCAACTTCCATGGGTCAAGAGGTCACCAAACAGTGTTGGAACCTTGCAGGCAGTGTTGTTCCAGGTGGTAGAGGGTGGCTGAGCCAGCTAGCTTTCACTTAGCTCTGGAGAAGAGGCAGGGGGAACTGTCTGCCAGAAGCTGGCTGGTTGCTCAAGAGAAGCACCTGAGCCTGAGGGTGCTGGGTGTTCAGCTTTCTTTCTAAGTGGTCCTCACCCTTGTCTGGAATAGAAAAGCATTCCAGGACTCAGGGTAGATATTCCATAAAGATTTTAACATTTGGTTGGTGTGTCTCTTCCTTGTGAATGTTTCTCAAGCACCTGAACATTTAGCACAGCACGGAAGATACAGTTCCCAGTAGATGCCAGATATCTCTTACTGCTCTCAGCCATTGCCAGCCCTGGACTCCACCTTTAGGAGACTTCCACAGCTGTGTGCATTTCAACTGGATCCGAGCTTTGAGATTTGGGGAGGCAAGGGAAAATGGGTTTCCTGACTAGACAGCTCAGGAAGATGGAAAAATTGCTAGTTGGTAGGCAGTTGATTTGAATTTAAGTCCTGGTCATAGCAGTTCCAGCAGTGAAAACTGCTCTGAACTTGTACAGAAGTGCTTTGAATCTTGGTTCTGTTCTGCCCCTTAGTAGCTGTGTAGTCTTTAGCAAATCCTTTAATGTCTCTGAGCCTCAAAGTCCCCACCTGCAAAATGGACAATGACCAACCTCATAGGGTTGGACTGAGGATAGGGGAAAGAATGACAAACACAGCACCTGGTGCAGTGCCTGGCATGAGGCCTGTCCCCAGCAAATGATAGATGTTCCCTCTTAGTCCTTTATCACTGAGTTTAAGTTCTCACACAAGTAAAGGGAGATAATAACTCAGATCCTTCTAACTTACAGGGTAGTTGTGAGACTCCAATGAGATGTATGTGAAATCAGCTCCACCCCTAAGAATGTAAAGTTTTAATCATTTTTATCAGGTTGACACTTTAGGACCTGTTATCTGGGCCACATCAGTGTCAGGAAGCTATGGCGAGGAGTGGGTTTGGTTTGATGAGGAAAGAGGTAAGGCAAGGCTCTGGAACTGGGCTGTGTCTTGGACTGAGGGAGACAGCATTTGTGAATACAGCTGGAGATGGCAGAGTACTGAAAGAGGTCACCATCAAAGAAGGGATGAAATAAGGGCTGCATAAGAAACCAAGAATACATTTCTGGCCCAGGCAGGAAGGGATGTTTGCATATTGACTGCACTGAAGGGGTAAGTAGTCTGACTGATGTCTCACAGATGATCAGAGGCAAGACCAGGAAACAAGTCCCATGGCCTTGGCTGGGACCCTTGCAGCCCCCATGCCACCTTCTCAGAGGATACAGAAATGGAGGTTGCACTAGGAGTAAGGAAAAAATCTGTAGTCTTACTCTGAAGATTATGTTTCTTATCTTAAAGACCAAAGCATTTAATGTTAACTGCAGAGGAAATAGAAGGAAATTGACTTTTTTTTATCCTTTGGGGGAACTAAAACAATGTCTAGGCTACTCAGTTAAAAGCTGGATTAAAAGCATAAAGCTAAACTACATGATTTCCTTAAGAAATCAAGACGTTCTTTCACTCTTTGGGTATGTAGAGTGTTAACTGTCTTAAATTCAAAACACAGAATTTTGACTGGAGTTAGACAAAGAAAATGAAGAGGGAGGACAGGGCCACCTGAAAGCTCTCCAATGCCAGAGGGACTCGGGACCCTCTGTGACTATCTCGGCTCCTAGGGCCCGCGCAGCCTCTGCTAGAGGGCACCTTGCCTCTCTGCTGTCCTGTTCCTTCTGCTGCCCTTGCCTCTGCTCTTCTCCATCAGCCTGGCTCTGGGTCTCACACAGGGTGAACAATCCTCATCTTGTGTATAGGTTCTGCAAACACATATAGTGGCATCAAAGAAAAAAAGTAGGGTTGGCAACTGGTCTGATATATTCTGAACTGTAATCATTTACCTCTAATTGAATAAATTATCACTTTATTATCAAATAATTCCCACTGATATTCCCAGGTACAGAGAGACATAGTGGGAATCCAGAGGTTCATTGTCTCTAATTTGCTCAGTTTCCCAAGAAGGGAACCAAACAATGAAGATCATTGAGACCTTGGAGGTTATCCACTCTGGTGACTGCTGTTCACCCGCGCTTTTTGGTGATTAGAGATCTTACCACCTGTAAATAATGATATCTTATAAACATACATCCAATAATAGGATGCTACTCTGCAATGAAGAACAAGCATGCATGCAACGTGGATGAACCTCACATGTGTTATGCGAAATTAAGTAAGCCCGACTCAAAAGGCTACAAACTGTATGATTCCATTTATAAGATGATTGGAAAAAGGCACAATTGTAAGGACAGAAAACGTATCATTGGTTGACAAAGGTGAGGGAGAAGGGTTAGTTACAAAGAGGATAAGAGAAAGGTTGGGGTTGCAGATCTTCTATATTCTGATTGTTGAGGTAGTCACAGGACCATAGGCGTTTGTCAAGACTCATAGGACTATAAGCTAAAAAGCAAAAGTACTTTCTATAAAAAACTCAGAGAAGACAAGTAGTGATTCTCATCTCACTACACTAATGGACAGTGACTGTAATAGTGTTGGTGGGGGCGACCTGATGAAGGGGGTAGTTTAATCATCACAATATTGCTCATGTAATTGTAGGTTAATGATACTAAAATAAAATAAATTGTAAAAAAAAAGTACTCTGGGTAAATTATATCTCAATAAACTTGACTAAAATTATTTTTATAGAACCATTAACAAAGACCGAATGACATACATGTTGAAGTGTTTAGAGTGAAATGTATGGATGCCTGTAACTTACTTTGAAAGCATGAAACAATCTGATTTGTTGACGGATTGATAGAGGGATACATGGACATATAGATAGATATAAGGCAATTATAGTAAAATGTTAGGGGTAGACTATAGATGGTAGTTGTAGGGATGCTCCCGTACAACTCTTTCAGTTTTTCTGTATGTGAAAATTGTTACTAATGAAATCTCAGAAAATATTTAAAAATACATCTAACACATTTCCTTCATCATCTGTAGCACTTTGGGGGGAGGCGCTGCTTGCCAGCCCACAAAATTGTTTTCATACTTTCTGATAGGCTCAAAAAAGCATTCTTTCTCTCTCTTTAAAACCACCCTGACATCATAAAGCTTTTTCTTGGTCCAGAGGGGCAAAAATCTCTTGAGGTTCTTGGCAGGGTCATGTACATGTGTTTACTCTCCTCCCTTTAACACAGTATTAGTAAGCAAATACTTTATGGCTTTTTGTCTCTTAAAAAACTGAAGTATTGGATTAATTTGATTCTGTTCATAACAAATCCTTAGGGAATAAAGCTTGGGCCGCAGCAATTCAAAGAACTGGTGAATATTCTGGACTCCGTTTTTCTTGTTCTTGCCTGGCTCCTCTTTCTGCTTAGATTCCTCTCCATAAGGGTGATAAGTGCCAAGCCACCCACTCCTAAGCCCAAGAAGGTCTCCGGTGACTTGCAAGCCAGGCACCAATGGGACCAGTCTGTGATGGGATAGGGAATGGTTTTGTTTCTGAATCACCGTTCATTTTGGTGGGGGATGAAAAGATTTACCCTTCAAGGACGGTGGGTGGGATAGTTTTCTGAAAATAGATACACAAACTCTCTCCCAATTCCCTGACCACTTAAATACTCTGCATTATTATCTGGGGAGAGAGGGGACCGCAGGGCAAGGCTGGTGAGTCAGAGACAACCAGGCTGCATGAATAATTAAGTGGAGGTTTCAGTGCCCATACTATGTAATCCATTTTTTCGATTATAATAATTTCTTAGTGTCTTTAAATGAATTAGATTAGATAGAGATTTATGGCTATCGACTGATATAGAAAGGTATTCAAGTTATGTTTTTAAATGAAACAAGCAAGTTGCAGAACAAGTCCTATGAAAATAATACACTTATATATTTTAGAAAAAGAAATGGGGGCACAGTACTGTATGGTTGGGTAGGCTGGGAATTCTAGATGACTTTCCCTCTTGTGTTTCTCTGTTGTTTGGTTTTTATACAACAAAGACATAATAGCTTTGTATTAGATCAAAACAAAATTAAGTCTTTTATTTTTTTGTGCTGCTGCTCAGTCTTTGCAGTCTTGACAATGTGTGTGTATATATATATATATTCTTATATTAAACAGTCATGTTAAATAAATTGTTAAACAATGTCTTACTGATATTTCAGAGGCCCCTGATACGGACAGCCCACTTACATAGTGGGTTGTATTTAGGTTAACGTATTTCAAGATGGTTTCTATCCCCTAAGATCTTTCCCCGAACCTTCCCAGTGGAATATATTAGCTCAATGCTGCTGAGAAAATTTGCTATTTTGGTAATTTTCTGTTTCCAGTCAGAGGCCAAGTTATTATTCTAATGATTAACTTTTGGGCTCTTTAGATCTGTCTGCAAATGAACAATCTGAGAATAAAAGGCTTCAATATCCATCACCAAGCTCTGAGTTCTCTAATCCCTCTGCTGTTTCCATTCCTCTTTATTTTTGTTGTATCTGTATTTGTTTCTTCTTTCTCTCCTTCTCTTTTCCCTCCACACCCTCTCTTTTGTCCGTCTTTGGCTAGAGACAGCTAAAACATCTGCCCAGATCAATGTACATACACAGAGAGCTCTTTCTCAACTAATAGGACCCCCTTGAATTATTCAAAGTATCTCCCTTTCTCGGATTTCCCATCCTTTTATCCTTTTTTCCTTGACAGTATGAACTGGGATGGGGCATTTGGCAACGGCATTCCCAGACTTGATCATTCAGGCAGGAAGGAGGAGGCAAGGCTTCTACAGAGCGAACATTCTTCTGGATAAGGAGAAAATAGGTAATGCTGTGTTTGAAGATATATAAATAATTCTTCCGTCAGTATGAATGCTAAGGTCCCTAAAACAAAATACAGTTGAATACCCTGTATTTGGCAGAATTGCTGATAAACAAGATGTGGAACTGGGGAGAAGCTCAGGCCCTGAGGGTAGCTTGCCTGCCGTCTGGGCTGAAGCTATTAATGGACAACTTTAGCAGGTGACTAGACTGGAGCCAAGGAGAATACATGACCTGGGTATTATAGAGAATGTTCTCAAAGACTTCTTTCTTTCTTTTTTACATCACCCCCTCAGTTACCTCCCACCAAATCTTTAAGCTTATGGTTTTAAAGAAAACAAGAACCAAGAGAGGAATTTGCCAGGAGTGAGATGGACAGAAAGGCCCAGCCTGACACAGCAGCTGCTGCACAAGGAATCTCACATTCAGGAGTGATTTAGAACAACAGGATACACCAAGGTAGCCAAGTTGGGAAAGGCAGCCAACCTGCTTTGGTTTGGGACATTTGAGTGTTTGCATTCATGCTGAAAAGCTAAATATGCAGCCGTATGGCTTCCCCAAACAGTGCAAAATCCCAGAGGGAGGAGTCCTGGGGAGAAATGTGAGAGTCACTGGGGCCCAACAACACGGCTGCCCACCCTTGCCAGATAGCAGGTGAGCCAGGGCAGAAAGCTGATAGTAAACTGGGCTGCTCTGTAAGCTGATGCTGGGTCTTTTGCAAGCAAGGCCATCTGCAGAGTGGTGGCCTTGTGTGGAAGGAGGCTGCTGGGAGAGGCACCCTGCACACTCCACTACCCCAGACCCCTCTGGCTCCCAGGGGCCTTCCCAGCACTGGCCCTTGGCCTCAGCTTCATCTGGAGACACAGGGGTATTTAGAAGAGACTCTAAGACCTTTCTATGAACTGGAGTGCCCTCTAAAGCCACATGGGGTGAGATTACCACGTGGGTTCTTGCCTTCTTGTATAGAACTGGCAGTCAAGGACAGCCAGACAGGACAACTGTCCTTCCAAATCACACAGTTACTCCTAAACACAGTGTAGACAGTTCAGTCTGTAGAGCTCAGACCACTGCCTACAGGTCCCTTCTTGCCCTGCCACCATTAAGAACATCTCCATATTGAGCCAGGAGCAGGACCAGAGAAGCAGAGGTAGACAACGAGCCGCACTAACACTGGGAAGGCAGTCCCAGTGGGTCTTGGGGACAGCATTCCCTAATCTCAGATGTCCAGCAGCTTCGTCACTGTTGTCTTTTCAGGGACAGAGAAAACCTGTTTCCCTTCCTCTGACTGGGGTTCACAGAGGGTGTCATCCTGTGGCCTCCTCCATCAAAGCTTGACCAAGACATGGAGTGCAACCTTTTAAGGAGTTGAAATAGTAAGTTCTGCTTGGTTATGTCATGTGGATGCATTGATTTACACTGAAAACAGCCTGGGGATCCATGTGGGGAAAACACCCTGCTTCCCAGAATAGGAGTTAGTTGTACCCCAGGGGCCAGAGTGCTTTTTCCCTGGCTGACTGGGTTTCTTCCTGCCTGGTGTGGTGCAAGCTCTTGGGATATGGGGGTAGGGTGACACTAGAGGCTGAGGAAAAGGGGCTGCCTTCTCCAGCATGGCATTTCCCCACAGCCCAAAAGCATGATGGTGGCAGTTATGGCCTCCTTATACTTTCCCGAATGCCACCATTATTTCTAGGTCGTCAGATCTTAATAGCTACTGCTGCCTGCACCAGGCACTGTGCTAGGTGGTTGGGACATTTCTTGTCTTTTAATTCCCCCAATAACCACTGTGAGGTTGATATCATTATAATAACCATTTTGTGTTTAAGGAAGGAGACATATTGGGAGGTGGAGTGACTTGCCCATAGGCTAATAGCTAAGAAGTTGTAGAAGATTTGAAGCTAAATCTCCCTTATCAAAGCTTATATGCTTTCCAGGCTTTCTTTCTTTTAACTCCTCTAACTTTAGCAAACTAGAGGAAAGAAAGGCTCACAGGGCACCCTCTTATCTGTGATCACCCCTCACTGCCCTGCCCTGACACCGCTGTCATCATTCAGAAAGTGCAGGCACCTGTTGAGTCATTGCCTGTTAGTCCCTCTCTTTACATGCGGAGATCTCATGTAAACAGCTTGATATGGTTTTCAGGGTATCAGATGAGCCTGTCTTCAAAATGTCTGCCCACTGTAACATATTCGGGTATTTTTATGATGGCCTCTTTTAGCAAATATCCCTCAGAACAGTAATACATTTACAACTTTCATGTCTTAATTTCCACCCCACATTACTACAGACTGTAAATAACGTACATATCTCACTACAGACTCCAGGAGTGAAAAGAAGTGACAGGTACTGAGGGCAGACGGACTTCGGGAATCATTGCATTGTAATACGAGTATAACTTTGAACTCAAACCTATATTGAGTGCCAGGAATTTTGCTAAGGATTATAGGCAGAGTGCATTAAGAATTAGTTTTTACCTCGGGAGATTTGAATATGGACTGTGCACTAAATAATATTGGGGGATTATTGTTAATTTTATTAGGCAGTTATGTAAAAAAAAGTCTTTATATTTTAGAGATGCTCTTACTAAAATATTTAGGGTTGAGATGTCACAATGTCTGTAATTTTAAAATATTTCAGCAGGAAAGTAGGTAAAGTGAATGTGGCCAAATCTTTAACAATTATTAAAATTAGGTGATGGGTATATGGGATTTATTATACTGTTTTCATATAAAAAAGTAAAAAAGAAAGATCTGTAGTAGCTCAAAATTCAGGCTCTATGGACAATTGGCTTTTGTAGTAAGCAGAATCCTAAAGTGGGTCCATCAATCCTGCCCCTATACATGTGCTGTCTTCCCCTTATCTAGAGTGTTAGTAAGAATTGTGGATATGATGAGAGTCTACTTCCACGATTAGGTTGTGTTCTATAACAAACAGTAAGGATTTTGAAGATGTAATTACGATACTTGAGCAAATTATTTTGAACTAATCAAAAGGGAGATTATCTTGCGCCGGACCTAGTCAGTGAGCTCTTTCAAGGAGAGATTACAAGCAACAACAGACACTCTCCAGCGGAAGCAGAACTGCCATGTTGTAGAAAGGGCCACATAGCAGGGAACAGTGGGTGGCCTTTAGTTGCTGAGGGCATCAGTCCTCAGCTATAAGAAACTGAATTCTTCCAACAGCCATTAAGCTTGGAAGGAGACTCTGAGACTCAAAGGAGATCATGTCCTGGCTGACATCTTGCAGTGCTGGGAGACCTGAGAAGAACATCCAACTAATTTATGCCAAGCCTTCTGACCCATGGAACCTGTGAGATAATAAATGCATGCTGTTTTAAAACAATAGGCTTGTGGTAATTTGTTATGAAGCAGTAGAAAACAAATAGTTTCAACCTTTGACACAATTTTAATTGATTATAATTAGCAGTACTATATTGGAAAGGATTCTAAGACTGGGCCTGGCTTCCTTGGAAAGAAAGATATAGAGAGAATCATGGTTGATTAGCCATCTCTGCATGGGCATGGAAGTGGAGAGTGGTGGCATGTGTACCTCCTATTGTCATTCAAGGTCCCTTTCTGTATTTGAGGGAAAAAGGGTTATTTTTCTCAGTGACAGAGTAATCCCAAGAGGCAACAATGCTTGGGTCTCCAAGTCAGAAGGAACACTGACTGCAAGAAAAGCCTCAGAGAAAGAGGACAGGAAAAGTTATCAAAGAGATTTTAGCAATTGCAAAACAGTGTCTAGGGCCAGCTTTGTAGGCTGGCATCTGCGCTGAGGGGCCTCTTCATCATTCCTTTCCTCTCAGTACCTTCACTTTTTCCCTTTCCACTACCTCTAAACCTCTACCTTCAAACGTGCACAGGTGTTCCATGAGTTGGAAAAATCACCCCAAAACTATCACTTGATCCAGCGGCTATTTCTAACTCATACTGACTCCACCGCAGCCTCCAGGGTGCAGGAATGTCAGAATCCCCTCCTTCTTCAGACACTTTGCCAGAGGCCAAGACTAGCTTGCTTAATGTCAAATTTGAAATAAACTTTATTAGCACATCATTGTTTCATATTAAAGCCATGCAGAAATCATATTACAGATATTTGTCTCATAATTTAAGTAAAATTGCTAAAATGAAACAGGCCTTTTCCCCAAGTTCTTTTTAGAGGGTAGGCTGACTCCCCATCAATAGCACCTCCTTTTTCATACCCCATCCATTCCCCATCCTGTCTCAGTGATTTGTCCCACAGCAAAAGTGCTGTCCTAAATCTACGGGACCACAACTGTTTTCCTATAGACACAGAATGAAGTGTCACAAAAACTGGAATTTGAATCAACTGAAAGAAGCACCTGGATAAGGAAGTGAAGGCTCTAAGAAAATTACTAATGGCTCCTTCAGTTATAGTAAAGAGGTTTTGCTGGATACAATCCCATGTTTGTAGGGTGACATTTGGAATCAACCAGCCCAGTGTGGCCTCCTAAGCTAGTAGTGTGACTGTGTTTGTTATTTATGTTCCTAGACCACACATTCATCTTAATTTAACTGTCTTCACCAGGGGCTTTTAACACATAAGAAAGACTCACTAGCGAATAAGTAGGCTTAAATAACACCATGGAATGGGCCTGTAATGACACCACCACCTTGCACTTAACCAAGGGCTCTGTGGTCCACAGTTGTCACATTTTGTAGCAGAGCATACTATTGGTTACGTTTGTATTTAAAATCTAACAAAGTAACTGGCATTGCTTAGACTTGAGAGCTTTCACATAGAAATTAGCTTTTTTTTTTCTTACTTTCCTGAACAGTTGGGAAACCTGGCAACTGTTGGAACCCCATTCCTCATGAAAACAATCTGATGACATAGAAGGATGGGTGCTCTTCTATGATAGGACAAGCACTTTCCCATTTACCACAGTCCCAACCGTTCCCTATTGTCTCTTCAGACTGAGGCCAAATGTCAGTTGTAATTTATCGTCATGGTTTCACTGTTGTTTTTCTTGTGACAGACAAGAAGAAAGCCATCTATTCTTCACCGCCATGAAAACGGCCCTTTCACTCACTTGCCTCAGCAGCCTAAGCTCTTCGAGTTTTCTGACATTTGAGTTAAAAATACCTTTCCAGCAACATACACACACAAATATGTTAGTTATTGGTGAGTAATAGTCCTGGCATATACTTGGAATACTTTTTCTTTCTCAGATTACTTCAACACTAAAATCTCCCCTTTGGTGAGAGTTCTTGTCAAGTCAGGGGAACCTTAGTGTGAGTCTGATCATTCAAGAAGTACATGATTGGGTCCTTTACAGGAAACGGGATTCACTGCTCCTTGAGTTGCTGCCCCTCTAGCTACATTGCTGATGCCTGTTTGATTAAGACATTGCATCTCTTCCCCTGTAATAAAATTTCCAATTCACACAACTGCTTGATAGGTGTAAATATTTATTTGTATTTCCCATCAAGATGGAGAAATAAAAGAGGCTCTGTCTTGTTTGCTACTTGAAGCAAAGCGTATTTAGTTACCTCTGATTAGGATAGAGCTGTGGGAAAGAAATAGGAAGAGAGAGAGGAGTAGGTGAAAATGAAAACCACTGGGCAGTGAAGGAGGAGGGGAGGGGGAGCGTGGAGCCGAGCCGGGTCTGCACCGGGGCGGGAAGGAGTGTGTGTGCGGGAGGGGGGTGTGGAGAAAGAAGGCAGGAGGCCACAGGAGAGAGGAGCGGGCACAGCCGTGGGACACTCACGGTTGAGCTGCCGCCTCCAGATCCGGTCCCTCCACGGCCTGTTTCTGATCCGGTGCAATCGCGCAGGTAACCCCATGGTCCCAAAGGGAGCGTCCTGAAGCCTTCTCATGGCCGGACGAGGGGGCTGGCACCGCTGCCAGAAGTCAAGTCCAGATATGTAAAAATTAAAAAAAAAAAAAGAAAAGAAAAGGAAAAGAACACCCTTCTCTTTGTTTATATCCGAGGTTTCTGTTGACTTACTTCTTTTATCTCGTACCTGGCCTCGCCTTCCTTCTGTTAACTCCCGACTGGGCCAAGGCAGCTGAGCGCTGGGCTGCGGGGCTGAGCTTCGCCTGCCGCCTGTGCCATGTTTTATGCATGAAGGTGATGGGGCGGTAATTCATTCCTGCGGAGCCCATCAAGGCTCCTGTGTCTGCATTGCTTCGGAGCCGTGCAGTGGCTGGGGGAG
Source organism: Phataginus tricuspis (assembly GCA_029783875.1). Classification (NCBI taxonomy): domain Eukaryota; kingdom Metazoa; phylum Chordata; class Mammalia; order Pholidota; family Manidae; genus Phataginus; species Phataginus tricuspis. Next base: position 42,623,372 of record JAQQAC010007890.1, on the reverse strand, counting down.
AGCAGGTGTATCTGCCTGCAGAGAATGGCCTGAAACGGGAATCCCTCTCTGTGAGCAGGATTGCAGATCCGAGCTGGGCTGCCAAGACCATGGCCCAAGGCTGCTGCCGCCCCAATCAGGGACACAGCCCGCACATTTTAGGGCACATGCTTCATTTACTGCTGGGTCCCCAGCACCTACGTAAAAATTTTCCTCTACCCACATGAGCCCTTTGCACCAGTTAACCTGCTCAGTTTAGTCCTCAGATATGCTCATGTGAACCTTTTCACCGTCCCACTGCCCACACTTTTCTCTCCACCAAAAATCACACTCCCTCCTCAGCCACCCAGTCATGCTTCAAAATCTCATTTTCCTGGGAAGCTTTCCTGAACCACACTGATGTGTCCAGCCCCCACGCACCTGTGCGTCCCACACTCATCTGGCCTATGCCATAATTTGTTAGCTATTCTTTGTTGGGTGGTTTGTTTTAATGTGCACATCCAAACAGCAGGTGAGCTTTGCGGTGACAGGGACCGTGTATTCCTCTCTCTGAGCTGCCATGTATAGTGGAGTGCACAGGAAACTGGTGGTATCAAGGAGTGACTGGGGCAGCTTTTGTCTGCCTCCCCAAACTCCATCAGCCCTTCCTCAAGTCACCCCACATAAATATAGTCTAACTAAATATACTGTATTGGCTGTAACAACACAGCATCAATATATGATCCCTGGGTGCTGCACCCCCACAATCAGATGACCATCTTGTGGGCCCCTCATATAGGCATTGTAGATATGCACCTGTTGGGGAAGCTCTGTCTATTGATTGCTTACTTTGTTCCAAGCTCTTGCCTAATCAATGTCAGTTAGCTCCAGGCAACAGTTATTGATCAAGGCCTTAGGAATAGTCTTGCCATGAGGTCAGAGCGGGAAAAAGTGACATTCAAGTTACCAAATTTAGCCCAAGATTATCTATAATCTGCTGAAAGCAGGAACTCTGTCATCAATCTTTTGTGGTTTTCATGGTGCCACAAGCAGGTGGGCTGGGAGAAAACTGCTGAGAGATGGGATCTGGGAGGGTCATAATCTCCACGAACAGGTGCTGAGCTGTAGGCACATGTTAGTTTCTGTGCCTTGTTTCCTTCATCTTGAAATGGGAATAACCTACGGGAAACGTCATCAAGATGAGATGAGATCAAGGTAACAACTCTTTAGAGGTTGGTAGAATATTGGATTCGTCCCAGGAGCTCAGGCTCCTCTTTCAACTAGCACTTTGCTGAGCAGTGAAGGGTACGTTCTGGAGCTGAAATGCCTCTGGACAAACCCTTAGTAGCCTGCTGAATGGATTCACGGCTTTAATATCACTGTGCCCGTTTCTTCATCTGTAAAATAGGAATAAGAATGAGAGTCACTGCCTTAGTGTCATGCCTATGATTTCCTGAGTTTGTACACACAAAGGGTTTAGAACTGTGCTTAACATAGAGGAATTGCTCCATGTTATCAGCAACTATTGTTGACTAGCCGTGTGATTTCATTCAAAGTTGACAAATTTTAGTTTTCCCTGTCTGCAAAATGAGGGGGTCCAGTTACATTGAGTCCTGAGTATTAGTTTCCTATTGTTGTTATAATGAATTTAATGGTGTAAAACAACACAAATTAACTACCTAGAGGTTGAAGTCTGAAATGGGTATCGCAGGGCCAAAACCAAGGTGTGTCATCTCAGCATTCCTTCTGGAGGGAGGGTCTGCTCCTTGCCTTTGCAGCTTCTAGAGGCTGCCCATATTTCTCGAGTTTATTTCTAGGTTATTTTTGTTAGCCTGTAGGACCACCACCCTGGGTTGTTACACCAAATGCTGTGACTTGGCAATTGAGGGTCACATGGGGCTCTGCTGGTCTGCACAACAGCCACTGGCTCTGACCCCTCACTCACGTGCCTGCATCCCAACCTTTAATTTCTGAAGCAAGGGAGAGGGTAGAGACCAGGATAAGGACACGATCTATGTACAGTAGCCATTGAGAAGGTTTTATTGACTGGGGCACCTGGACACAATTCCCTAGAACAACACAAACAAAACCATATATTTGAGAGACCCAGGACAGATGTTCTAACAGTCTTGTCTATTCTCGACCTCTACAACTGTTAATTGCAGCACATTTCTGTTCTACATGGCACTTATCAGAAATCAAACCACGTAGCTGCCAACTAGGTACATTAAAGATGAGGGAAATCTCAGAGATTCTGCAAGGGTGTGTGTGGCCAGGATCCCTGCTGTCACCTTCTTCACTGTTAGGCTCTTGAAAGTCTGTGCCCGAAATGAAGTTGAATATGCATAATGTGATACAAAATGAAGTACTTTTTTTTGCCATCAATATCAGATCTTCTTTCCTCTTCATTAAGCCACATATTTCCTCCAGCCTTTGCTGCGTGAGTCACTGCTTTTCTGATGCACATAATTTACATCAGATGAGGAAGAAGAGCAGGCCAGAGGGGGCGGGAAGTACAGTTAGGTCTAAAATAAGAGGCAATTGAATTGTTTGCATTTCCTCTTTTCAGAATTTAAATACAAATCCTGCCAGTTTAGTCATCATAATCATGGAGAGATTCAGGGGTCAGGAGATGGAACATGAAGAAGAGGACTTGCCACTTTCTTTTATTATTGTTCGTTCTGGTCAGACTGGCAATGCTGCAGAGCCATGGCTTGTACCAGCTGGTTCCATTTTCCGACTCTGAGCTTTGTCTTTTCTTTCATCAAGTACACACCATAAATGCCTACAACAAGTTGTCTGTGGAGTGTTTTCTCCAAAGGAACATTTTCATTTGTATTAAGTGTAGAATAGCAATTTTCACTCTTCAAGGCCTGTGTTGCTATTGTTTTCATAAGCTTCAGAATTTCATGGCAAAACACAAAGCTTGTGCTAGGAGCAGTGGTTTAAAAAGAATATGGAAAAAAACATAATTACATGATCCTTTCCTATTTTTCCTTTAACTCATTTTCAATAAATGGAAACAAGGTCCTCAATTCAGGAGAAAGAGCACCAGCATGTCTATTTCTACTTTAAAACTGTCCTGGGGAGAAACAGACCTTCAAGTACTAAGTAGAGAATGGAAACTGCTAAGCCAAGTCACATTGTGTTCCTTAAAAAGAAAACCACTGAGAAAAACTTGGTATTCTTTTGAAATAAAAGGTATCAAACACCAGGAGGAAAATGACAGCACAGCACTTGAGTTACTTCTCTCTTGTCATGAACACACAAAAAGGACACAGTTTATTCTTTGGAAACTGGGATGGGATTGGAAGCCATGTTCTACTTGTGGCTATCTACCCATATTGATCAAACACTTATGAAGAAATAAGGTTTGTGTTGTATGTTTTAAGTAGATATATGATTTTATTTAATTTCCCCTATATTCTTTTTAATAAGTAGTTATTAGTGATCTTATTTTATAGATAAAAGAGTAAGGCTGGATTAAGAAGTAGGTTAAGAGATTAAAGATGGTGGCATGAGAGGTGAAACAGAGGCTTCCTCCTAAAACTGCACATAACATGAAAATATAACTGATACAACTACTCCTGAAAGAGCAACAGGAAAGAGGGCTGCACCAAATTGCATACACCTGGAGACAAGAGCAGATGTCACAGAACAAGGTAACATACTAAGGCTGTGGCCCGGCAGGACCCAAGCCCTTCCCCCACCCCAGCTCACTGGAAGGAAGAAGAGAAACAGAGCAGGGAGGGAGTGGAGAACTGGGGCTGCTTAATACCTAACTCTGGAGATCTACTCTGGGAGCACAAACCTACATTTCATGGTGCTGGCAGGATACTCTTGTAATTAAGGGGTTGGAAAGCTAAGACAGGCAGAATTCCTGGAGAGACTGAGATTCCAGCTGCTTGGGATCCTTAACCAGCTGCTCCAGGACAAAAGAAAGGTGGGCAGTCTGAGAGACTTCCTAACAAGGAAGCCCTTAGCAAGAGGGCTTCCAAAAGGGCAAGGATTGCACAGAGCTTACTGCTCAGGAGAAAGAACAGGTAGACAAAATAGTCCAGGTGCACTCTGCCCAGCAGGTTGGGAGCTTTCATTATCTTCAGATGCTCCAGCTCCCTGGCTGTCTACACAGCTCAAAGAAACCCCTCCATGATAGGCAGCCTACTGAGCCTTTCTCCTGGACAGCCCCACCTGGCTCGCAAACCAGCAAACGCTATGCTGGCATTAGGCCAGCCAGAGGGAAGATCTGTCTACAGTAACTACAAACACAAAGCATAGAGGCTTATACCTGTGTGCTCGGCCCACTGCTTCAGGCAGTGGAGACAGGCATAGCAGCCGGGAAGCAAGAAACAGCTCTTTCCTCCCCCAGGCACCAATACCACTCCCCTGAGACTCCCGACATTGCTTCAGGGGCTGAGCAGCTCCAGAGAGTAGAGCTTCTGGGCACTATAGGGCGCCATATGCAAATATGAAATGCCAAAGGAACCCGGTTCAGAGTAAAATTATTAATACAACTCCTGAGAATTTAAATGATATCGACCTCATGACTCTACTTGAAGGGGAGTTCAAAATAAAAATCGTTAACATGCTCATAAAGGTATGGAAAGATATTAAAAAACTCAGGAACGAACTCCGGTCAGAGATCCAATCGTTGAAGAGCACAATGGAGGGTATTAAAAGGAGATTGGATACAGTGGAGGAGACGATAAATGAAAAAGAAACTAGAGAAGAGGAATACAAAGAAGCTGAGGCACAGAGAGAAAAAAGAATCTCTAAGAATGAAAAAATATTGAGAGAATGGTGTGACCAATACAAACGGAACAATATTTGCTTTATAGGGATACCAGAAGAAGAAGAGAGAGAAAAAGGGATAGAAAGTGTCTTTGAGGAGGTAACTGCTGAAAACTTCCTCAATCTGGGGAAGGAGATAGTCTCTCAGGCCATGGAGGTGCACAGATCTCCCAACACAAGGGACCCAAGGAAGACAACACCAAGATATATAGTAATTAAAATGGCAAAGATCAAGGATAACAAGACTATTAAAAGCAGCCAGAGAGAGAAATAAGATCACATAAAAAGGAAAGCCCATCATGCTATCATCAGACTTCTCAACAGAAACCTTACAGGCCAGAAGGGAGTGGCATGATGTATTTAATGCAATGAAGCAGAAGGGCCTTGAACCAAGATTACTTTATCTGGCAAGATTACCATTTAAAATTGAAGGAGGGATTAAACAATTCCCAGATAAGCAAAAGGTGAGAGAATTTACCTCCCACAAACCATCTCTACAGTGTATTTTGGAGGGACTTCTATAGATGGAAATGTTCCTATGGTTTAATAGCTGTCACCAGAGGTAATAAAACCACAGTAAAGAAGGTAGAACAGCTAATTACTAAGCAAATGCAAAATTAAATTAACTACCCCCAAAGTCAATCAAGGGACAAAGAGTACAGAATTTGATACCTAATATATAAAGAATGGATGCATTGGAGGAGAAAAAGGAGGAAAAAAAAAAGAACCTATAGATTGTGTTTGTAATAGCATACAACTGAGTTAAGTTAGACTCTTAGATAGTAAGGAAGTTAACCTTGAACCTCTGGTAACCATGAATCTAAAGCCTGCAATGGCAATAAGTATATACCTACCCATAATCACCCTAAATGTAAATGGTCTGAATGCACCAATCAAAAGGCATAGAGTCACTGGATGGATAAAAAGACAAGACCCATATATACGCTGCCTACAAGAGACTCACTTTAAACCCAAAGACATACACAGACTAAAAGCGAAGGGATGGAAAAAGACATTTCATGCAGCTAATGGGGAGAAAAAAGCAGGAGTTGCAGTACTTGTGTCAGACAAAATAGACTTCAAAACAAAAAAAGTCGCAAGAGACAAAGAAGGACATTATATAATGATAAAAGGGTCAATCCAACAAGAAGACATAACTATTATAAATATCTATGCGCCCAACACAGGAGCACCTACATATGTGAAACAAATACTAACAGAATTAAAGGGAGAAATAGAATGCAATGCATTCATTCTAGGAGACTTCAACACACCACTAACTGTGAAGGACAGATCAACCAGACAGAAAATAAGTAAGAAGACAGAGGCACTGAACAACACATCAGAACAGATGGACCTAACAGACATCTACAGAACTCTACACCCAAAGGCAGCAGAATACACATTCTTCTCAAGTGCACATGGAACATTTTCAAAAGATCATACACTAGGCCACAAAAAGAGCCTCTGTAAATTAAAAAAGATTGAAATTGTACCAACCAGTTTCTCAGACCACAAAGGTATGAAACAAGAAATGAATTATGCAAAGAAAATGAAAAATCCCACAAACACATGGAGGCTTCACAACATGCTCCTAAATAACCAATGGATCAATGACCAAATAAAAACAGAGATCAAGCAATATATGGAGACAAATGACAACAATAATTCAACACTGCAAAATCCGTAGGATGCAGCGAAGGGCGTGTTAAGAGGAAAGTATATTGCAATACAGGCCTACCTCGGGAAAGAAGAACAATCCCATATGAGCAGTCTAAACTCACAATTAACGAAAATAGAAGAAGAAGAACAAATGAGACCCACGGTCAGTAGAAGGAGGGATATAATAAAGATTAGAGTAGAAATAAATAAAATCGAGGAGAATAAAACTGTAGAAAGGATCAATGAAAGCAAGAGCTGGTTCTTTGATAAAATAAACAAAATATATAAACTCCTAGCCAGACTTATCAAGAAAAAAAAGAGTCTACTCACATAAACAGAATCAGAAATGAGAAAAGAAAAATCACTACGGACAGCACAGAAATACAAAGAACTATTAGAGAATACTATGAAAAATTATATCCCAGCTATTTCTGTAATTGCATAAGATAAAATTCTATAATTTCTTATTCCATAACTCACAGTGGCTCTGCTTTCCACTTTGAATCCTGACTTAATACACTTCCCTTGTTGGTAAATATCAGTATCACTTTTATTGACTACATGTTTTCCAATATATGAATATTTGTCATCACCTGTCATTGGCCATTTAGATTGTTTCTAATTTTTTTTCTGTTAAAGGGGGTGTGCACATCCTTGAACACAGTTACTTTGCACTCGGCCTTTCATTTCTTTTGGGTAGATTTCTAGCAGTGAAGAATAGATCTTTCTAAAGAAATGTGACACATGTTGTTTAACTGCACTTCCCGGCTGTGTGTGAAGCGCTTGCCCAGCTGCCCTCGTGATCATTCTGGCTCTCTCAGTGTGATTCCTTTTAAGAAGAGAAAAGATTTTATGAGAGGACAATTCGTTCACATTGAAGGAGTTAATGGAAGAAAGTGAGTGTCTCGCACTAAGTATGAAATCTATCAGTAATAAAACATGTAATGAAAAAAAAGAGTAAGGCTGGAGAGTAGATACTCTAAAGAGTGATTACCTAATACATACAGTACTTTACATATATTAATTTGTATCACTGTCACGATAATCCTGCACCCATTTTGCAGATGGTGAAACTGAGTCACAGAAAAGTTCTATAATTTGCTCTGATCACATACCTAGAGGTGGTTGAGATGGGATTTGGATTTAGATAAGCTGGCTCTATGTTTTACTATGACCTAATATTAACTCCTCAAATTAAGTAACTAAAAATCATTGCAGTGTGACTATACACTATGTTCTATATAGTCAGTGCTTCCTAAGTTCGGGCATACCATTCTGCTTCTGAAATATGTACCATGGAGTCTTGGCAAACACAATTACTGAAATGAAGAATTAGTATATTTGACAACTGGTAGAGAATTATCTTAGACAACATTACTTCAAAAAGTCTCACTTTAGAGAAAATCAAACAGGCTTAGAGCGGTTAGGGGATAGAGCCAAGTTTGGACAGTATGTTGGTGGATCAGGGCCATGTGTGAACCCACTCCATCCTCAAACCTCAATGCAGTACTGTTGCCATGCACTGAGATCAGATTTCACATTTTTAGGGGATGGTGTTTGTGGAGTAGAAACAGAGAATTATGAGCTGGACTATGGAATTAGAGGCATGAGGGTAAGGAGAAAGGGCAGTGCCTGCATTTGCTCTGCTCTCTTCTCATCAGACACCACCCATCACTGTCTTTTCTTCTTGCCCCACTTCCTCCCACTCAAACCAGCTTCTCCTCACTGTCTCCTGTCTCAGTGAGCAGCCCTGCCTTCCACCTGGTTGTTCCAGCCAGAGACATACACCACCCTCCTTGTTCTCTGGCCCTTGTTACCACCTCCAAGGTGATGCAACAGCCGATCCAGTGATTCATCTGTAATTGCCTCTCAGCTCTCTCTAACTATCTCCATAGGCATGATCCTGTCCACGCTACCATCACTTGTCACCTGGACTGCATTGATATCCTCCTAATTTGTGTCCTCGTGTCCCATGTTTGCCACCCACCCCAATCCACCAGAGCAATCTTTTGAAAATGCAGGTATGACACTATGCTGCCCCCACTTAAAGCCCTTCAAGAATGGGTGACTCTTAGGGTAAAATCCGAATTCCTTAACCTCACTTACAAGCCAACCACTTCTGCAGAAGTGAAGAAGAGGATGTCAACATGAAGATGTTAAATCGATTGTGCTGATAATTACTTTGTTGGAAGAGGCAGAGAAAGGAGCCCTCTGGGAGATGAATACCCAAGAGTCTAGTCTGAAGAACTCACCACCTAGACCCAAAAGACAGAAAGTGCCCATGCACCAGAAGGTACAGACCTGACAGTGCCCAGGGAGACAGATACAGGAATAACTATGATGGCAGCTGGGTGGAAGCCTGTTTATTTAGCTACCCAATGTCTATCCAAGGAGACCTCTAAATCTACAACCACTTCCAGGCCTTGCTGAAGAGTCTTATTTTCTTCTGTGATTTCAGCCCAGATATTTTAAGTTTTAAAATAAGTTTTATGCAGATAGTGACTGATTGACATTGGTGGTGTAGAGCAGTCTTTACATGACATAGTAGGGACAAGAGTAAAGTCAGTTTTCTCAGCTGACTCCACCAGCCCAGTGGAGTAGCCCTTACTTAGAAGAAGAAAAATACTGAAGCAGTGATCTGTGTGACCTTTGTGGTTGCCCCCTCTGGGGATACTCAAGATGTAGAGGAAAAATATTTCCTTCTTTTATTTAGTTTTAAAGGATTCAACTCTTAAGATGAATGGATCTTAATGTCATTGGACTTGGACCCTATCCAGCCTTGTCAGAAGAGAAGGGGTGAAAGACACCATGATCTGAAGGCAGCCTCTCTTCTTTTTACGTTAAGTAAACCACAGAAGCAGAACCTCCCAGAATATCAGAGACAGACAGACCTCAAACAGCACCGCCCCACCCCTTCATTCATGGAAGAGAAAGCCAGGACTCAAAGGGGATAAGTGTCTAGTCAAGGGCACAAAACCAGTTAGCTACTGAGGCAATGTTAATACTCAGCTGCTCTGTTTCATAAGTCAGGACTCTTTCCATATTCACAAGCCATTATGAGTCAGATTTCTTAGATATAAAATATATGTGTTTTTCAGCTATGATTTAAACATTACATTTTATGGGTGAGCAAACAGCATAACAAGGAGCATATTTTTAAATTATGCTATGAAACCAGAGATTTTCAAACGTTTCATGTAGCTTGTTCCCAAAAGAATATTTATCTGATTGGGATAACATGTATTTTTGTCAATTTTTAGCCTGGAGGGGGAAGAAACTGAAGGGAGATGAATAAAACAACAAGGGAGATCCTCTATCCATTTCTCTGCCAAGGGTCCTGGACCCATGGGAATCTGCCCAGCCTATTTGAGGGATGTCATCCAAGCAGCCCGGAAGTCTCTTCCTTACCAGGTTAATCTAATCCAGATTTTTTAAATGCAATAGGCACCAGCATACAAAAATGAATAATGCCTGGGTTTGCCCTGGAGAGCTCCAAATCCAGTGAGGAATGCAGAGAGACGCACAAATAACTGTCTCATCAGATCTGCTGTGATCACCTTTAGAACAGCAGTGTCAAGTCATTTGGGAGCCCAGATGGTAGAGAAACGATCTGACAGGGAGAGGAAGTCCCAGGCAGATTTGGGGAGAAGGCAGCATTTGAGCGATGCCTTCAAAGATGGGCAGATTTCAAGAGGTGGCGAGGAATGAGGAAAAATGGTAGACACTCAACATGGACAAAGGCTGTGGGAGGAAATGACAGGTATGTTTTGAATGGAGCTAAAGAAGGAAGGAAGCCTGGGAGTAGGGGGCAAGAGCAGCCTGAAAATGCAGGGCTGAGGGGAGGCTCTGCAGTTGGGGTAGAACAAGCCCTTAGAGTTGCTTGTAAAGGAGCAGAACTTGTTCTGGCATCCGTAGGCCCCCTCTCTCCACTTGGGTGTTCTGCCTCCTCCTCCTCCATCGTTCTCACCTGCCTCACTTCACCACGGCTGGTCTGACAAGGAAGTATCAAAGATGCTCATTCACACCACGCGGTGTTGCCATGTGAAGGAGTCAAAGTAAGGTGACAACTCGAGAGACCAGCAGCTGCCCACTTAGCAGAGTGGGGAGCAGTCTGCACAGAGTCACCACGTTCCACGGTGTGGGGCTGCGGCCCAGAGCCTAAAGGGGACGCAAGGCATGAAGGGAAGACCTGTCTCTGCAAACGACCTCCCACTAAGCAAAGTCTCAGTGGAAAGATAGATATAATTCATAAAGTAAATATGTTAATGCACACAGAGGAAGAAAACACTCCCAAGGAAGTGAAACATTTGGGTTAACTAGTCAACATATTTCAAAGTGAAACTTTGAAAATACAAAAATATCAGCATTTATTGGATGCTTTGTATATGTCCGACATTGTACTAAATGATTCAGGGGCATCATCCCCCACACAGCTGGCAAGCCAAATTATAATCAGAAATTTGCCTGGTGAGTAAAATCTGAACGAAGTGAGTGAGTTAGTTAATGCCAATGGTTAGAGTGTCATTGAGTTAAGATAACCGATTCATCCTGGTTTCTCAGTTCTAGCCCTGCAAGTCACAGTCCTGGGAAACCCCCAGTATTGGGAAAACTTGATTATCCTACATCAAGTTATAATGACCCCGAGTTTCTCCTCTTTTTAAGGTTTATGGTTCTTGCAGAGAGGACCGGATACCTGTCTGCTTGGGGCACCTCTTTCCGGGCCAGCATTGGATGGACAAGGCCAAATCTCAATGTTTATGTCTTACAGTTCTTTCCTACTATCTCACGCCTTCTTCCTATAGTTAATGCCACAGATTCATCTTGAGATGGTGAGGCTGAACCACACGCTGGCTTACTCAGCCCCCTCCCTCTTCCATGTACCTTCCTGCTCTTCAGGGACGGGGAGCTGCAAGCATTCTGTAGATCTGCCTACAGCTCGAGCTCCTCCTGTGACTTGGCACCTGCCAAGCAGGCGCACTGATGTGAGTGTTGAAGGAGCCAGAGGGCAAAGCAAGTTGTTGGCCTTCTGTACAGAGAGTGGACCTTCTGGCATATATACTTGCTTTTATTTTTCTAAAATCAGCAGGGGCAGAGCAGCTTATAAACTCAGAAGCTTCCTGATCATGGCAGAGGCATGGTGCTTCTAGGGCCCTGATGGCAACAGCTCCCTTAGCAGGCCAGTGTTTTGTTTTGTTTTTTGAGAAATTCGGGCTAATTGTGTACCTTAAGCCCTCCCAATGATTTTTTTTATTAAGGTATCATTGATATACACTCTTATGAAAGTTTCAAATGAAAAACATTGTGGTTACTACATTCACCTATATTATCAAGTCCCTCCCATACCCCGTCGAAATCACTGTCCATCAGTGTAGTAAGATGACACAGAGTCACTACTTGTATTCTCTGTGCTATACTGTCTTCCCCGTGACCCCACACACACATCATGTGTGCCAATCATAATACCCCTCAATCCCCTTCTCCCTCCCTCCGCACACACCCTCCTCCACCCCTCTCCTTTGGTAACCGCTAGTCCCTTCTTGGAGTCTATGAGTCTGTTCCTGTTTTGTTCCTTCAGTTTTGCTTCATTGTTATACTCCACAAATGAGCCCTCCCAATGATTTTGAGCTGTCAGTAACCATTCATAACTCTCCTTTTGTATAAATTGTCCATAGGATATTATAATTTGCAATAAAAACACAGACTGATACAGACGGTAAATATACTGTCACCAACAGCTTAATAGTGGCTTCGTGGAATGCTGAGTTGAAAAGAAACCTGAGGCCTCCTCCAGGCTCCATGGGGAAGACCATCTGGTGGACTGGGGATCTCTGTTACAGCCCTGGAGAGAACAGTTTTGGTGTGTCAGACTTTTGCCATTTGTGATTAAGACAACCGACAAAACCATGTCTTTCTTTTGTTTTATTATCTTATTGTTGTTATTTAAAGTATTTTTTGCTAAGGTATTGATTTTGTGTGTTTAACTCTGGAAATCATAAATTGTAGACATAGTTCTTTAACCTTAATATTGGAAATCTAATCTACAGTTGTCTGATGTCAAGGGTTGAATAATTGTTAATAAAGTCCTTAAAGAATGTAAATGTTATGTTGAAAACTTGTTCTGTAAAGACAAAGAAAATACGATTAAAGAATATTTACATTCTAGTGACTATTACATATTCACTATATATCTATATATTACAGTATGTATATATTACATTTAATGAGTATTGTAAAGAAAATGACTAGAAAGAAGGAATGAAGATCTTAGATTAAATATCTATATATTCTATTTTGCATAATCATTACTATAACTTCCCTTTACTATTCAATATTTAGAATAAAGTTTTGTTTAATCCTCTATAAAAGTTGTAATATATGTTTGTAAAAGGAATTATATTTGTTCCTTGGGCTTAGACTATGACTATTACATGAAACTGATTCTTCTTACTTATACTATAAATGAAGTTATCACCCTTGTGTTATTTTCTCTCCCACTTTATACATTGGTCAGGTTCTCTTCTTAGCACTTTGGCTGGCTCTCCATACAGCTGTAGTAGGGAAATAAAGCCACGCTGACTTAATCCAAGTGCAACACAAAGCATGATTTCTTTGATAATTCTTAGAATTTGGGACTCCTCATTGTCTTTCTCTTTTACCACCTCCACCTGAAAAGGCTCATCTCTCCTGGGGGAGGGAGTTTACTTTCAAACCCAGAGGGTCCAAAGGTGAGGCTATAGGGAGATGTTATAGGCTCCCAGCTGCTATCATCACATCACCCAGGCATTGCCTGTTCTGATACCCAAGAGTCTAACCTGAGTGAAACTCCTCTGCATCCTAGCCGGGACACAAGGAAGGGAAGGGAAATGTTTGGAACAGGAAAGAACTGACAACAAATTTCACTTTCTTTCTCATTTCATCAAGAGCAGGTGTTCTCCCTAAGAGTTTTCTAGTTGCAAGCAATAGAAATCCACTATGAACATAACTGAGTTTTTTTATTATGATATCATAAGATATATTCATTATAAAATGATAAGGCAAATGTTTCAAGCAGGTGTCTGAGGGAGAGGTCTGCCACTGGGAATGTGGGCAGCAATCGGTGAGACTGCCCGGCCTTCACTTGCCATAAAGTGTGATCTGGGCTTCTGAATGTCAGCCGCCTTCCTGGCTTGGTTGGCAGCTCACGACTCTGAAGTTAAACCAGAGGACTGAATCCTGCCTGTACCCTTCCAAACTGTGTGATCTTTGGTCCTTTACTAAACCACTTGAGACATGAATGTCCTCATGGAGTTCCTGTCCTGTACAGTTGTGGTGAGGGTCAGATGAGCTCATCCATGTAGAAACAGTGCCTGGTACAAAACCAGCACTTAATATTTATTAGCTATTAATCTGGTTATACACTCTTCTTTCTTTCTGTGGACTGGCTTTCTCTGCTTCACTGGGCCTATGTCCAAGGTTGGCCACCCCACAGTGGGGACCTCACTTCTAAGTCCACACTGCTCCTGTCCAGGCCGACAGGCAGACTGAATATGATTCTCTCAGTCCCCAGGCCAAAATTTCAGGGGAGAATTTCCTTGACTCTGCTGGGGTCATGGAGGCAGATGAGCCCAGATGGGAAGTGGATTGACAGTGGCAGTTCTCAGAGAAAGAAAGGGTGTCTTTATGGCTGGTTGATTCTCCCAAAAGGCATGAGCCCAGCAACTCTGCATTGTGCGGTTTTATGTGATAAGTCTTGCTAAGCACCTTGCATCCCGCCGCCCCATCTGTGCGTTGCTGCCCCTCAACCTCTTCTGGGTGCTCCTGCTGCTACCTGCCCTTGGAGTCATTTTGCTCATGAATGCAGAGAGCCAGAGGGCTTGGGATTTGTTTCCTCCCTTCCTTGAGGGTGGCCCATGGCCAGGGGCTGTCAACTACCAGCGAGGGAATCTGAAAGCCCAGCTCTCTTACCCTGAGGGGGTACAAACTCTGAGGCATGATTTACCCCCCAGTGCTTCCTTGGGGGATAAGGCCAAGCCTGAGACTTTGCCTGAGACGGCACTTTGCTTCAGTTCTTCCCCTTTCCTGTCCAGCTTACCCCGCCTTCCTGCTTCCCTTGGGAGCATTTCCCTAATAAATCACTTACACACAAATCCCGCTCTCAGGGTCTGTTTCTGGAGCTCAGTTTAAAACGATCCCCTGGGTCAAAATATAAGTCTGAACTCATTTGTGAGCCATTAATGAATGCAATTGATGTCTGTGTGAAAGGAATTCTCTCAGTCTTCTGAGATTTGAGTTTGTTTCTCACCCTTACATTCCTCAGTGGGTCCCACCCACCAAGAGGGGCTGTTGAGGAGCTCAATCTCTCTGCCTTTAGAAAGTGATCTTCTTTCAAAGAGAACAAGGAGGACAGCCACCCTTATTTTTTTAAAAAAAGAAAGGAAAGAGGAAGAAAGAAAAAAAGTCTGGCGTGGTATGTGACCTGCTCTTCTTTACTGTCCCCCCCCCCCCCCCCGCCAGCTGGGAGAGCAGTTTTAAATTTCAGAAAATAGACTTTTGCCAAGTCTGGCTGCCTGTCTGAAAGCTAAGCATGTGAAGGCCAGTGAATGGAGGCAGGATAAGAGATGACATTTCCAGATCAAGCTGCCACCTCGGCTGATCCTCACGTAGTAATACTCCTAATTCTTATTGCCAGAGTTGCTACTGCGAATTATAAGAGTGCGTAATTTGAGTGGATTTTGATGAGATGTCCTTACTTGGAGGAATCACACAGGGCTGCCTGGTTCCTTAGGTCTGAAGCCAACTAAAAAGCTCCTTTGGGTCAATAGGGTCAGTGCTGTAAGTTAATGCCAGTCTCAATGCCAGGCAGACGAGACAGTCTCTGGTGGGGTGGAATGGAGTGTCTCAAGTTCCTAACCCTTTAAAATACTCTGGCCACCTCAGCTTAACCCTGATGACTGAAATTCTATGACAGAAATTCATCTTTTTGGGCTGAAGACGTGTCTGTCTATTATTAAAATGTAAACCATTCAAGAAAGATAACACATTTCCCTGTTGCATTCAGCAGCACTTTTTGGATTGCAAGTGACAGAAAGTTAACTCAAAATGTCATAAGCAAAAAACAGGGTTTAATTTGCTCACTAAGCAGTGTACACTGGCTTCAAGCACAGCTAGATAAGGTGCCAAGACAATGTCATCAGAAATCTGTCTTTTTTTCTTTCCATAAACCTTGCTTTTCTCTGTGTTGGCTTCTTTCTCAGTGGCAAAGATGACCACTGGTAGCACCTTACTCCCTTAGTAACCCCAAAGGAAGGAAGGCCTCTTGCTTCAGGACTTCTTCTCATTGGCTTACCTTGAGTCATGGGTCTCCAGGAGGCAACGAATGAGGCTAAAGTGAGGAAGAAGTGTCAGCCCCCTGTAAAGAGTGGGAGGTGTGGTTCAGTAAAGAAAATGTCAAGTGCTCTTACCAAAAGAAGAGAGAATGGGTAATAGGAAGGCAAAACCAACACCTGCCCACCACACTTACAAGCAGTTTTCATACCTCCATGGCAGTAACTAGCAGAGAGCAGCTCCTACAAGATGAGGTACAGCAGAGATTGCAAAGTAAGTCCAGTGGCTGGGGCACCATGTTGGAAACCAGGTAGGGGTCAGGGGCCTGAGACCTCCTCGAGGAGTTAGGTGGCAACCCAGGGGCTCTGAGATATAATAGTCCTCTTAGAAGATGGGAAAATGTCAAGACCATATAAAAAGTAGTGGTTCAAGATGGCAGCATGAGAGGTGACATGGAGAACTCCTCCAAAAACCCAAATAGTACAAAAATATAGTTAATTAATACAACTAACCCTAAAACAGCAAGAAGAAAGAAGGCTGCACCAGACTTCATACAGACCTCACAAACAGAGCAGACCTCACGAAACAGGGTAACGTACGAAAGCCTTAATCCAGCTGGACCCAACCCCTTCCCTCACCCCAGTTGACTGGCGGGAGGAAGAGAAACAGAGGGCGGAGGGTGTGTAAGCCTGGGAATGCTGAACACCTAGCCCTGGAGATCTGCTTTGTGAGTGGAAACCTATATTGTGTGGTGCTCTGGGTGTGGGGGAGCTCGGATGGGTGGAGGGCCTGGGAGACTGACATTCTGGCCATTTGTGAAAGATGGGATCCACACCCAGCCGCTCTGGGTCAGAAAAAGGGTGGGCGGTCTGAGAGGCTTCCTAGCAGTGAGAGGTCTGCTAAAGGCATGGGGTTTGCACAGAGCTTGCTGCACAGGAGAAGGGAGAGCTGGACAAGGGTGTCTGGGTGTAGTCTGCCAAGCTGGTTGGGAACTTTGAGGAGCTTCAGGTGCTCCATCCCCCTGGCTGCCTACTCAGCTCCAAGGACCCCACTGTGAGATGCAGCCTGCTGAGCCTTCCTACTGGCCTGCAGGCACCTGCTCACAAAACAGCAGTCACTGCGCTGGCATCAGGCCAGCCAGAGGGAGGCCCTGTCTACAACAGCTAGAGACGCAAAGCACAGAGGCTTACACCTGTGCGCTTGGCCCAATGGCTCTGACACTGGAGATAGGCACTGCAGATGGGAATCAGGAAACAGATCTTTCCTCCCCCCAGGTACCAGCTCTGCTCCCCTACGACCCCCAACCTCACTCTAGGGGCTGAACATCTCCAGAGACTGGAGTTTCTGCACACTAGTGGGCACCACACAGAAATATGAAACATCAAAAGAACATGGTTCAGACCAAAATCTCAAAAACCCAGAAAAAGGGCCAAATGAAACTGAACTCACCAATCTTCCTGAAAGAGAGTTCAAAATAAAAATTATAAACATGCTTATGGAGGTACAGAAAAATATTCAAGAACTCAGAAACGAACTTAAGTCAGAGATTCAATCATTAAAAAATTCCATATCTGAAATGAAACATACAATGGAGGGATTTAAAAGCAGATTAGATGGAGTAGAAGAGACGGTAAATGGAATAGAAATTAGAGAAGAGGAATAAAAAGAAGCTGCGACACAGAGATAAAAAAGAATCTCTAAGAATGAAAGAATACTGAGAGAACTGTGTGACCAATCCAAATGGAACAATATGAGCATTATAGGGGTACCAGAAGAAGAAGAGAGAGAAAAAGGGATAGAAAGTGTCTTTGAGGAGGTGATAGCTGAAAACTTCCTCAATCTGGGGAAGGAGATAGTCTCTCAGGCCATGGAAGTGCACAGATCTCCCAACACAAGGGACCCAAGGAAGACAACACCAAGATATATAGTAATTAAAATAGCAAAGATCAAGGATAATGACAGACTTTTAAAACCAGCTAGAGAGAGAAAAAAGACTATATACAAAGGAAAACCTATCAGGCTATCATCAGTCCTTTCAACAGAAACCTTACAGGCCAGAAGGGAGTGGCATGATGTATTTAATGCAATGAAGCAGAAGGGCCTTGAAACAAGAATACTCTACCCAGCAAGATTATCATCAAAAAAATTTTTTTATTTACAATTTATTTTGGTATCATTAACCTACAATTACATGTGCAATATTATGGTGATTAAACTACCCCCTTCATCAGATCCCTCCCACCAACCCCATTACAGTCACTGTCCATCAGCGTAGTGAGATGCTATAGAGTCACTACTTGTCTTCTCTGAGTTGTACAGCCCTCCCCATGCCCCCGCTACCTTACGTCTGCTAATCGTAATACCCCTTTTACCCTCTTATCCCTCCCTTCCCACCCATATTCCCCAGTCCCTTTCCCTTTGGTAACTATTAGTCCATTCTTGGGTTCTGTGAGTCTGCTGCTGCTTTGTTCCTTCACTTTTTTTCTTTGTTCTTATACTCCACTTATGAGTGAAATCATTTGATACTTGTCTTTTTCCGCTTGGCTTATTTCACTGAGCATAATACCCTCTAACTCCATCCATGTTGTTACAAATGGTAGGATTTGTTTTCTTCTTATGGCTGAGTAATATTCCATTGTGTATATGTACCACATCTTCTTAATCCATTCATCTACTGATGGGGACTTAGGTTGCTTCCATATCTTGGCTATTGTAAATAGTGCTGTGATAAACATAGGGGTGCATCTGTCTTTTTGAAACTGGGCTGCTGCATTCTTGGGGTAAATTCCTAGGAGTGGGATTCCTGGGTCAAATAGTATTTCTATTTTGAGTTTTTTGAGGAACCTCCATACTGCTTTCTACAATGATTGAACTAATTTGCATTCCCACCAGCAGTGTAGGAGGGTTCCCTTTTCCCCACATCCTCGCCAACATTTGTTGTTGTTTGTGTTTTGGATGTTGGCCATCCTCACTGGTGTGAGGTGGTATCTCATTGTTGTTTTAATCTGCATTTCTTTGATGTTTAGCGATGTGGAGAATCTTTTCATGTGTCTGCTGGCCATCTGAATTTCTTCTTTAGAGAAGTGTCTATGGTTATCATCTAAATTTGAAGGAGGGATTCAACAATTTTCAGATAAGCAAAAATTGAGAGAATTTACCTCCCACAAACCACCTCTATAGTGTATTTTGGAGGGACTGCTATAGATGAAAGTATTCTTAAGGCTAAATGTCACCCAAGGGATAGACAAAGAGTACAGAATATGATTCATAACACACAAACAATGGAGGAGGAAGAAAAAGGAGGAAAAAAAAGAATCCTTATGTTGTGTTTGTAATAGCATATGAAGTGAGTTAAATTAGACTTTTAGATAGTAAGGGAATTATGCTTGAACCTTTGGTAACCATGAATCTAAAGCCAGCAATGGCAATAAGTACATCCCTATCGATAATCACACTAAATGTAAATGATCTGAATTCACCAATGAAAAGACATAGAGTTACTGAATGTATAAAAAAACCAGACCCATCTATACGCTGCCTACAAGAGACTCGCTTCAAACCCAAAGACATACACAGACTAAAAGTAAAGGGATGGAAAAAGATATTTAATGCAACTAATGGTGAAAAAAAGCAGGAGTTGCAGTACTTTTTTCAGGCAAAATAGACTTCGAAACAATGAGAGTCACAAGAGACAAAGAAGGACATTACATAATGATAAAAGGGTCAGTCCAACAAGATGATATAACCATTATAAATATCTATGCACCCAACACAGGAGCACCTACATATGTGAAACAAATACTAACAGAATTAAAGGAGGAAATAGAATGCAAAGCATTCATTTTAGGAGACTTCAACACACCACTCACTCCAAAGGACAGATCAACCAGATAAAAATAAATAAAGAGACAGAGGCACTGAACAACATATTAAAACAGATGGATCTAACGGACAGCTACAGAACACTCCATCCAAAAGCAACAGGGTACATATTCTTCTCAAGTGCACATGGAACATTTTCAAAAACAGATCATATACTAGGCCACAAAAAGAACTTCAGTAAATTAAAAAAGATTGAAATTGTACCAACCAGCTTCTCAGATCACAAAGGTATAAAACTAGAAATAAATTACACAAAGAAAATGAAAAAGCCCTCAAACACATAACATGCTCCTAAGAAGTCAATGAATCAATGACCAAATAAAAACAGAGATCAAGCAATATATGGAGACAAATGACAACAATAATTCAACACTGCAAAATCTGTGGGATGCAGCAAAGGCCATGATAAGAGGGAAATATATTGCAATACAGAACTACCTCAGGAAAGAAGAACAGTCCCAAATGAACAGTCTAAACTCACAATTAATGAAACGAGAAAAGAAAGAACTAATGAGGCTCACCATCAGTAGAAGGAGGGACACAATGAAAATTAAGGCATAAATAAATAAAATTGAGAAGACTAAAACAATAGAAAGAATCAATGAAAGCAGGAGCTGGTTCCTCGAGAAAATGAACAAAATAGATAAACACTTAGCCAGACTTACCAAGAGAAAAAGAGAGTCTACACACATAAACAGAATCAGAAATGAGAAAGGAAAAATCACTATGGACACCACAGAAATACAAAGAATCATGAGAGAATATTATGAAAAATTATATGGTAACAAACTGGATAACCTAGAAGAAATGGACAACTTTCTACAAAAATACAACCTTCAAAGACTGACCCAGAAAGATACAGAAAATCTCAACAGACCAATTATCAGCAACGAAATTGAATCGTAATCAGAGAGGATTAAAGATGGCGGTGTGAGAGGTGAGACAGAGGCTTCCTCCTAAAACCGCATATAATATGAAAATAAAGCTACTACAACTACTCTTGAAAGAGCAACAGGAAAGAGGACTACAATAAACTGCATACACCTGGAGACAAGAGCAGCCCTCACAGAAAACAGTAATGTCTAAAGCTGTGCTCCTGTGGGATCCAAGCGCTTCTGTCACCCCAGCTCACTGGCAAGAGGAACAGGAATAGAGCAGAGAGGGAGTGGAGAACTGGGACTGCTGAATACATAACTCTGGAGATCTACTCTGGGAGCACAAACCTACATTTCATGGTGCTTGCATGATACTCTTGTAATTAGGAGCTTGGAAAGCTAAGACAGGCAGAATTCCTGGAGAGACTAAAATTCCAGCTGCTTGTGAAATCAGGGATCCATACCCAGCTGCTCTGGGACAAAAGAAAGGCAGGCAGTCTGAGAGACTTCCTAACAAAGAAGACCTTAGCAAGAGGCCTGCTAAGGGGGCAAGGATTGCACAGAGCTTACAGCTCAGGAGAAAGGACAGGTGGACAGGATTGTCCGGGTGTACTCTGCCCAGCAGATTGGGAGTTTTCTGATCTTCAGGTGTGTCAGCTCCCTGGCTGCCTACACAGCTCCAAGAAACCCTTCTGTGACAGGCAGACTAGTGCACCTTTCGCCTGGCCAGCACCACTGGGCTTGCAAACCTGGAAACCCTTCCCTGGTGTTAGGCCAGCCAGAGGGAAGATCTGCCTACAGCAACTAAAAAAGGCAAAGC
The DNA here is from genome assembly GCA_029783875.1 of Phataginus tricuspis. Lineage (NCBI taxonomy): Eukaryota > Metazoa > Chordata > Mammalia > Pholidota > Manidae > Phataginus > Phataginus tricuspis. The sequence goes on along the minus strand of JAQQAC010007890.1, from coordinate 42,602,081 downwards.
ACAGAGGCTTATACCTGTGTGCTCAGCCCACTTGTTCAGACAGTGGAGACAGGCATAGCAGCCAGGAACCAGGAAAAAGCCCTTTCCTCCCCCGAGGCACCAATACCACTCCCCTACAATCCCTGACATTGCTTCAGGGGCTGAGCAGCTCCAGAGAGTAGAGCTTCTGGGCACTAAAGGGCTCCACACACAAATATGAAATGCCAAAGGAACCTGGTCCAGAGTAAAATTATGAATACAGCTCCTGAGAAAGATTTAAATGATATGGACCTTATGACTCTCCCTTAAAGGGAGTTCAAAATAAAAATCATTAACATGCTCATGGAGGTACGGAAAGATATTCAAGAACTCAGGAATGAATTCCGGTCGGAGATCCAATCCTTGAAGAACACAATTAAAAGCACAATTAAAAGACGGTTTTAAAAGCAGATTGGATACATTGGAGGAGATGATAAATGAAATAGAAACTAGAGAAGAGGAATACAGAGAAGCTGAGGTACTGAGAGAAAAAAGGGTCTCTAAGAATGAAAGAATATTGAGAGAACTGTGTGACCAATCCAAACGGAGCAATATTCACATTATAGGAGTACCAGAGGAAGAAGAGAGAGAAAAAGGGATAGAAAGTGTCTTTGAAGAAATAATTGCTGAAAACTTTCAAACACTGGAGAAGGAAACAGCCTCGCAGTCCACAGAAGCCCACAGAACTCCCAACACAAGGGACCCAAGGAAGACAACACCAAGACACATAATAATTAAGATGGCAAAGGTCAAAGATAAAGACAGAGTATTAAAGGCAGCTAGAGAGAGAAAAAAGATCACCTACAAAGGAAAACCCATCAGACTATCATCAGACTTCTCAACAGAAACCTTACAGGCCTGAAGAGAATGGCATGATATATTTAACGTAATGAAACAGAAGGACCTTGAATCAAGAATATTGTATCCAGCATGATTATCATTTAAATATGATGGAGGGATTAAACAATTTCCAGACAAAGGAAAGTTGAAAGAGTTTGCCTCTCATAAACCACCACTACAGGATATCTTAAACGGACTGCTCTAGAGGGAAGCACCCCTAAGGCTAAAAAGATGTCACCAGAGAAAATAAAATCATAGCAAAGAAAGCAGACCATCCAAATACTAACTAAAGGCAAAGAATAAAACACCCAATATATAAAGAATGGATGAGGAAGAATAGGATGGGAGAAATAAAGAAACATCAGACAGCGTTCACAATAACTTAACAAGAAAGTTAAGTTAGATTCTTAGATAGTAAAGAAGCCACCCTTGAACCTTTGGTAACCACGAATCTAAAGCCTGCAATGGCAATAAGTACATATCTATCAATAATCACCCTAAATGTAAATGGACTGAATGCACCAATCAAAAGACACAGAGTAACAGAGTGGATAAAAAAGCAAGACCCATCTATATGCTGCTTACAAGAGACTCACCTCAAACCCAAAGATATACACAGACTAAAAGTGAAGGGATGGAAAAAGATATTTCAGGCAAACAACAAAGAGAAAAAAGCAGGTCATGCAGTACTTGCATCAGACAAAATAGACTTCAAAACGAAGAAAGTAGCAAGAGATAAAGAAAGACATTACATAATGATAAAGGGGTCAGTCCAACAAGAACATATAACCATTATAAACATATATGCACCCAACACAGGAGCACCAACATATGTGAAAGAAATACTAACAGAAGTGAAGGAGGAAATAGACAGCAATGCAATTATTCTAGGAGACTTTAACACGCCACTCACTCCAAAGGACAGATCAACCAGACAGAGAATAAGTAAAGACACAGAGGCACTGAATAACACACTAGAACAGATGGACCTAACAGATATCTACAGAACTCTGCACCCAAAAGCAACAGGATACACATTCTTCTCAAGTGCACATGGAACATTTTCCAGAATAGACCACATACTAGGCCACAAAAAGAGCCTCAGTAATTTCAAAAATATTGAAATCCTACCAACCAACTTCTCAGATCACAAAGGTATAAAACTAGAAATAAATTTTAGAAAGAATCGTAATCAGGAACCTACCTAAGAACAAAACGCCTGTACCAGATGGTTTCACTGCTGAATTTTATCAAACATTTAGTGAAGACCTAATACCCATCCTCCTTTAAGTTTTGTAAAAAGTAGAAGAGGAAGGAATACTACCAAACTCATTCTATGAGCCCAACATCAGTCTAATACCAAAACCAGGCAAAGACACCACATAAAAGAAAATTACAGACCAATATCCCTGATGAACATAGATGCAAAAATACTCAACAAAATATTAGCAAACTGAATTAAAAAAAATACATCAAAAATATTGTCCATCATGATCAAGTGGGATTCATCCCAGGGATGCAAGGACAGTACAACATTTGAAAATCCATAAACATCACCCACTACATCAACAAAAAGAAAGACACAAACCACATGATCATCTCCATAGATGCTGAAAAAGCATTTGACAAAGTTCAACATCCATTCATGATAAAAACTCTCAACAAAATGGGTATAGAGTGCAAGTACCTCAACATAATAAAGGTCATATATGACAAACCCACAGCCAACACCATACTTAACAGCGAGAAGCTGAAAGCTTTTCCTTTAAGATCAGGAACAAGACAAGGATGCCTACTCTCCTTACTTCTATTCAACATAGAACTGGAGGTCCCAGCCACGGCAATCAGACAACACAAAGAAATAAAAGGCATCCAGATTGGTAAGGAAGAAGTCAAACTGTCCTTGTTTGCAGATGACATGATATTGTACATAAAAAACCCTAAAGAATCCACTCCAAAATTACTAGATCTAACATCTGAATTCAGCAAAGTTTCAGGATTCAAAATTAATACACAGAAATCTGTTCCATTCTTATACACTAATGATGAACTAGGAGAAAGAGAAATCAGGGAAACTTCCATTTACAATTGCATCAAAAATAATAAAATACCTAGGAATAAATCTAGCCAAGGAAGTGAAAGACCTATTCCCTGAAAAGTACAAGACACTCTTAAGAGAAATTAAAGAGGACACTAATAAATGGAAATTCATCCCATGCTCTTGCCTAGGAAGAATTAATATTGTCAAAATGGTCATCCTGCCTAATGCAATCTACAAATTCAATGCAATCCTTTTCAAAATACCAACAGCATTCTTCAATGAACTAGAGCGAATAGTTCTAAAATTCATATGGAATGACAAAAGACCCCAAATAGCCAAAGCTATCCTGGGAAGGAAGAATAAAGCAGGAGGAAATACTCTCCCTGACTTCAAGCTCTACTACAAAGCTACAGTAATTAAGACAATTTGGTACTGGCACAAGAATAGACCCATAGACCAGTGGAACAGACTAGAGAGCCCAGATATAAACTCAAGCATATATGGTCAATTAATATATGATAAAGGAGCCTTGGATATACAATGGGGAAATAACAGCCTCTTCAACAGCTGGTGTTGGCAAAATTGGACAGCTACATGTAAGAGAGTGAAACTGGATTATTGTCTAACTCCATACACAAAAGTAAACTCAAAATGGATCAAAGACCTGAATGTAAGTCATGAAACCATAGAACCCTTAGGAAAAAATAGAGGCAAAAATTTCTTGGACATAAATATGAGCAACTTCTTCACGAACATATCTCCCCAGGAAAGGGAAACAAAAGCAAAAATGAACAAGTGGGACTATATCAAACTAAAAAGTTTCTGTACAGCAAAGGACACCATCAGTAGAACAAAATGGCATCCTACAGTATGGGAGGATATATTCATAAATTACATATCCGACAAGCGGTTGACATAAAAAATATATAAAGAGCTTACGCACCTCAACAAACAAAAGGCAAATAAGTCAATTAAAAAGTGGGCATAGGAATGAACAGATACTTCTCCAAAAAAGAAATTGAGATTCCAACAGGCACATGAAAAGATGCACCACATTGTTAATCATCAGAGAAATGCAAATTAAAACCACAGTGAGATATCACCTCACACCAGTTAGAATGGCCAACATCCAAAAGACAAACAACAATTGTTGGCGAGGATGTGGAGAAAGGGGGACTTTCCTACACTGCTGGTGGGAATGTTAACTAGTTCAACCATTGTGGAAAGCAGTATGGAGGTTCCTCAAAAATCTCACAATACAAATACCATTTGACCCAGGAATTCCACTCCTAGGAATTTCCCTAAGAATGCAGCAGTCCAGTTTCAAAAAAATATATGCACCCCTATGTTTATCGCAGCACTATTTACAATAATCAAGAAATGGAAGCAAGCAACCTAAGTGTCCATTAGTAGAAGAATGGATAAAGAAGACGTGGTACATATACACAATGGAATATTATTCAGCCATAAGAAGAAAACAAATCCTATCATTTGCAACAACATGGATGGAGCTAGAGGGTATTATGCTCAGTGAAATAAGCCAGGCAGAGAAAGACAAGTACCAAATGATTTCACTCATATGTGGAGTATAAGAACAAAGGAAAAACTGAAGGAACAAAACAGCAACAAACTCACAGAACCCAAGAATGGACTAACAGTTACCAAAGGGAAAGGGACTGGGGAAGATGGGTGGGAAGGGAGGGATAAGAGGGGAAAAGGGGTGTTACGATTAGCACACGTAATGCAGCGGCAGGGGACACGGGAAAGGCAGTATTTATAGAAAAGACAAGTAATGATTCTATAGTATCTTACTATGCTGAAGGGCAGTGACTGTAGTGGGGTACATGGGGGAGCTTGATAATAGGGGGTCTAGTAACCATAATGTTGTTCAAGTGATTGTACATTAATGATACAAAAAGAAAAAATGTAAAAGGATATCTTCCACAACTTCCCCTTCTTTGGCTCTTTTCTAATTAAAGTCACCCTCACATAAAAAAAAAAAGTAGTGGTAGAATTACAGGTAGCTTGACAGGTACTGAGCAGGCAACCAGCACTGCTGCTCACAATTCATGCCAATAGGCTTCCACTGACTTGCAAGCTCAGCCTTCAGCCTTGTTTAATATGAATGAAATAATTTAGGATTTTCCACAACATAATCCAAGGATCCTTCATCATGCTTCATATGGTCCATTGGTGCCTGGCAGGACCAACTGTGATAAAACCATGAAAGATATCCTGTCCTATTTGGTGGACTACCATCATCTCTTTTTTGTTCCCACAAAGGGATAGTGATATAACTAACAGTCAGCTAAGATTTACCAAGCACCATGTTTATAAGAACCCCATGAAGTCTAGCTTCGTGTTCCACTCTATAGATGAGGAACTAGGGATTGGTGAAATGTGATTTTCAAGCCAGTGAGTGGTGGGCCCAGGACAGAGACCTCAGTCATGAGACTCCAGTGCCCACACCTTTAAGCCCCACACCACAACCAAGAACCTGAAACTAGGAAGAGTTGGGGAAGTATGGTGGGGATAAAGTTTAAAGCCATCAGCAATAAGGGGTAGGGAAAAAATCCAGGTGTACAAGCTGCTGACAGTCTTTGAAAAGGGCAAGAAGCCGACAGATTATGGAACATGCTGCCCTTTACTTGCTAAAAATGACACCACTATGGGTAGGGTGGCCACATAACCGATTGTCTAAACCAAAACCTTGGTAGGCAGACTGTAACATATCAGGACTGGCTTGGGCAGTTTTAATAGTGGTGATGGGTAGGAATGGATTCATGCACAGCCTCAGCCCCTCCGTCCATCACTCTCTGTGGGTTGCAGGATGGCCAGTGAGGGGTTTCAACTGGCCTTGATCTTTGATCTTTGACCTTCGACTGCTCTAACTGACAGTTCGTCTCCAGACACAGTATAGTCAGTGGACAGAAGACACAGTTTAAATAACTAACATTTTTAATTAAACCAGCAATGAACTGAGCAAGGCAATATAGCAGAGTAATTAAAAGATTTCTCTTTGAGATTTAGATCAAAGTTATGTGAACTTAGGCAAGATTTCTTTGGGGCTCAGATCCCTGTTCTGTAAAATGGGAATGAGAGCACACACTGAGCTTTTACTTTGTCTTAGGTGCTGGGCTAAGTACTTTATGTGGATTACTTAATTCCATCATCATTACAACCCTGTGATGCAGGCACTATTATTATCTCCACTTTGCAGACCAAGGCACTGAAGTTCAGTGAGGGCACACAATTAATAAATACCTATTCTATGAGAGTTAGTTTTGGTGCTTAAATGAGACAATGATTATTATAAAGTTAACATATTGACTTAAAGCCAATAGAAAGCCCCAGATAGGTTGTTAGTCCTTAATGATGATAATTGAATATGCAATATTATTGTTGTCTTACATTTGTAATTTGGAAGGTGAAAATCTGGATCACATTTCTAACCCACCATATGTCAGGAGGATCCTCTGAATAAAAACCTTTAATACTCCTTAATATTCTATGGGGACAGCAATGTTGACATGACCTATCTTCAAGAACCCCAAGAATCTGAAACATCCAAGCTGCAGCTGGGAAAAGAAAATATCTACATGTATCCTTAAACCCAGACAGTTATCCAAAATAAAAAACAAAAAAGTATTCTCTGTGGAGAGAAGGCAGATGTGAGGTGGGGAGGAAGAGAAAGAATAGTTGTTCAAATGCCTGCCCTAGTTCCTCCCCAAAGGAGGCTGTGTGCAGGAAAAGCAGCCTAGCATCACCGGCCATTCCACCCCCACCTGGAGTTGCTTGCCTTTCTCCAGAACTGTCTCTAGCATTACAAAGGACAAGTTTTATGGGCACACAGGGAGCATTCTACATGCTTGCCTCCCATCCTTGCAAAGGTCCTGGGGCCAGATGAGATCATCTGAACCATCTCCCTCAATCCCTGAGTCATGGCAGGCAGGGGCACAGGAGAAGCATTCAGCCATTGAGAGACACCACAGAGAAGTAGCACCTGAGAGGTTAGGACCAGGGCTTCATTTGCAGGAATACTGAGTTCAAATTTCTGGATCCATATAGATGGCATGACCTTAGTTAACTAAGTTTTAGTTATCACCCAGTTGGTAACTAGCTTTTGGGTCTTTGTTTCCTTGGTCAACTATAATAAAACCTTCCTTGTATCTTAAAAGAAGTAGTGTATGTTGCATGCTTGGCAGAGTACCTTACCCATAGTAGAGTTTCATAAACGTTAACTATCATTACTAATGAGTATTAATTGAAAATGTAACTTTGTTAGGCAGTCTGACCACTGAAATAAACAGCCCCTGACTTCCAGAGCTTACAGATCCAAAGAGGAGCAAGACTACCTCATATAAAATGATTGGCCCTCCAGTAGGGGCTCAGTTGTGTGGTGTGATGGGGATTTGGAGAAGAGAGAGACAGATGCAGACCCGTGCATGCTGGAGATCCCCAAGAGTAAGGGTTGAGGCTGGTTGGGGTCTTCACAATGCAAAGAAAGGAAGAGCTCAGTGGAAGCTAGAATAGGCCTGGAGGGTAGGAGCGCTGAGTAAATGGGGCGAGTTGTGCTCTGGAAGGAAATGGGAGCGGCTGCTCACTCCTGAGCACCCCTAGCTGGGGCCCAGAACCTCGTCTCATGATGAGGTACACCCCCCTAATGGAGTCATCTCACCACCACCCAGAGGTTCTTTATATCACAAGCCTCTAAAAACCAGCACAGAAGCTGAGAATAACTGAATCTAGTCTGGAATGAGAGCCGTATACAGAGTTCTCTACAATAACTTTGTTATATATGATAAACTGTAAATGGTACTGGCAATTTCAATATGAATTGATTTGATATGGATATGAATCATTCATTTCCAATATAAATTGATGAAAACCCTTAGCTGGTGTGGTGATGAGAATGACTGTTTTGTTCTGACTTGGGTTTCTAGTGTCCTCTAGCTATCCATTTCCTACCTCCTCTGTGTCCAGAGTTATTCTACAGGGGGCTAACTTCAGGTAAACCCTAACACTACCTCATTATTCATCAAAGAAAAATCTCCATGTTGGGATAACACTGTAAGTTCAGAGAATTTTGCAGTTATATTCCTGAGGAATTCTTGCTTTCTCTTATAAGCTTCGCAAACTCTCAGCCCAGAATGAATGTTTATCCTGGGAAGGATTTCTCCCTTTATTTGCCCAATTTTGCAGCACCATTCTTTCTCCTTAATCTGAGAACTCTTTTTCCTCCAGTTGCCTCTTTTCTGTTCTGAGTCACTGATGGGAAATGAGAATGAGTTTTGGTATTTTGTCCTCATTATGGGAAGAGTAAACTCCAGATGGGACTCAAATTCAGAATGGTTCTCTTTTTAGGCAGGAACATGAGTGCCATATTTCCTGGGTGATGTTATCGAAGAGCAACTTAATTGCCTTCACAAAAACGTTATGAAAGGTATATTAGTGAGAACATAATAACAATAATAATTGTTATCGGGCATGTGCCACTTTCAGAATTCATCAGGGCCTTAGAGCTGCTCCTGAGCTAGTGGGCACTTCAGCCACTTAGAGCACTTCACTTAAAGCAGTGCAACTCACTATTGCAATAGTCAGAAATACTTTGGCCACTGTGCCCCAAATGTCTAGCTGAACTTCATTCTTAACATCTGTTTACCCAGGGTACAATAGAATGTTTGTTCCTGGCCTGTGAGGCCATTGGAATTTTAATATTTTTCCAGAGAAATATTGGCTTGAGACTCCTGGAAACATTGCTTCATTGTCAACCTTACAAGAATCTGCTTGGCCTATTTGTGGAGACAAATCCTGGTCCTAGAGTTTTTTCAGGCAAAAATAATAATGAAAATTTTTACTGCTGAATAGGTCCCATTTGCCTGAGTCAATTACAACTACTGAAATGATCAGCTCGGTAAAGCCATTTTAGTGGAAACAAGGTCCAGACTGGGTAGGCCCCCATTCTGTATCAGATTATTATTATTTTTTTTAATTTCCCAATTGTTTACTGAGGATTATTAATTAATTGATTTATTTGTTTTAATTTTTAAAAATTTTATTAAGGTAGTATTGATATACACTCAATAAGGTATTATTGATATACATGAAAAAATAATGTGGTTACTACATTTATCCATATTATCAAGTCCCCACTCATACCCCAATGCAGTCACTGTCCATCATTGAAATAAGATGCCACAGATTCACTGTTTGCCTTCTCTGTGCTACACTGTTTTCCCCGTGATTCCCCACATCATGTGTACTAAACATAATACCCCACAATACTCTTCTCCCTCCCTCCCCACCCACCCTCCCACACTCCTCCCCTTTGGTAACCATTAGTTCTTTCTTGGAGTCTCTGAGTCTGCTACTATTTTGTTCCTTCAGTTTTGCTTCGTTGTTATACTCCACAAATGAGGGAAATCATTTGATACTTGTCTTTCTCTGCCTGGTTTATTTCACTGAGCATAATATCCTCCAGCTCCATCCATGTTGTTGCAAATGGCAGGATTTGTTTCCTTCTTACGGCTGAATAGTATTCCATTGTGTATATGTACCACTTCTTCTTTATCCATTCATCTACTGATGGACACTTAGGTGGCTTCCATATCTTGGCTATTGTAAAAAGTGCTGCAATAAACATAGGGGTGCATATGTCTTTTTGAATCTGAGAAGCTGTATTCTTTGGGTAAATTCCAAGGAGTGGGATTCCTGGGTCAAATGGTATTTGTATTTTTACTTTTTTGAGGAACCTCCATATTGCTTTGAACAATGGTTGAACTAGCTTACATTCACACCAGCAGTGTAGGAGGGTTCCCTTTCTCTGCATCCTCACCAGCATTTGTTGTTCTTAGTCTTCTGGATGGTGGCCATCCTTACTGGTGTGAGGTGATATCTCATTGTGGTTTTAATTTGCATTTCCCTGATGATTAGTGATGTGCAACATCTTTTCATGTGTCTGTTGGCATTCTGAATTTCTTCTTTGGAGAACTGTCTCTTCATATCCTCTGCCCATTTTTTAATCAGGTTATTTGCTTTTTGGGTGTAGAGGCGTGTAAGTTCTTTATATATTTTGGCTGTTAACCCCTTGTCAGATATGACATTTACAAATATATTCTCCCACAGTGTAGGATGCCTTTTTGTTCTGTTGATGGTGTCCTTTGCCATACAGAAACTTTTTAGTTTGATGTAGTCCCATGAGTTCATTTTTGCTTTTGTTTCCCTTGCTTGAGGAGAGGCGTTCAGGAAGAAGTCGCTCATGCTTATATTCAGGAGATTTTTGCCTATGTTGTCTTCTAAGAGTTTTATGGTTTCATGACTTACATTCAGGTCCTTGATCCATTTTGAGTTTACTTTTGTGTATGGGGTTAAACAATAATCCAGTTTAATTCTCTTGCATGTAACTGTCCAGTTTTGCCAACACCAGATATTGAAGGGGTTGTCATTTCCCCATTGTATGTCCATGGCTCCTTTATCATATATTAATTGACCATATATGGTTGGGTTTACATCTGGGCTCTCTAGTCTGATCCATTGGTCTATGGGTCTGTTCTTGTGCCAGTACCAAATTGTCTTGAGTACTGTGGCTTTGTAGTAAAGCTTAAAGTTGGGGAGCTTAATCCCCCCAGCTTTATTCTTCCTTCTCAGGATTGCTTTGGCTATTTTCAGTCTTTTGTGGTTCCATATGAATTTTAGAATGATTTTCTCTAGTTTGTTGAAAAATGCTGTTGGTATTTTGATGGGAATTGCATTAAATCTGCAGATTGCTTTTCGCAGAATGGCCATTTTGACAATATTATTTCTTCCTATCCATGAACACAGGATGTGTTTGCATTTATTGGTATCTTCTTTAATTTCTCTCATGAGTGTCTTATAGTTTTCAGAGTATAGGTCTTTCACTTCCTTGTTTAGGTTTACTCCTAGGTATTTTATTCTTTCTGATGCAACTGTAAATGGAATTGTTTTCCTGATTTCTCTCTCTGCTAGTTCATTGTTAGTGTATAGGAATGTCACCGATTTCTGCGTATTTATTTTGTGTCCCACAACATTGATGAATTCAGATATTAGATCTAGTAGTTTTGGAGTAGATTCTATGGGTTTTTTAAATGTACAATATCATGTCATCTGCAAACAGGGACAGTTTAACTTCTTCCTTGCCAATCTGGATGCCTTTTATTTCTTTGTGTTGTCTGATTGCCATGGCTAGTACCTCCAGTACTATGTTGAATAGAGGTGGTGAGAGTGGGCATCCTTGTCTGTTCCCGATCTTAAAGGAAAAGCTTTCCACTTCTCCCTGTTAAGTATAATATTGGCTGTGGGTTTGTCATATATGGCCTTTATTATGTTGAGGTACCTGTCCTCTATACCCATTTTGTTGAGAGTTTTTATAATGAATGGATGTTGAATTTTGTCAAATGCTTTTTCAGCATCTATGGAGATGATTATGTGGTTTTTGTCTTTCTTTTTGTTGATGTGGTGGATGATGTTGATGGATTTTCGAATGTTGAACCATCCTTGCATCCCTGGAATAAATCCTTCTTGATCATGATGGATGATCCTTTTGATGTATTTTTTAATTCAGTTTGATAATATTTTGTTGAGTATTTTTGCATCTATGTTCATCAGGGATATTGGTCTGTAGTTGTCTTTTTCTGTGATGTCTTTGGCCAGTTTTGGTATTAGAGCGATGCTGACCTCATAGAATGAGTTAGGAAGTATTCCCTCTTCTTCTACTCCTTGGAAAACTTTAAGGAGGATGGGTATTAGGTATTCAGTAAATGTTTGATAAAATTCAGTGGTGAATCCATCTGGTCCAGGCATTTTGTTCTTAGGTAGGGTTCTGATTACCAGTTCAATTTCATTGCTGCTAATTGGTCTGTTGAGATTTTCTGTTTCTTTCTCGGTCAGCCTTGGAAGGTTGTATTTTTCTAGAAAGTTGTCCATTTCTTCTAGGTTATCCAGTTTGCTAGTATACAATTTTTCATAGTATTCTCTAATAGTTCTTTGTATTTCTGCCCTGTCTGTAGTGATTTTTCCTTTCTCATTTCTGATTCTGTTTATGTGAATAGACTCTCTTTTTATCTTGATAAGTGTGGCTGGAGATTTATCTATTTTGTTTATTTTCTCAAAGAAACAGCTTTTGCTTTCATTGATCCTTTCTATTGTTTTATTCTCGATTTTATTTATTTCTGCTCTAATTGTTATTATGTCCCTCCTTCTACTGACCGTGGGTCTCATTTGTTGTTCTTCTAGTTTCGTTAATTGTGAGCTTAGACTGCTCATATGGGATTGTTCTTCTTTCCTGAGGTAGGCTTGTATTGCACTATACTTTCCTCTTAGCACGGCCTTTGCTGCGTCCCACAGATTTTGCGGTGTTGAATTATTGTTGTCACTTGTCTCCATATATTGCTTGATCTCTATTTTTATTTGGTCATTGATCCACTGGTTATTTAGGAGCATGTTATTAAGCTCTATGTGTTTGTGGGATTTTTCATTTTCTTTGCATAATTCATTTCTAGTTTCATTCCTTTGTGGTCTGAGAAGCTGGTTGGTACAATTTCAATCTTTCTGAATTTACCGAGGCTCGTTTTGTGGCCTAGTATATGATCTACTTTTGAAAATGTGCATGTGCCCTTAAGAAGAATGTGTATTCTGCTGCTTTTGGGTGTAGAGTTCTGTAGATGTCTGTTAGGTCCATCTGTTCTAATGTGTTGTTCAGTGTCTCTGCCTCCTTACTTATTTTCTATCAGGTTGATCTGTCCTTCACAGTGAGTGGTGTGTTGAAGTCTCCTAGAATGAATGTATTGCATTTTATTTTCCCCTTTAATTCTGTTAGTATTTGTTTCACATATGTAGGTGTTCCTGTGTTGGGTGCATAGATATTTATAATGGTTATATCTTCTTGTTGGATTTACCCTTTTATCATTATGTAATGTCCTTCTTTGTCTCTTGTGACTTTGTTTTGAATTCTATTTTGTCTGATATAAGTACTGCAACTCCTGCTTTTTTCTCCCCATTAGTTGCATGAAATGTCTTTTCCATCCCTTCACTTTTAGTCTGTGTATGTCTTAGGTTTAAAGTGAGTCTCTTGAAGGCAGTATATAGATGGGTCTTGTTTTCTTATCCATTCCGTGACTCTATACTCTATGTCTTTTGATTAGTGCATTCAGTCCATTTACATTTAGGGTGATTATGGGTAAGTATGTACTTATTGGCATTGCAGGCTTCAGATTTGTGGTTACCAAAGGTTCAAGGTTAACTTCCTTACTATCTAAGAGTGTAACTTAACTCACTTAATATGCTATTACAAACACAATCTAAAGGTTCTTTTTTGTTTTGTTTTGTTTTCCTCCTCTTTTTCCTTCTTCCTCCATTCTCTATATATTAGGTATTATAATCTGTACTCTTTGTCTATCCCTTGATTGACTTTGGGGGTAGTTAATTTAATTTTGCATTTGCTTAGTAATTAGCTGTTCTACTTTCTTTACTGTGGTTTTATTACCTCTGGTGACAGCTATTAAACCATAGGAACACTTCCATCTATAGCAGTCCCTCCAAAATACACTGTAGAGATGGTTTGTGGGAGGTAGATTCTCTCAGCTTTTGCTTATCTGGAAATTGTTTAATCCCTCCTTCAAATATGAATGATAATCTTGACAGATAAAGTAATCTTGGTTCAGGCCCTTCTGCTTCATTGCATTAAATATAGAAATCTGATGATAGCATGATGGGCTTTCCTTTGTATGTGATCTTATTTCTCTCTCTGGCTGCTTTTAATAGTCTGTCCTTATCCTTGATCTTTGCCATTTTAATTACTATATGTCTTGATGCTGTCTTCCTTGGGTCCCTTGTGTTGGGAGATCTGTGCACCTCCATTGCCTGAGAGACTATCTCCTTCCCCAGATTGGGGAACTTTTCAGCAATCACCTCCTCAAAGACATTTTCTATCCCCTTTTCTCTCTCTTCTTCTTCTGGTACCCCTATAATGTGAACATTGTTCCGTTTGAATTGGTCACACAGTTCTCTCAATATTCTTTCATTCTTAGAGATACTTTTTTTTTCTCTGTGCCTCAGCTTCTTTGTATTCCTCTTCTCTAGTTTCTATTTCATTTATCATCTCCTCTACCATATTCAACCTGCTTTTAATACCGTCCATTGTGCTCTTCAATGATTGGATTTCCGATCGTAATTCATTCCTGAGTTCTTGAATATCTTTCCGTACCTCCATGAGCATGTTAATGATTTTTATTTTGAACTCCCTTTCAGGGAGAGTCATGAGATCAATATCATTTAAATCTTTCTCAGGAGTTGTATTCATATTTTTACTCTGAACCAGGTTCCTTTGGTGTTTCATATTTGCATATGGAGCCCTCTAGTACCCAGAAGTTCTACTCTCTGGAGCTGCTCAGCCCCTGAAACAATGTCGGGGGTTACAGGGGAGTGGTATTGATGCCTAGGGTGAGGAAAGAGCTGTTTCCTTCTTCCTGGCTGCTATGCCTGTCTCCACTGCCTGAACCAGTGGGCCGAGCACACAGGTATAAGCCTCTGTGCTTTGCGTTTTTAGTTGCTGTAAACAGATCTTCCCTCTGGCTGGCCTATCTCCAGGGTAGGGTTTCCTGGTTTGCAAACAAGGAAGGGCTGGCCAAGATAAAGGCGCAGAAGTCCTGTCATGGAAGGGGTTCTTGGAGCTGTGTAGGCAGCCAGGGAGCTGGCACACCTGAAGATCATGAAAACTCCCAATCTGCTGGGCAAAGTGCACCTGGACAATTTTGTCTACCTGTCCTTTCTCCTGAGCAGCAAGCTCTGTGCAATCCTTGCCCGTTTAGCAGCCCTCTTGCTAAGGGCTTCTTTGTTAGGAAGTCTCTCAGACTGCCCACCTTTCTTTTGTCCCAGAGCAGCTGGATATGGATCCCTGCTTTCCACAAGCAGCTGGAATCTCAGTCTCTCCAGGAATTCTGCCTGTCTTAGCTTTCCAACCCCCTAATTACTAGAGTATCGTGTAAGCAACATGAAATGTAGGTTTGTGCTCCCAGAGCAGATCTCCGGAGTTAGGTATTCAGCAGTCCCAGATCTCCACTCCCTCCCTGCTCCATTCCTCTTCCTCTCGCTGGTGAGCTGGGGTTGGGGAAGGGCTTGGATCCTGCAGGACCATAGCTTTAGCATGTTACCCTTTTCCGTGATGTCTCCTCTTGTGTCCAGGTGTATGCAGTTTGGTGCAGTCCTCTTTCCTGTTGCTCTTTCAAGATAGTTGTATTAGTTATATTTTCATATTATATGCAGTTTTAGGAGGAAGCCTCTGTCTCACCTCTCATGCCGCCATCTTTAATCCAATCGCTCCTGTATCAGATTATTATTAACACATAAAGCATTCTTATCGGGACTATACCCTTCGATTTGTATATTTGTGGTTACACAGGGCAGTACAATCTTCCCATCTTGGTTTTTAGTGATGTAAATGGAAGAATAAAGACCCAACTCCTTGTCCTCCCATAGACTGAGGCTGAGGAGGACATTTAGACTCAAATCCTTGCAAGATGACATTTCAAAGTTAAGTGAGTCTAGTTTTGTGTAATGACAGGAATGTCAATTAAGAGGGAAATGTCTCTGACAGCAACTCTTTCTCACTCCCCACTGGCCCAAAGATGCACAATCTGAAAAAAGGGCTGGGGTGGGGGTGGGGGTGATGATGTCAAAGGACAAGAACTAACCTTGTTTTGACCATAAAGCCAAGTTTGAAGTCTAGTATTTGGCAAGTTAGGAAAATATCCCCTCCTTTTTAAAATTTGAGACTACTTTCTTAGAAAATAAATATTTGTTCATAGAAGATAAGTGGGTTTGATTCAACCCTTACCTGCATGTATATCTGGGGGAGGAGAATCTATCTCTAAGAAGAGCATGCTCGGAGTGCCCACCTTGACCCGATCAATGGGAGGCCTTGCAGCCAAAGCCAAAAGGCCACTGCCTTCTCAGCCGATGTCTGCGGGCCTTGGAGCAGTAAAGGGGGAGGACTGGCTGTGCCTCCGAAGGCCTTGCAGTACTATTAGAGCAAGAACTTCGCACTGGAGGATGCAGTGCCTGGGAGAAGACATGGTCCTGGGGTCCAACTCCATGGGTGGAAAGGGGTTCCGTAAATGGTGGGTGAACAATGCCTGGGTCAGATTGGAAAGAGGCTTTTTTCCCCTTCTTCCCCCACTAGGAAGCCTTGATTTGGAAGCAGGGAAGGCTGATTAGGAATTGTGTGGACTTCAAAGGGCCCTCCTGTAAAGGATTTCATGTTTTGGGTGTTTTTCCACCAAAATAAGGGAAAACAATGTTTTGCACACACTTTTTTTTTAGCCTCCTGCTCCGTAGCTGTCTTAACTACCCCAGCGCTTCGGTGGGGTGGGGCGCGCCACATCCTCACCCCTCCAGAAGGTCAGGTGGGGATCGGGAGCCACCGGCCTGCGAGGGGAAGCAAGGCAGGTACCCCAGCGTCGGGGCGGCGGGACGCCTTACGGAAGAGCCAGGGAGAACCTGAGAGCGAGCTTCCAGGGGACCACTGGGGGTCTAAATGAAGCCCTTCTCTTCCTAGATACACCAGAAGAGACGGATTCTTGAAAGTCAGAGCGGCTGCCTGGGTTACGTTGAAGTCATCACGGAGTGAGCAACATCCAGAACACACACGTCCGGAGGGCCGAAGACAACGACCCGGTTTTAATGTAGTCCTCTTCCGCCACCTATCGACAATATCAGCTCATTGCACTTTCGAGTGCTCCTAGACTACCTATTAAGCAAACCTGTTTCAGTGATGAATGAATAACAGTTGAAGAAAATTTAAACTATTCAAGACGCATTTTCTGCATTCGAGTTAAAAAAGAGATTTACTGAGTCCGCAGGGAAAATACATTTCTTACAAGTTAGATTACCTATTTATTGGGTAAATTAGCTCCGAATTTCAGCTGCATGGGCATAGCAGAGAAGCAGAGTTTTATCTTCTTTATTCAGGTTAATGCTTTAGAATATATTAAAGTATTGCATATTTTTTGGCTTTTGTTGTTGCTGGGTTTCAGAAAATATGATCACCCTAAAGGTACCGAAAGACTTTTTAGAAGAAAAATAGTATGTGATTAAGACTTGCAAGCAAGGAAGTGGGTACTGTCTGCAGAATTAACATTATGAAGTTCCACGGGGAATCAAAATATGCAAGTACAGCAGAAGACTGTCCGCATGTTACACAGGCCTGTACGCTCACTGGAAGGTTGAGAAGATGCTGTCAAAAGCACCATTGCTCTTACCCTATTCAGTAAGCCAATTTCAACAATTCTATCCTGAGGAAAGAACTCAAAAAACATGAAAAAGGTAATAGGTTTGATATTCTTCATAAAACTGTTTAATGTTCAACAACATAAGAAGAGCTAAAGTTATGGTTTATGCAGAATATGGGCTATTACAGAGACATACAAATTATTTACACTTGTAGCAATATAAAAAATGCATACCCAAGGAGATATACAATAGTAGGTAAAACTAGGAATATTGAGTAAAACTTAAAAGAATATTTAAAATATTAAAACTGAGTTAGAGGGCAACGTTAAAGTCTATAATGTTATATATACTCATATTTCTATTTTCCTAATTATATAACAAATACAGGAATGCTTTCTTGTTGTGATACATTTAAATTTTACAGAGATATATTAAGTAAGAAGAAAAAAGATCATGTCATCTACCTTCTCCTAGTCTGTCTGCACCTGTTAATGGATATGTGTAAGCTCTCCAAATCTTCCTCGGTGTTACACACACACACACATCATTATATGCAGTTATTTTAACATAGAAGTAATATTGTATTCTTTGCAACTTGATTCTTTTAAAATATGCATTAATAGGTCTTTCTGGATCAATATAGATCTGCCTCATTGTTTTTAGCCACTATTTAATGTGATCTACTCTATTTAACTATTTCACAATTGATAGATATTTGTTTCTTATAATTTTAAGATGATTATTAATTCTGAAAATGACCCCTTGTATATTTATTTCAGTACCTTTTTAATGAATTGAAGCCTCTTTTCATTTTTACATTGGTTATTTGTATTTCTTTAGAGAATTTTCTATTCATCTCTTGCAAATTTTGCATTTCAGTATATTAGTATGTACTTATAGGAGCTTTTTTTTTAGTTTTTGACATACATCATTTTATTTTACACTTATTTAACCTATTAGAGATGTAAAACAATTATCACAATCCTCTAAATTATTAATAACAAGGCCAGCTGCGTCAAGTATTCACTATACATGGGTGCCTGGGCGGGAGGGCACTTTGCGCAAAGTACTCACTATACATGGGTGCCTGGGCGGGAGGGTACTTGGCGTCAAGTACTCACCATACATGGGTGCCTGGGCGGGAGGGCACTTTGCGTCAAGTACTCACCATACATGGGTGCATGGGCGGGCGGGCACTTTGCGCCAAGTACTCACTATACATGGGTGCCTGGGCGGGAGGGCACTTTGCGTCAAGTACTCACCATACATGGGTGCCTGGGCGGGAGGGCACTTGGCGTCAAGTACTCACCATACATGGGTGCCTGGGCGGGAGGGCACTTGGCGTCAAGTACTCACCTCACTATACATGGGTGCCTGGGCGGGAGGGCACTTTGCGCCAAGTACTCACCATACATGGGTGCCTGGGCGGGAGGGCACTTGGCGTCAAGTACTCAC
>JAQQAC010007890.1:42567539-42583383 GCA_029783875.1 Phataginus tricuspis | reverse complement strand
CTTTGCGTCAAGTACTCACCATACATGGGTGCCTGGGCGGGAGGGCGCTTTGGGTCAAGTACTCACTATACATGGGTGCCTGGGCGGGAGGGCACTTTGCGTCAAATACTCACCGTACATGGGTGCCTGGGCGGGAGGGCGCTTTGCGTCAAGTACTCACTATACATGGGTGCCTGGGCGGGAGGGCACTTTGCGTCAAATACTCACCGTACATGGGTGCCTGGGCGGGAGGGCACTTTTGCCATCACTAGTACTGATTAGCAATTATTGAGCTTTATAGGAACTTTTTATGAATTTTAGATTTTTGTTGAGATTTCACTGAATTTAGAGATTGATACAACAGAATACTTCTGTCTAAAGTATAACATGTCTCCCCACTTACATATCTTTGGTATCTTTTGGCAAAATGTTGTTTTCTTTATCTAGATCTTGCACACTTGTTATAATTTATAGTATATAAAGAAGACATTTTCAATGGCTATTTACATAATTGGAACAACTTTTAATTGAAATAATTACTAGATGCAGTTGAAATCACAAGTTTCTCAAAGCTATAATGATCTGTCAAATAATAAATCAAAGAAGTATGATTACTAGCCTACTAATTTGCTTGTATGCAAGGGAAATAAACTGATTTCATTTCCTCTAACATAAGATTTCCTCCAAAACAAGATTTAGATATGAAAAATAAAGCATAGAAAGAAAGAATAAAAACCACGGTTTGAGAATAGTAATCATTGTTTTCCTTTCCTCGGGTAAGCAGTGAACAGAGGCCAGGCGGCATAGCCGGCCTTGGGCAACTGGATCACCATAAAAATAATTCCAGTTACTTAATGGTCTTCCAAAACTCCTTGAGCATTTAGACTGTGACATACTCACATCAGGATGTCTCTCCAGTGTGATTTGTGTCCTTCCTTCTGCACCTGCACTTCCGTTAGGCCAGGCCTCACCATTCCCTCATCAGAATCTCTCAGATCCTTATTATAGGTGGAAATAAAGTTGCTAAGAATAATTTTTCTGATAAGTTTTTTCAAAGACAAGTTGGAGCATGATAAAGTGATCTTAAGTTCTGAAGAGGAGGTGTGTGAGAATAGTCTTGAAAATTTGGATAAAGAAGAGCAATAAGATAATTCACCCTGCCTGCCTTCAAAACATGCAATAAAACAAAAATAATGCAAACAGGGAGACATTGTGCAGGAATAGATACGTCAATCAGTCGGACAGAACAACTTGCCCTTTCCCGGTGTCTCTATGGCAAGTCTCACTAGTCAGTTCCCCCCCTGGGCACGCCATGACATACTGTGGTGCCGCAGAAGGACCACGCAATGGTGGAAACAAGTTTCCAAAAATTCTAATTTTTACTTGAGCACTTAAATTTTATCATTGGCAAGAAATACTGTGCGTAGTTTTCCTTGAAGTTAATTAAGGGCTCCTTTCTTTCATTTTAAAGAAAATATCTACCAATACCCAAGGCTGAATAACCATTTTGTCAGCCTCTGTTTTAAGGAGAAATTGTGTTTGTGAAAAAAGTGGCCACTGTACTTCACAACTCATTCAGTGCTTTTCCTTGAGACAACCATCGTACTTGAGTATGCATGCTTCTCAGGAGACATGCACTCAAAGCCTTTAATAAATTTACGAAATAAATTTAATAAATGTTATTAAATCAATGATTTTTCTTTCTTCACCGATGTTGTTAAATAAAACTGAATAAACAAAAACTAGATGTCTTGGAGTGAAGAATGATGTCTCTCTCTTAATCCATGATAAGGTGTCAGCAGTTGTACACACTATTGCTTTTGCATCATAATTATAAAGGTTACCATGGAGAAAACAGCAAATAACGTTTTAGTATTTTTATGAAGTAGATGTGAACTCAAAGACTCCCTGAAAAGATCTTGGGCACTCCTAGAGGCCCGTGATGCATGCTTTGAGAACTGCTTTAGTAGAAGATTCCATTGTATCAATAGACCACAAATTAATCTTCTCCTGATGGGTATTTGGGATGCTTCTGGTTTTCTGCTACTACAAAAAGTGCAACAAACATTCTTATATACATATGTGGGTTTGGGGAATATATTGTACATTTCTGAAGGGTATTTACGGGTGAATGGAATTGTCCAGCCATCATAGATGATGTGTATATTCACTTAGCAGTGCCTAATGGTTTTACACAGCAGAGAATGTGAATTCCCATTGCTCCACATCCTCAATGACACTTGGATTTGTCTTTCATTTCAGCCATTCTGGAAGGTAGGTAGCAGTATCTCAATGGAGTTTAGTCTTTCCCTGATGTCTAAATAATTTGAGCATCTTTTCAAAAGCATCCATTGGAGCATCCTTTCTTTGTGAAGTGCCCAGTTTGAGTTTTCTGCTCATTCTTCTTCTTCTTTTAATTTGTAAGAGCCACTCTGTGGCTTTTAATTTCTTTATTCTCTCTGTTTTTAGTGAATAGAGGTTACAACTTTTTAATGGATTCTTTATTTTTAAGTTTACCTGTAGGTATATTTACCCTTTTTGGTGTATAGCACTATGAGTTTTGTCAAAGGCATAGAGTTGTGTAACCTCCACTACAATCAAGATATTAAACAGCTCCATTGCCCCCAAAATTTCACTCATTCTGCCCTTCATACTCAATTCTTTACTCTAACTCCAACCTCTGTCAACTACCAACTTGCCCTGCATCTTTATAGTTCTGTCATTTGACTCTAGTTTCTTTCACTTATACACTTGAGATTCATTCATGTGGCATGTATCAAAAGTATATGCTTTTTGTTATTAAGTAGTATTCAGTTATGTGGACATACCACAGTTGTTTATCCATGCACCAGTTGAAGACTATTTGGATTGCTTCGATCTCCTTTTTTTCTGATCAGCCCTGCTAGGAGTTTGTTGTTTTAAGCTGTCTTTTTGAAGAACCAGCCTTTGGCTTTTCTCCTCCTCTCTACTTTATATTTCATCACTTTTTGTCCTAATTTAAAAATTTCCTTTACTTTGTATGGGTTTAATTTGCCATCTTTTGTCCAGCTTCTTGAGAATAATGTTCAGTTTGCTGTTTTTTCAGTCTTTTGCCTTTCCTTATATTTGCATTTATGGCTATAAGTTTCCCAGTGAGTCTGGCTTTAGTCTGTCACAAAGATTCTGATATATTGTATTTTCATTATCATTTGGTTCAAAACATTTTCTGAATTCCACTATGATGTCTTCTTTGATCCATGTGTTATTTTAGAACATTGGTTCTCAAAGGGTGGTCTCCTAACAAAGAGCATTAGCATTACTCGACAAATTGTTGAAAATTCTCATTGACTCACCTCAGATCTAAATAGACATTTTCCCAAAGAAGACAATACAGATGGCCAACAGGCACATGAAAAGATGCTTCACATCACTAATCATCAGGGAAATGCAAATCAAAACCACAATGAGAGATCACCTCACACCAGTCAGAATGGCCACTCCAAAAGATAAGAAATAACAAGTGCTGGCAAGGATGTGAAGAAAAGTAAAACCCCGTACACTGGTGGTGGGAATGTAAATTGCTCCAGCCACTAGGGAAAGCAGTATGGAGGTTCCTCAAAAAACTAAAAATAGAAAAACCATATGACCCAGTAACTCCACTTTTAGGAACCTACCTGAGAAAACAACATCTCTAATTTGAAAGACATATGCACTCCTATGTTTATTGCCACATTATATACAGTAAGTAAGATACAAAAGCAATCAATAGATGAATGGATAAAGAAGATGTGGTACATATGCACAATGGAATATTATTCAGCCATAAAAAAGAAAGAAGTCCTGCCATTTGTGATACTGTGGATGGACCTAGTGGGTATTATGCTCAGTGAAATAAGCCAGGCAGAGAAAGACAAATGCCATATGATTTCACTTATTTGTGGAATCTAAAAACAAAACAAAATGAACAAAACAGCAGTAGACTTATAGACACTGAGAAATGACCAGTGGTTACCATGAGGGAGGGGTTGGGGTGGGTGGGTAAAATAGGTGAAGGGGATAAAGAGGCACAAAATCTCAGTCATAATATAAATTAGTCACAGGGATGAAAGTATAGCATAGATAATGTAGTCAATATTTCTGTAACATCTATGTTGACAGTAACTATACTAGTTGGGGTGAGGATTTAATAATGTACATAACTGTTGAATCAATATGTTGCATATATGAAACCAATACAAAATTGTATGTAGACTATACTTCAGATAAAAAAACACATGGCAGTTTTATAATGATCTTATTGATTTTTCTTAATTGACTTGTGGTCTGAGAACATATTATATGTGGTTTGAATCTTTGAAATTTGCAGAGACTTGCTTTATAGCTTAGTATATAGTCATTTTGTATAAAAGACCTGAACATCCTTGAAAAGAATGGATAATCCATAACTGATGGGGATAATCTTCTCTATATGTCAGTTAGGTTGTTTTTTTAATTGTATTTTTCAAATCTTTCATATATTTACTGAGGTGTTTTTTTTTTTGTCTGGTTTATCATTTACTGAGAGGTGTTTTCAAATATCTTACTATGGTTTAAATTTGTCTATTTCTTCTTTATTTCATTTATACATTTTGAGGCTATGTTATTATATACATATACTTTTAGCTTTCTTCCTGGTTAATTAAAACTTTTATCATCATGAAGCATTCCACCTCGTATGCCATTAAGATAGCTGTACCACATTTTTATTAGTATTTTTGTAGTATATACTTACCCATATTTTTTTCTTCATGCTTTCGGTGTTTACTTTTTAAATATGTATCTTATAAATAGCCGAAGAGTGTTTTTTGAAATCCAATTTGTCAATCTGTCTTTTAACAAGAACATTTAGTCCATTTACCTTTAATTCAATTATTTTTGTGCTCTACCATGTTGGTGTTTGGTTTCTATTTGTCCCAGTGTTCCCATGTTATTTTTTCTTTTTTATGGACTTTCATAGATTAACATTATCTCATTTACCCTCTGTTACCTTGTGGCTGCACATTCTTTTACCATTCCTTAAGTAGTTACCCTAGAGATTACAAGTATTCTTATCAAATGCGTGCCAATTATCAATTTATTGCCTCTCAGTTCCAAATCCACTCTTCATTGCCTGCTATGCACAAAGAAATATTTCTCCTTTGCTGGCTAGTATGAAGTTAACCTGTCTGCAGAGGGCACTGGAGGGGTACGAAGAGGAGGAAATGATTCCTTTTCTGGCTCTCGTGTGTTAGTTTTTCCAGAGTTGGGCTCCCAAGTGTGAGATGAGCAGCAGTGCCTAGCAGCTAGCAACTTCCCTGGTAACCTCTAAAGCGGCTTTACAGGAGGGCTGGGCAACTGCAAGGCACCTCCCCTTGACCAGCTTTCCCAGCACTACTTTGAATGGCTTTCAGTGATTTTTCAAGACATTTAGCTTTTTAATTTTGTTTTGGAATTGGCAGATGCCTATCCATGACATTAGGAAAAATAACCCCTAAGGCCAGGATTGCCTCTACGGGTTTCCTTTCTCACCTGATTTGATAAGAGTGGAAGTGGTAGAAAGTGGTTAGGCTACGGGTATATTTTCTAGGTGGAGGTGACAAGATTTGCTGCTGCAGTGGATGTTAATGCAAGGTCTAAAGGAGGAGTTCATAGTTCTTGGCTTAAGTCACAGAACTAAGATATTAAATACAAGAGCGGGAGAGAGGGCAGGTGATGTGGGCAGAAAGAGGGGTGATGTGGAGACAGGTAGAAAAGAACCATCTAAGGTGAGGGAGAAGGGAAGTGAGGACATACAGGCTCAGTGGACTGGAGGAACTGTGACATCAAAGAATTGTTAGTCAGGATATCGGAGGTAACTGGAAAGACAGCATGAGAATAAAGTTAGGCTCAGTGGTGAGAAAACAAACTCTTATTTTAAAATAATCTTTTATTTTTTCATCATGTATACTTTAACATACATCTATTGATATAAATTAAATTTATTTTTCAGTGATAATTGAATAATTTACTACATAATGTAAATCACAAAATATAATTCCTGAATTCCAAGCACCTCCATTATGCATATTTTATGAGGTGAACCAGAATAATCTAATATCATTGGCGTTAATCTTAATGAGAAGTAATCAACTTTTCCATTACTAAGTTTACTAAGTGTAAATTTAGATGTTTAAAGAGATAAATTCCAACATTAGATTCTTGTATCTTCAGAATTAAAGAGGCACTATATATATAATCAGCAAAATCAAGATGTTCAAATCAGTGAGGGGTTGGAATGTGGGTGTGGGTCTGTGGTCTGGAAACATTAACATGTAAAATAGAAATTTTATTAATAATCACATTTTCCTAGGAATAAATTTGGGCGTGTTGCAATCATGTATCATCATTAACTACAGACATTAGTAGAAACAGATAAATAAGTTGCCTGTTTCAACAACTGAAACAATGTTTTTAAATGTTCGGAAGAGAATTTCCTAATTTTTTCAAGATGCAATTCTTTATTCTTGATTTTGTATACTGATTTTTGTCTACAAAACTTATTAATAGTGTTCATATTTTTTATTAATCAAATCTCTCTCTATTGGTTAGAATTTATAAGCTGTATTAAATAACAAATTTTGTCACTGAATCAAGATAGTGTCAACCCTAGTGAGATTTCACCTTTTAGGGAAACTTCTGTAGCCCTGTTTTGGTAAGTTATGATTTACACAAAACTTTTTGAAAAATTGAATACAGTTTATGAACTCTTACTTGACTATTTTCATGGACCCTATTTGGGGAATCAATCAAGGAACAAAATGTCTGTTTTTACATTTGCCTTTTTAAATTCTGTCTTACTTATTCTCCTTCCTATTTTCTTCTTATGCTCTCTCATTTATCTATTTCTCTTCATCATTTTCATTTACTAACTAAACTCCTACCTCCGCCCCCTGCCCCTTTCCTTTTTCCTCATGTATTCTAGGATTTCTTTCTCCTGTTCTGTTTCTTCTGTGCTTAGATTCACATCTCCTCCTGCTAAGCTTTGTTCTCCAGAGAGAATTTGTTCCTATTGGGTTCGTTGGTTCTTTCAGAGAGAATTTCAGATGGAATAAGTTAATTACTAATAATCTGGCTCTATAGTAATCCACAAATGATATGTGAACAAATCACAAATGCAACATGGATCCATTACTGATGTGACTAAGGCATAGTCTCTTTGGTATAAGCTTCTCATTCTCAGGATGCAGCATCAGTAAATTCTTAAATTTTTCATGTTGCTGGGCATCCCTGTGAATTAAAGATATTGTTTAGCAACAGTACAAATCTCATTTGAATACTTTTTCATTTTTTATTGCATTGGGGGTAGTTTTTATTCTTATTCTTTAGTTCAACTTATACAGTGTATAATGCTTTAAAGTAAGCAAGAATCTAAATCTGGAATGTGATCTGGAGTATGACTCTCCTCCCAACTTTTTACAGATTCACCAAATGACTGTAGTCACATGATTCTCCTGTTCATTTCATAAGGTTGATAGATCCAACAGGTACTGTTCACTTACCACTCGCTCCTCTAGAAGCGCCTTACACATACGGCACAAGTCTGTCAAGTAGGTGCTATTTTTACAGTAACTTTACAGATAAAAATCTGAGACACAGGAAGATTCATTCATTTGCTGAAAGTCATAGGGCAGGTGACAGAGCCAAGATCTTTAATTCAAGAAGTCAGACTCCCAGTCTGAGGTACTGACTACCATTCTTCGTGGCCTCCTTTAGGCAACAATTTCAAAATGTAGACACTGACCTCCTTCCTCTTACCACCTCCATCTCTGCTCCATTTCATTCACCCGCTGATACAGAAGACCTTTGACCCATCTTCTTTCAGAGCTATTCCTCCTCCAAGACCTTGGACTCAGTGCTTTCTACATTCACTCTCCTTGCCTTTCACATCTCCTGCTTTTTTACAGCTACTGAATCTGCCCTGATCGTCTCCACTAAGCCCTCTTGACTCTCCTTATTCTCCCAGGGCCACTCATGCCTCTTTCCTGCTTTCCCTTACTTCTCTGTCATACCAGAAGCACTTCCAATGCTCTAATTCACATTTCAGTTTTCTATCCTTTAACTTCACCACTCCTTCTGTCTGGAATATTCCTTTCACCATCCCCCCTCTCCACTTAAGCTTATTAAAACTTCACACAATCTTCAAGCCACTCTCCTAACACCTCATCCCCTACCTTCACCCTCCAGAATATTACCTTTTCCATAATGCTTTTCCCGGTTATCTCAAAAAGTCAGGTGTAACCTCTGTCTCCTCAGTTTGTCTCCTCATGCTACACTTAGTTTGTACAACAAACACCGTGCTTCTTAAGTCTGCCTGATAGTCTACTTACATATGAATTCCCTTAGCATCCCTTCCAGCCTGTAACCATAACTTAGAAGACCGAGCTCAATGCCTTTTAGTAGACTAAAGTATGGAACAAAGAACTATGCAACTGAAAAGAACGTTCTATTTCAATCCTTCATTTTATTAGTAAGGACACTGAAGCCTAGTCAAAGAGGCAAGTCACACTGACAGTGGAAGACAAAAATTCACTTGTTCCTTCCTTTGTTGCATGCATATTATGAATAAAATAATGTGTGCACTGGGCACTGTGCTAAGCACTAGGGATACACAGGCAAGAGTGTCTACTTTAAAGAAATTCAGAGTCTACTGACTGGAGGAGACAACACATTGTTACAATATGACATGATGGGATAGCTGTTTGTGGAATAAATAAATGAATGTATAAATAAATGCACAAGTCAAGGAATTTACTACCTTTGTAATAATATTATACGATCTCTACAATAACAAGTGTGTAGAAATAGGTTTGTAATTCACTCAATAAAATCACATCCCAAACAGCAAAAAGAAATGTCAAATTGGATTTGTACCAGACAAGCTCTTTTCCATCAGCCTGAAGAGGAGGGAGGTCTACTGGAAACCGAGAAGTGATGTTTCTCATCTTACAGTTTTTAGTTTTTCTCCCTTTGGTTTTTGCTGTTGCTTTTCTTCATGTATTTAGCTCTGAACACCCACATCTGGGATGGTTTTTGTCTTGTTTTCTGATTAACTCTATGTCACCTCAACATTCTATGGACTTTGGTCCGGAAGTACTTACTACTCACTTTACTTACTTATTTTTTTAAACTGAATGTTCTTACAATGTTAGCTCTTATTCCCCCAGTGAGGTTTTCTGAAAGGCACAGTGCCTGCTTAATTTGGGTGCCAAAGAGAGTGTGATGGGGCTTATGATACGTGACTCCCAGATCTACAGAATGCCTTACCTGAGAAATCCCAGGTCCGCTCTACCCACAGTGTGTCAGGAAGGACTTCCAGTTGGGGGGCTCTAGGGGGAGCTTTATTTGAAAATGGTTCCAAAATCTGTAAAAGAGATAAAGCAGAGAAATACATTTTGGAAACTTCCATGTCTGCTGTTTTGCCAAGATCTGTTTAGTGCCTGGTACTCAACTCTCTCCAAGAGACAGCGTTTCTATGATGTTTCAGCTGTTCACATAGCTTAGCATTTTTGAGTGCTGAATTCAGCCCCTTAAAACATGACAACTATGTCTAATTTTTATTTTACTGTAATGTACCTCACTTTAAGAAATTCTCATGTGAAAATAGAGATCTATATTCTGTATACAAACGCATTAGGACCTGGTATTGGAGAGGGCACAGGTACATGAGGATCCTCTCATACATTATTTCTGGGAAGGAGACCTGGCTTCCTGAAGAACGATTTGGTAAGAGTACAATAAAAATATATATACCATGTTGGATCCCACAGCTCCACTCCTAGGAATTTATCCCAAGGAAATCACATTTGGCAAGGCTTGTTGCCAAATCATTGTTTCAAATTGTGAAAAGTTAGGAACAACTTACAGGTGGATCAAAGATTGTTTAGTAGACATGCAAGTACAAAAGTATGTAAAGTATTAATATTATTTTTATTCTAATTATATATTTTAAGCTATTATTAATATACAATTACAACATGAGCAACATTATGGTTACTAGACTCCCCCTATTATCAAGTCCCCACCATATACCCCATTGCAGTCATTGTTCATCAGCGTAGAAGGATGTTATAGAATCACTACTGTCTTCTGGGTGTTATACTGCCTTCCCCGTATCCCCCCACTGACCTCCACACCCGCTACATTATGTGTGCTCATTGTAATAGCCCTTTTTCCCCCTTATCCCTCCCTTCACACCCATCTTCCCCAGTCCCTTTCCCTTTAGTAAGTGTTACTCCATTCTTGGGTTCTGTGAGTCTGCTGCTGTTGTGCTCCTTCAGGTTTTCTTTGTTCTTATACTCCACATATGAGTGAAATCATTTGGTACTTGTCTTCCTCCGCCTGGCTTATTTCCCTGAGCATAATACCCTCTAGCTCCATCCATGTTGTTGCAAATGGTAGGATTTGTTTTCTTCTTATGGCTGAATAATATTCCATTGTGTATGTGTACCACATCTTCTTTATCCATTCATCTAGTGATGGACACTTAGGTTGCTTCCATTTCTTGTCTATTGTAAATAGTGCTGTGATAAACTTAGGGGTGCATATATCTTTTTCAAATTGGGCTACTGCATTCTTAGGGTAAATTCCTAGGAGTGGAACTCCTGGGTCAAATGGTGTTTCTATTTTGAGTTTTTTGAGGAACCTCCATACTGCTTTCCACAATGGTTGTACTAATTTACATTCCCACCAGCAGTGTAGGAGGGTTCCCTTTCTCCACATCCTCACCAACATTTGTTGTTGTTTGTCTTTTGGATGGCGGCCATCCTAACTGGTGTGAGGTGATATCTCATTGTGCTTTTAAGTTGTATTTCTCTGATGACTAGTGATGTGGAGCATCTCAGGTGCCTGTTGGCCATCTGAATTTCTTCTTTGGAGAAGTGTCTGTTCAGCTCCTCTGCCCATTTTTTAATTGGCTTATTTGCTTTTTCTTGGTTGAGGTGTGTGAGCTCTTTATATTTTTGGATGTCAACCCTTTATCAGATATGTCATTTATGAATATATTCTCCCATACTGTAGGAAGTCTTTTTGTTCTACTGATGGTACCCCTTGCTGTATGGAAGCTTTTTAGTTTGATATAGTCCCATTTGTTCATTTTTGCTTTTGTTTCCCTTGCCCAGGGAGACATGTTCATGAAGAAGTTACTCATGTTTATGTCCAAAAGATTTTTACCTATATTTTCTTCTAAGAGTTTTATGGTTTCATGACTTATATTCAGGTCTTTGGTCCATTTTGAGTTTACTTTGGTGTATGGAGTTAGACAGTAATCCAGTTTCATTCTCTTAGATGTAGCTGTCCAGTTTTGCCAACACCAACTGTTGAAGAGGCTGTCATTTCCCCATTGTATATCCATGGCTCCTTTATCATATATTAATTGACCTTATATGCTTGGGTTTATATCTGGGCTCTCTATTCTGTTCCACTGGTCTATGGGTCTGTTCTTGTGCCAGTACCAAATTGTCTTGATTACGGTAGCTTTGTAGTAGAGCTTGAAGTCAGGGAGGGTAATCCCCCCTGCTTTATATTTCCTTCTCAGGATTGCTTTGGCTATTTGGGGTCTTTTGTGGTTCCATATGAATTTTATAACTACTTGCTCTAGTTCATTGAAGAATGCTGTAGGTAATTCGATAGGGATTGCATTGAATCTGTAGATTGCCTTAGGCAGGATGGCCATTTTGACAATATTAATTCTTCCTAGCCAAGAGCATGGGATGAATCTCCATTTATTAGTGTCCTCTTTAATTTCTCTTAAGAGTGTCTTGTAGTTTTCAGGGTATAGGTCTTTCACATCCTTGGTTAGGTTTATTCCTAGGTATTTTATTCTTTTTGATGCAATAGTGAATGGAATTGTTTTCCTGATTTCTCTTTCTGCTAGTTCATCGTTAGTGTATAGGAATGCCACAGATTTCTGTGTATTAATTTTGTATCCTGCAACTTTGCTGAATTCAGATATTAGATCTAATAGTTTTGGGGTAGATTCTTTAGGGTTTTCTATGTACAATATCATGTCATCTGCAAACAGTGATGGTTTGAGCTCTTCCTTGCCAATCTGGATGCCTTTTATTTCTTTGTGTTGTCTGATTGCCGTGGCTAGGACCTCCAGTACTATGTTGAATAAAAGTGGGGAGAGTGGGCATCCTTGTCTTGTTCCCGATCTTAAAGGAAAAGCTTTCAGCTTCTCTCTGTTAAGTATAATGTTGGTTGTGGGTTTGTCATATATGGCCTTTATCATGTTGAGGTATTTGCCCTCTATACCCATTTTGTTGAGAGATTTTATCATGAATGGATGTTGAATTTTGTCAAATGCTTTTTCAGTGTCTATGGAAATGATCATGTTGTTTGCGTCCTTCTTTTTGTTGATGTGGTGGATGATGTTTATGGATTTTTGAATGTTGTACCATCCTTGCATCCCTGGGATGAATCCCACTTGATCATGATGGATGATCTTTTTGATGTATTTTTGAATGTGGTTTACTAATATTTTGTTGAGTATTTTTGCATCTATGTTTATCAGGGATATTAGTCAGTAATTTTCTTTTTTTGTAGTGTCTTTGCCTGGTTTTGGTATTAGACTGATGTTGGTCTCATAGAATGAGTTTGGTAGTATTCCTTCCTTTTCTACTTTTTGTAAAACTTTAAGGAGCATAAGTATTAGGTCTTCACTAAATGTTTGATAAAATTCAGCAGTGGAACCATCTGGTACGGGAATTTTGTTGGGTAGTTTTTTGATTACCAATTCAATTTCATTACTGGTAATTGGTCTATTCAGATTTTCTGTTTCTTCCGGGGTCAGCCTTGGAAGGTTGTATTTTTTTGAAAGTTGTCCATTTCTTCTAGGTTATCCAGTTTGCTACCATATAATTTTTCATCTGTATTTCTGTGGTATCCATAGTGATTTTTCCTTTCCCATTTCTGAGTCTGTTTATGAGTGTAGACTCTCTTTTTTTCTTGATAAGTCTCACCAGGGGTTTATCTATTTTGTTTATTTTGTCAAAGAACCAGCTCCGGCTTTCATTGATTCTTTCTATTGTTTTATTTTTCTCAACTTTATTTATTTATGGTTTAATCTTTATTATGTCCCTCCTTCTATTGACTTTGGGCCTCATTTGTTCTTCCTTTACTAGTTTCATTAATTGTGAGTTTAGACTGTTCATTTGGGATTGTTCTTCTTTCCTGAGGTAGGCCTGTATTGCAATATACTTCCCTCTTAGCACAGCTTTCACTGCATCCCACAGATTTTGTGGTGTTGAATTATTGTTGTCATTTGTCTCCATATATTGCTTGATCTCTGTTTTTATTTGGTCATTGATCCATTGATTTTTTAAGAGCATGTTATTAAGCCTTCATGTGTTTGTGGGCTTTTTCATTTTCTTTGTGTAATTTATTTCTAGTTTCATACCTTTGTGATCTGAGAAGCTGGTTGGTACAATTTCAATCTTTTTGAATTTACTGAGGTTCTTTTTGTGCCCTAGTATATGATCTATTTTTGAAAATGTTCCATGTACACTTGAGAAGAATATGTACCCTGTTGCTTTTGGATGGAGTGTTCTGTAGATGTCTGTTAGGTCCATCTGTTCTAATATGTTGTTCATTGCCTCTGTCTCTTTACTTATTTTCTGTCTGGTTGAACTGTCCTTTGGAGTGAGTTGTATGTTGAAGTCTCCTAAAATGAATTCTATTTCCCTCTTTAATTCTGTTAGATTTGTTTCACATATGTAGGTGATACTGTGTTGAGTGCATAGATATTTGTAATAGTTATATCTCTTATTGGACTGACCCTTTTATCATTATGTAATGTCCTTCTTTGTCTCTTGTGACATTCTTTGTTTTGAAATCTATTTTGTCTGGTACAAGTACTTCAACTCCTGCTTTTTTCTACCTATTAGTTGCATG
Source organism: Phataginus tricuspis (assembly GCA_029783875.1). Classification (NCBI taxonomy): domain Eukaryota; kingdom Metazoa; phylum Chordata; class Mammalia; order Pholidota; family Manidae; genus Phataginus; species Phataginus tricuspis. The sequence continues at coordinate 42,569,478 of JAQQAC010007890.1, read as the reverse complement.
AAATATATTTTTCCATCCCTTTACTTTCAGTCTGTGTATGTCTTTGGGTTTGAAGTGAGCCTCTTGTATGCAGCATATAGATGGGTCTTGCCTTTTTTTTTTTTTTTTTACAATTTATTTTGCTATCATTAACCTACAATAACATTTGCAATATTATGGTGATTAAACTACCCCCTTCAACAGGTCCCCCCCCACCAACCCCATTAGTCACTGTCCATCAGCGTAGTGAGATGCAATAGAGTCACTACTTGTCTTCTCTGAGTTGTACAGCCCTCCCCGTGCCACCGCTACCTTACGTCTCCTAATCATAATACCCCTTTTACCCTCTTATCCCTCCCTTCCCACCCATCTTCCCCAGTCCCTTTCCTTTTGGTAACTATTCGTCCGTTCTTGGGTTCTGTGAGTCTGCTGCTGTTTTGTTCCTTCAGTTTTTTTCTTTGTTCTTATACACCACATATGAGTGAAATCATTTGATACTTGTCTTTTTTGGCTTGGCTTATTTCACTGAGCATAATACCCTCTAGCTACATCCATGTTGTTGCAAATGGTAGGATTTGTTTTCTTCTTATGGCTGAATAATATTTCATTGTGTATATGTACCACTTCTTCTTTATCCATTCATCTACTGATGGACACTGAGGTTGCTTCCATTTCTTGGCTATTATAAACAGTGCTGCAATAAACATAGGGGTGCATCTGTCTTTCTCAAACTGGGCTGCTGCATTCTTAGGGTAAATTCTTAGGAGTGGGATTCCTGGGTCGAATGGTATTTCTATTTTGAGCTTTTTGAGGAACCTCCATACTGCTTTCCACAATGGTTGAACTAATTTGCATTCCCACCAGCAGTGTAGGAGGGTTCCCTTTTCTCCACATCCTCGCCAATATTTGTTGTTGTTTGTGTTTTGGATGTTGGCTATCCTCACTGGTGTGAGGTGATATCTCATTGTGGTTTTAATCTGCATTTCTCTGATGACCAGCGATTTGGAGCATCTTTTCATGTGCTTGTTGGCCATCTGAATTTCTTCTTTAGAGAAGGGTCTATTCATGTCCTCAGCCCATTTCTTAATTGGATTATTTGCTTTTTGTGTGTTAAGGTGCGTGAGTTCTTTATATATTTTGGATGTCAACCCCTTCTCAGATGCATCATTTATGAATATATTTTCCCATACTGTAGGATGTCTTTTTGTTCTACTGATGGTGTCCTTTGCTGTACAGAAGCTTTTCAGCTTGATATAGTCCCACTTGTTTATTTTTGCTTTTGTTTCCCTTGCCTGGGGGTTATGTTCATGAAGAAGTCGCTCATGTTTATGTCCAAGAGATTTTTGCCTATGTTTTTTTCTAAGAGTTTTATGGTTTCATGACTTACATTCAGGTCTTTGATCCACCTTGAGTTTACCTTTGTGTATGGGGCTAGACAGTAGTCCAGTTTCATTCTCTTACATGTACCTGCCCAGTTTTTCCAACACCAGCTGGTGAAGAGACTGTTATCTCCCCATTGTATATCCAAGGCTCCTTTATCAAATATTAATTGGCTATAAATATTTGGGTTAATGTTTGGATGTTCTATTCTGTTCCACTGGTCTGTGGGTCTGTTTTTGTGCCAGTACCAAATTGTATTGATTACTGTGGCTTTATAGTAGAGTTTGAAGACAGGGAGCATAATTCCCACTGTTTGATTCCTCCTTCTCAGAATTGCTTTGGCTATTCGGGGTTTTTTCTGGTTCTGTATGAATTTTAGAGTTATTTGTTCCATTTCATTGAAGAAAGCTGTTGATAGTTTGATAGGGATTGCGTTGAATCTGTAGATTGCTTTAGGTAGTATAGCCATTTTGACAATATTTATTCTTCCTAGGCAAGAGCATGGGATGCATTTCCATTTGTTAGTGTCTTCCTTAATTTCTCCTAGGAGTGTCTTGTAGTTTTCAGAGTACAGGTCTTT
>JAQQAC010007890.1:42542950-42558791 GCA_029783875.1 Phataginus tricuspis | reverse complement strand
AGCTTTATTTTCATATTATATGCGGTTTTAGGAGGAAGCCTCTGTCTCACCTCTCACGACACCATCTTTAATCCTATATCTATCTGTGTCTTGTGTTTTATTCATGCAGGGCCTCTATGTCTTTTGATTGGTGCTTTCAGACCATTTACATTTAGGGTGATTATCGATAGGTATGTACTTATTGCCATTGTTGGCTTAAAATTGTGGTTACCAAAGGTTCAAGGGCAATTCCCTTACTATCTAACAGTCTAATTTAACTTATTTTGTATACTATTACAAACTCAACCTAATGGTTCTTTTTTTTTCCTCCTTTTTCTTCCTCCTCCATTCTTGTATGTTATGAATCATATTCTGTACTCTTTGTCCTCCCTTGAATGACATCTGTTTAGCCTTAAGAACACTTCCATCTATAGGAGTCCCTCCAAAACGCCCTGTACAGGTGGTTTGTGGGAGGTAAATTCTCTCAGCTTTTGCTTATCTGAAAATTACTTAATCCCTCCTTCAAATTTAAATGATAACCTTGCCAGGTAGAGTATTTTTGGTTCAAGGCCCTTCTGTTTCATTACATTAAATATATCATGCCATTCTCTTCTGGTCTGTAAGGTTTCTGTTGAGAAGTCTGATGATAGCCTGATGGGTTTTCCTTTCTCTGTGATCTTTTTTCTCTCTCTCTGGCTGCTTTTAAAAGTCTGTCTTTATCCTTGATCTTTGCCATTTTAATTATTATATGTCTTGATGTTGTCTTCCTTGGTTCCCTTGTGTTGAGAGATCTGTGCGCCTCCACTGCTTGAGAGACTATCTCTTTCACCAGATTCGGAAGTTTTCAGCAGTTACCTCCTCAAAGACACTTTCTATCCCTTTTTCACTCTCTTCTTCTTCTGGTACCCCTGTAATGAGAATATTGTTGCGTTTGGATTGGTCACACATTTCTCTTAATATTCTTTCATTCTTAGAGATCCTTTTTTCTTTCTGTGCCTCAGCTTCTTTGTATTCCTCTTCTCTAATTTCTATTCCATTTACCATCTCTTCTACTACATTTAATCTGCTTTTAAATCCCTCCATTGCATGTTTCATTTCAGATATGGAATTTCTTAATGATTGAATCTCCATCTTAAATTCATTCCTGAGGTCTTGAATATTTTTCTGTACCTCCATAAGCATGTTTATAATTTTTATTTTGAAGTCTCTTTCTGGAAGATTTGTGAGTTTGGTGTCATTTGACCCTTTTTCTGGGGTTTTTGAGATTTTGGTCTGAACCATTTTCTTTTAACGTTTCATATTTCTGTGTGGTGCCCACTAGTGTGCAGAAACTCCAGTCTCTGGAGATGTTCAGCCCCTAGAGTGACGTTGGGGGACGTAGGGGAGCAGAGCTGGTGCCTGGGGGGAGGAAAGATCTGTTTCCTGCTTCCCATCTGCAGTGCCTGTCTCCAGTGTCAGAGGCATTGGGCCAAGCACACACATGTAAACCTCTGTGCTTTGTGTCTCTAGCTGTTGTAGGCAGGGCCTCCCTCTGGCTGGCCTGATGCCAGTGCAGTGACTGCAGGTGTATGAGCAGGTGCCTGCAGGCCAGTAGGAAGGCTAGGCAGGCTGTGTGTCACAGTGGGGGGCCTTGGAGCTGAATAGGCAGTCAGGGGGATGGAGCACCTGAAGCTCCTCAAAGTTTCCAAGCAGCTGGGCAGAGTGCTCCCAGGCAACCTTGTCCAGCTCTCCCTTCTCCCGCACAGCAAGCTCCGTGCAAACTTCGCCCCTTCAGCAGCTCTCTCACTGCTAGGAAGCCTCCCAGACTCCCTGCCTTTCCTCTGACACAGAGCAGCCGGGTGGGGATCCCCTCCTCCACAAATGGCTGGAATGTCAATTTCGCAAACACTCTGCCTGTCCAAGCTCCCGAACGCCCAGGGTACCACACAATATAGGATTCTGCTCACAAAGCAGATGTTTAGGGCTAGGTGTCCAGCAGTCCCGGGCTTACACCCCCTCCCACGCTCCATTTCTCTTCCACTGGTGAGCTGGGGTGGGGGAAGGGCCTGGGTCCCACCGGATTAAGGCTTTCATACGTTACTGTTTCTGGAGGTCTGCTCGGTTCATGAGGTCTGTGTGCAGTCTGGTGCAGCCTTCTTTCTTGTTGCTGTCTGAAGGTTAGTTGTATTGATTAACTATATTTTTGTACTGTTTGTGGTTTTGGTAGGAGCTCTCCATCTCACCTCTCACGCCGCCATCTTGAATCTCCCGAAAAGTATTATTTTTATAAAAAGTACATGTGTATGTGCTTATAAGCAGAAAAAGAAAATAGATACCAAAATATAAACTGCTCTCCTGGGTATTGTGCATTATTTGTGGTTTTTACTCTTCTTTTTGTATTTTTAAATATTTTTTCAAAATTTCTACCGTAGATATTTATTTTTATAATGAGAAAAATATTTAATAATCTCATAAATTTCATTTAAAAGAAACAAAGTTAAATTGGGCTGTGACTCCTTCCCAGATTCATTATGAGGTGTTGTCTTAGATTTATGACCTTTTTAATCAAAGCACTATAATAAAATATCCTTAGTATCGATAGCCTAGAAGTTTCCAAGATAGAATTATTTTCTTAAGAAAAGTGACTTGTTGAATCTCCCCAAATGTTGCTACATTTCTTTTTTTCCAGAACAAGAAGCCAGGTACATGCTCTGTTGAAACAGAACACAACGTGGAATGGTTTACAGCTTTTAAAATGTTTGAGGTTGATACTGAAGGTATACTGATATGCAAAAAATGCAGGTTACAGAACATATGTATTAGGATTACACTAAAAACACCAGCAACAATAACCCCCCCACCTCCAACTATATGGAATGTTTTACTGAAAACAAAAATATTTAGAGAAATGTTGATATGCCCAGAAACAGGCCTATGATGACATGCACTGAGCTGTTACTAAGTGGTGCCCTGCAGAGTGGGTGAAAGGGGAAGCAGGAAACAGGCTGTTCTGGGGTGTCGGGTAGAGTTATTTATTTATTTATTTTATATACTTCTACATTTTGAAAATAGTTTTTATAATTTAAAAACATTCAAAAGGAAATAAGTAATAAAAGAAATATTAAGACATGCCTGTATTTGCAAGTGATGCCAGGGTTCTTGTCTGCGGAGAATGAACTTAGCAAACACCCAAGGTAGGAGAGCCAGGGAGAGGTTTTTATTGATAGATACAGTGAGAGGACAGAGCTCCTGGCTCACACCAGGAGGGGACAAGAGAGCCTGTGGGTGGTGTGTTGTCTAGGAGTTTTATAGGCAGTTGAGGATTTTTGGGAACTGGACAAAAGGCTTAGGGGTGTGGACTTGTTAAGTGGTCCCTGAATTTTAAAAATTAACTCAACACAAGAAATTTACTGCTCTGATTTCTCTCTTGGATACCAGCATCTTGGTCTAGGAGCATATCAAACAAGGCCGCATGTCCAGCCCCCAAGATGGGCTGAGTTATTGTCTGTTTGCTGAAGAGTAAGTTAAGAATCTTACTTCTTAACTTCCTGGGTGTTAAAATGCAATCTTATCTTTAAGGTGGAATCCTTCCTGCATTTTACTATGTTGTTTAAAGCTGGGTCTGCATGCTAAATTAGTTGCCCAGTTTTCAAATCACCTCATCAGATCTTAAAGAGGAAAGACAGCACACAGGCCTGGGCCTTTTAGCAGGCCATAGTGAATCTTACACATGATTACAAATGATTAGCATAATAAACACATGTGCTACTCTTCTTTATCTGGGGAACATTAACTGATCTCACTGAAGAATGATTCTAGAGCTTAATGTTTAACACAGTTTTGGTAGGGGGTTTCCTTGCATGTAGTTACATTGTTCTGACTGTAAATATCCTGTCTTGCTTTTTCGGGAGGCCCTCACCCTACTCTGACTACACCCATGGTCCTTGTCTCATAAGTTCAAGGCAGAAGCCAGATAGTAATTTTTGCATATTTAAAATTAAATTCTTGCATTTTTCAGTGGATTGGTGATAGTTGATACAAAAGTATTCTCCATCTTGGTGATTATTTTGCAAATATAAAAATGACAAATGGGTTTTCTAACATTTCAACTCAAAAATTCCAAATATAACCTTAAATATATACAGTTTGCAATAAGAGACTAACATGGTTTTGAAGTGTAGGCAGGCATAAGTTCAGTGGTCATTCGCATTAACCAACTAGTCCACCAAATTCACACTAGAGTTGGGCAGAAGCAAAAATGTGACAAGGGAAACGATTCTCTTCAATGACCACATCTTTGCCCATAAACACCTCCTCCCCAATTTTGCCTTGGAAAACATACCCTTTCCCTCTTATAATGTCCTTTTCTTTTCTATATCAAAATCCACTTCCAGGAGGGATCAAAACATATTTATATGAATGTATACATAATGACTGTTTAAAATGTTCCTTTCTTAGTCAGATTTGTTTTTTAACAAAAAGGTTACCAAAGGACTAAAGCTCTAATGGTGGAATCTCACATATTCAACAGAATTTGGGGCAAAGTCAGTCACTGACGGTACTTATATATCCTGAGCATCCTCTGCAGTGGCCAAGGGCACAACAGGCATTTCCAGACTCACAGGTGATGGTACACGTCGGGATCCCGCTGAAGCCGGGTTTGGAATCCTATATACAGGTCATCCCAGAGCAGACCATTCTTCACCACGTGTCTGATGACATCAACCCGGCTCCGAATCTAAAACAGATATGGAACAACTAGCAGGGGCGACCCAGCCAGCACAAGATACTGACCACTGGTGTCCCTGGGAGAAGAGCTGCCTGTGATGGCAGGAGCTTGGGGAGTCCAGGAGAAAAGTCTATTGGAGTAGATATCAGAGGTTAAGTGGAAAAAAGTTACCTTGAGTGAAACAGAAATTGAGGGAATGAAAACAGGAAATGACCAGGAGCTGGCAGGGGCATGGTGGCTGGAACACAGACAGACAGAGTCAGACTGCTGGGTTCAAAGCCAGGTTCCAGCTGTGTGCATTTGGCAACCATTCTGCACCTCAGTTTCCTCATATTTCTCAAAGGATTAACTGAGTCTATGTGTATAAAATACTTAAAACAAGGGCTGGCACATAGTAAGCTTTCCATAAATGGTGCTATACCACTATTCTGAAAGCACAGTGTTCTAGTCTCCTACCTGAACATTCAGAAGCAGAGTAGAGCCTGCAAGTTCACAGCGATCTGTGTTTCTGGACTGCCACAGAGCAGTATTACCTTAATTAGGTGGTCAAGGCCCTTACTTTTAAAAAATTCCAACTGCTGACAAGGAAGCTGTTGAAAAGTCAAAGGAGCACAGGATAGAAGACAACCAGAGTTGGTTTTGAGTCTCAGCCCAGCATTTAACTAATCATGGCACCTTAACTTTGGTAGACCTCAGTTTCGTGTATTACAGGGCTGTTGTGAGAAAAAAAGATGAGATAATTTACAAAAAGAGCCTGAGGTAGCTTTCGTAAGATAGTAAGATTGGACAAGGTTTTAACAGCTCCTTAGTAGCAGTGTTAAAGTTTACCATGAATTTTTTCAGTATCTGGCATCATATTTCTTTCCCTAATAAAGACTGTGTGAGTGCCGGTAGAGGCAGACTGTCATGAATGGCAGGCTCCTAATGACAAAGGTGACCAGTACACTGGCATTTTGGACTTATTTCTTTCTTGCACCATTCCTACAAAATGATTATATCCATTGTGAACTGAAATAAAATCCCAGGTCAGAGGATCTGTCCTTAGAAACATGATTACACAGTTTGTTCAGGGTGAGGACTGACCAGCCAAGATGCAGAATCAAGGTCTAGTTCCTCACAGGGGAGGGGAGATGGGCTTTCTTGAGCTTTTTACCCAGAAAGGAGCACATGGGAGAACCGGGGATAGGTTTGAGAATTCTTAGGGGGTAAAATAGGAAGGCCTTGGTGATTGATTAGATTTGGAAATCAGGGAAAAGGGAAGAGTTGAAGATTACTCCCCTATTTCTAGTGTGGCTACTCGGGGGTGAATAATGCCAACAATCAAAGTAGAAAAGGAGGAAGAGTTTTGAGAAGGAAGATGAGTTGAATTTTGAACAGGTTTAAAAAGAGGTACTACAGATTTTGGAAATCTGAGTGATAATATCTTGCAGGCAAGTTGGCTATAATTTTAAGTTTGGAGGGAAAAGAGCAAAATCTGGGCAGGATATAAGGAGTTTTGGATTCATTAGCAGAGAAGTGATGATAGCAAATGAGTTCACCCAGGAAGGACTCGGGAAGACTAATGGTTGAATACAGATCTCTGGAGGGAAACAAAATATTTAAATGATCCTAGAGAAAGACTTGGAAAGACATAGTCAGGAAGAATTGAAAGCAAGGGGTAGTATCACTGGAACTGAGAAAAGACCTCTATTCAAAGTGATGTGTAACCTGTCATCTGTACACTTCCAGACCCAATTAAAGGTTCACAAAGTGATTACATAGGTATGAACTGCCACAGTGAAGAGGAAACAAAGTGAGTGGTTGACAGGCAGTTGATTTCAGATAATTAACTTGCATCTGGAAAGCAAGCCAATGAGTTGCCACCAAAGAACACAATAGGGCACAGGCTGCCGCATCCCAGAAAACATGAGGAGGGGTGTTCAGATGTGGAGAGCGTAGAGGTAGGTACCAAGGCTGTCAGTGGGGACACATGGCACTGTGTACATGAAATAACTCACCCCTTGCCTACATCTGTGTGTTGTTCTCACCATACATCCAGACAGTTCTCTGAATAAATGCACTTGATGTGAGGAGAACAAGGGAAGGTAGGTTATTTGAGTGTCCCAGGTGACAGTCCCCACCCAGTTTTGCCTATTTACAAGATCTGCCTTGGGTCAGTCTGTGAGCATTTAACCCCTGCCTTCAACTAAGCCTGATGGATAACAAATTCTATACATATACAGAAATTACATGCCCTAAATTAGCTTGAAAAGTCTTTGTATGGTAAATATAGATTAACTCCTTCACTCTTAAACCTCACTCAGAAAGGAAGAAAGATCAGCCAGGGGTAAGCAAAGTGGTGCACAACTAGAAGCCAAAGGGCAATGCCTTCAGGTGTCCGTGGAAAATGATTTGCTGCCCAGCATTACGTGCTCAGCTAAACTGTCATGAAACATGAAGCAGCAAATTACTTCAACGTTCCACTCCCATGCACCCTTTCTGTGGCAGTCACTTAAGCAGAAAGCCCCACAAAGGAGTAAAGCAAAGATGACAAAGATGTGGGTGGTGTCTGGAAGCAGTTAAGGGGTGTCACTGGTGACAGATTTGCAGCAGACCAAGAGGAGCCCTTCCAGACTGAAGCAGGAGGATAGAGAACTACAGGAGCCATGCATCCAGGAAATACGGAGAGTTGGTGATAGAAAGTATACTTATGAGGTTGAAAAACAATTACTACAAAAAAAAAAAAAGAAAAGGCAATATTGAGAGGGCTACAGGAAACAAGAAGAAGAACTCTTCTATAGGCATAATCTCTTGAAGCAAACCTCAGCATATAGGAATCTCACTAAACTCCTGGAGATAAAAGCACTGAGCCACATGACAGACCACCCGGTGCACGGCAGGCACAAGTTTTCCCTGTTGGGGTATTTACATCTGCAACAGAGCTGTTACTTGCTTTATTCAACAGATACATTAAGAAAACTGACATTTTTCAATTAAATATTTTTAAATGATCTTGTTATTTTAAAAATTTCAAAGATGAACCTCCTTTAAGGCTAAGAGATACCTTAATTTATAGGTATTTTAAATGCAGATTTGAGAAGCAACACAGTGGCTAAATGAAAAGACTTTGGGGCTAGACCACTTGCTGTCAAAGCCCGGCACCACTGTTTACTAGATAGATGATCTTGGGCAAAATTTTTAGCCTCTTGATACGGTATTTCCCTCATTTATAAATGGAGAATACAGAGTATCTGTTCATAGGTTGTTGCCAAATTAAATAAATATCTATAAAGTGCTTAAAGCTGTGTTTGGCATAGAGTTAGCTGTGTATTTGTTAAACAAAGGGCAATACATTTAACAGATTCCCTCTAAGATTTTGCTTAAAATGGGTGCTTCACATAGGGTTTTCCTATATATGAAAACCCATTTTTCTTAAAACCCATAAAGTAGGCAATGGATTATTGGTTTTACTGAAGTTTCAGCATAGAATTCTCTTCAATACCAAATCATTTACTAAACATGAAAATACAAGTCAAATTATTAAAATGTAGTTTAAGACACATCTATTATATGAAGATACACTTAAGCCTCACAATTAAGGTATCATACATTTATAGTGCACATATAATAAGCTTAACGGCAGACTGCATATCCTTCATTTATAATGATTCTTGCATTTATACAGAATTTTAAATTACAATGCATGCTCACATATATTATGTCACTTGACTATCACAAAAAAACTCATAAGGTGGGAATGTGTCCTATGAAGGAAAAACCCAAGGCTCGGGTGGGCACCAGTCCTAATCCCAAACTATCCCCAAAGCTTTTTCCTTTACATGATGCTGCCGCAGGTGAGGGGTTTGCTCAAAAATCAGAACTCAACAAAGTACTTGTAGATTTAGGTTGACATCAGTCCCTTTTACAGAGACGCTCATCAGGTCACTTGGTGAAGGAGGCACCATTGGAGAAAAGCGAAAGGAGGGCAGAGGTGGGTGTCTGAGGTCCAATAACAATTCAGGCAGGTCAGCTGTTTGGAAGGAAGTAGTAGAGAAGCCAGTCTGTAAATGACTCAAAGATGCTTATGCTTATTGAAACATAATGATTATGTTTCAATGTCGGCTCATTAGTTATGATACATATGCCACAGTAAAGTAAAATGTTAACAATGCTCTCTGTGCTATCTTTGCAACTTTTCTGTATATCTAAAGTTATTCTAAAATGAAAAGATTGTTTAAAAGGAAGGAAGGAAGGGGTAAGGGAAGGAGGGAGGGAAAGAGGGAGGGAGGGAAGGACGGAGGGAAGGAAGGAGGGAAGGAAGGAGTGCTTCCACCAGTGTTGCTGCTTACTTCCTCATAGGGATGCTCCCGGCTTGGCCTTTCTTTTGGAAAGGAAAGATCTAGAAAGTCAACCAAATAGTCATATCCTCCAGGAAAAGGGTGGAAGTCCTCATCTGTCTCAATCATCTGTGCAAATGACAACATGGTAAAGGGAAGAAGCACATCAATCTGGTGGTCAAGTCCTTAAACAATTCTAGAATGTGTAAGACCCAAATGTCCTTAGTTGATAGCAATGAACTGGAATTAATCTAAAAAGGGTCTCTCCTTTCTTCTCTTTCTCCCTCACTCCTCCCTTAATCTCTCTCTCTCCCCTGAACTAATAACATTCAAATCCTAGTCTTCCACATTAACAAAACTTCTTCATATTACTAACTTCAATCAAATTTGCAGAGATTATCATTACCTTAAGCACTATTAGTAATGAGATATCAAATACCATTACATGTTTGCAGCCTAAGAAATAATAAAAGTAGACTGTTTCTCATCATCATATAACAGCTAAACAAATAGTTTCTTTGAAAATTTCAAATGTTTTCTCTTTTTCATACTAATTGTCCAACTGAAAACATAATTTAGACCAATATTTCCCAGGTCTTTGGATTTCAAAGACAATTTCCTAAAAAATGTTTGATAGCTAATATAGTTACCAATATTTTATTTTGTCAAGTGAGGACTTAAAAAAAAAACCTTACATCTATTATCCGTTTATATCATTAATGGAAGAATGCTTACATCTGAAAAATAGTAAGGGGCTAATTTTGGAATGATGCCAATTCATTCCAAGAAAGGAAAGCTGACAGCTTTGTAACCACACATACTTACTTCACTATTGACCAGCAAAAATCTCCCTGACCGGCATTGACACCCAGGAAGGTTTTTAGGAATCACTGCTTTTGAGAATGGCAAGGGTTGCCTAATAGTTCAGGGGTTAACAGGTAAATTTGGGAATAGTCCTCACCCCGAGGGCACTCAATCCTTGTCTCTAAAAGTGTGAATGTTTCCTGATGCCTTCCATAAACTTTGCTCCCTTTACACAATCTCAGGCACTAAATATAAGCCAGATACAGTGTAGCACAGAGAGGACAAGTAGTGACTCTATAGCATCTTACTACGCTGATGGACAGTGACTGCACTGGGATGGGGATGGGGTTTGATAATATGGGTGAATGTTGAAACCACAATGTTGCTCATGTGAAACCTTCATAAGATTGTATATCAATGATACCTTAATTATAAATAAATAAATAAAAGGCAGATTAAAAAAAAATATATATATATAAGTGGCTGGTTACTCACTGGCTTTGCAGGTAACCTCAGCCCATTTCAGGCCTCCTCTTTCTTTTGCGCCTCCTCCCTGTTAGGACTTAATTTGCACTGAGATACAACCTTAGCTTTGGTGACTGGGTTTTAACCTGAACCTCTTGGCTTGTGAGCTCTGTTTGTAGGTGTTGAGGTTCATTTAAGCTGTAGCTCTAGGCTGGCCTCACGGTTTGTGGAATTCAGTCCTTACCACAACTGCAAAGAAGAGTCCTCTGCTTCTCTGTCACCCTATGCCCGGGCACCACCTCTGGGATGAGTCCCACCTTCCCGCCCCACAGTTTCAACAGTTGTTTCTATCATGCCAAAAATAAACAAAACAAACACCCACAAAAGCAGAAAACAGCAGACACATGGTGACAGGAGGGAAAAGAATGCTCCAAAAGAGAAACTAAACTGGACTTGAGAACATTCCCTAAATTTTCAACAAGAGATTGTTTATTACATTGTCAAATCTGCTCTCTATTAGGCAATTGGTAGGACTTAATGAATGTTTGTTGAGAAGCAAATTGGAATACAAGGGGTTTTCATACATATCCATAACGCAAAAAAAAACACACAAAAACAAATAATACTTAGTAGCATACCCTGACCACCAGGTTATAATCCTTAAATCCAGCCCAAGTGAAGTATTCTTTTATCCAAGATGAGTGAAGAAATATTTCATCTCCTACCGCAGCATTCAAGATTTTCAAATATGGTCCAAAGTCCCAGGAATCCTTGAAAATTTTTGTCCCCCCTGGAGGCTCTATGATACCCTTGCTTAAAGACACAAAGGTGAGAGAGCAATTGAAGCACCCACAAATAAAGAAAGTGGAAGTCAGCACATAAATATCAATAGTCAACCAGATGAGGATGTAAGACTGCTCAGGTGATTCCCAGCGGTCCCTCAGGAGTACTTCAGGGGACACGAGGGGTTTCCAAGTCAGAATACATTTGAAGATAAAAGTCTGTGTCTGGAAAAAAAGTTGGAAAACCATTGATTTTGCGCCCTCTTGGTTCAAATAACTAAACTATGGAAACGTTTCCTAAAACACAATGCAGTGGTGTTCCTGCTTTGCTTTATAACTTTCTCAAGCTCTCCTTACTCATAGGTAGCTTCCTTGGACTGTCCCTACACAAGGCCTTTCCAACCCTGGGCCCAACAAGGCATTCCTGACTCATCCTTTACCTCCCCCTTTACTTACCACCTCTGTACTCAGGTAGATGGATGGCTTCATGAGGGAAGGACCTTTTCACAGCTGTATCTCTGTACCTAGCATGGTGCCTAGTATACAGAAGGAACTCAACCACTTCTGAATGGATGGCATATATTCAGTTATTCAAAGCATCTATTTCACCAAACTCATGAACTATTTACACTTCCCTTCTCCAGCAAATGCCATCTCAACCTCTCTCCACCCCCTCCACTCTCCTGTTCTCAATTACTCTACTTGCAACCTCCTCTTCACCTCTAAAACCTAGTTTAAATGCCAAAGATTTCAGATTGAGATTTCCTTGACCACATTTCCTCTCTTTCTTGTCCCTGGTTCCCCTCACAAAACAGATTTAACTCCTAGACTCTCTATGTCACTTATACCCTTAATATAGATAATCCAATAATACTGACTCTCTTGTTACCCAGAATGCTTTGGTGTGACACAGTCATATAAATGCTGATTCCTGGGCTCAGCCTGAGATCTATTGAATCAGAATCTCTTGGTGTGGAGCCCAGGGATCTGCATTTATGCAAGTTCCTCAGGATATTCTAATGTTCATTAAATTTTAAGTTACTGCCATAGGATACATCTGGAGGACGGGAAAGAGAAGAGGGAGAGGTAAGCTAATGACAAAGGCTCTTGAATGCACTGCCAATAAATAATTAAAAGTCTCTTTCACTCTTGATCTGTAGGATCAAAACACCTTTTATCCTAGAGGCAGTAGGGAGATCCTAAAGAATTTTAAGCAGGGAAGGAACAGGATGAGTTTCGCATTTGAAAGGTTACTTTGGCAGCAGTGTAGGGTAGGAGTTTTCAAACTTTTTGCCTATGATCCCAGCAGGAATTTACATTTTACATTGTATCAGAGTCTTCATACCAAGGGTATCTGTGAAATAAGTTTCCTGAGATAATACTACCCTTGTTGCATGAAATGTACTCAGGTCTGATCTGGTCTGGTCGAGTCTATTCTATTTCATTTTTAAAAAACTACTGGCTGAGATCAGTGCCACTGATTTTACTACCCACCAGTGGATTGTGACCAGTAGATTGAAAAAAGCTGGCATGGAGGATGGATCAAAGGAGAGTAGGGGTGGAGGCACCGAGATAAGTCAGGGGCCACTGCAGAAATCTGGGTGAAAAATTGTGAGAAGCTGAATTAAGGCCAGCAGAAGGCGTTGGAGAAGAGTGGAGGATTTGTGAGAGATTTGTGAAGGAGAATTGACCAGATTCGATAACTAGTTTGATAAGGGAAGTTAGCAAGAGGCAAGTTGGCTGACTGCCCCATTCGTTCTAACTATGTAGAGGGGAGGCAGAGAAGGTGTACCTTTGGTAATTGTGTGCACTGCTCTCCAACACATTTAGGCCATTCCCAAATAAGGGTAACGAACCTACGGTTCCATTTGGGTCAAGTATTTATGAAAATACAGTATTTATGAAAATGTGACATCAACTGACTTGCACTCCCAGTGCACTATCATTTGTTTGTACTCTTTGAGGAATTGGCAGTTGGGTAATGTTTGCACTGATATGAAACTAACTTTCATGCTTATTGCTTTTTACTTACATAAGAGCTTATTTTTGAGCTGCATCAATGGCCCTTAATAGAAAAAGCTTCCTTTCCCTTTATCCTCTACTAAGATTCTGAGATAAGGAAAACACTTGAGTATGTAATTATTACATAGGATGAGAAACTTAGGGAGACTCAGTCTTTTCCCTCTAGATTTGAAAGATAATTATAGTCAATAAAATAAAATTCCTACAAATGGAGACCCTTTATTGTCTCATAAAACTGAGAACACTCACAAATCATTTTTATTCTCTATAAATATTTAAGCCAAACCTGTCTGTTGGGTCCTTTAACATCCTACCCAGATCAAGAATGGCTCCAGGTCGTGGGGTCCATGTTGCCACATCAGAGTTTTTCTTGATAAGATTGTTGAGTTCATTTGGGTCATTTTTGATGTTTGTTTCTTTAATATACCTGAAAAATAAGAATATGTGTAAGAAAGTTTATTCTCAGATGCAGTCTGATTTGTACAATAACAGAAATTTTCTTCTCTGCATCCTCACTTTCTAATCCCCCTTCACTTACCCCATGGAGAAATAAAGACTATATTTGAGCTAATGTCCCTAATTAGAAAAGAATTATTAGTTAGAGAAGGTGGTATTTATACTTCATTTTTAAGTATAATCATGTGGTGACTGGGATTAAGTTAGATGAACCAAGACAGGCTACCAGAAATAGATGGGAATAGTACACTCTTATATTTAATATTACTTAAATATATGAACAATTCTGTTTTGTTTGACAGATTACACAAAGTTTTTAACATGAACTAATGGATTTTATCTTCACAATGCTCTAATGAGATAGCTGCCATTATTCTCCTCATTTTACAGAAAAGGAAACTAAAATTGTAAAGGCGAGGTGACTTGCCCCAGATCAGGCCACTAATCAGCAGGGTTCACACAGCTCTCTACCACACAACCAGAGCAAGGCTCAGCTTTCCAAAGAGGCCACTGGGAGGGACTTCTCCACAATTTTGGGAGTAAAGTCTTTTCACCCCTCTGTCATGTAAGTTTATAGCAAGAAGACAGGCATCTATGAACCAGGAAGCAGCCCCTCACTAGATCCCATACCTGCTGGCATCTTCATCTGGGACTTCTTAGTCCCCAAAACTGTGAGAAATACATTTTTGTTGTTTATAATCTAAAAAAGAGTCTTTTCCATGTGCAGAACTCTACAGCCAAAAGCAACAGGATACACATTCTTCTCAAGTGCACATGGAACATTTTCCAGAATAAACCACATACTAGGCCATAAAAAGAACCTCAGTAAATTCAAAAAGATTGAAATTCTACCAACCAACTTCTCAGATCACAAAGGTATACAACTAGAAATAAATTTTAGAAAGAAATCAAAAAGGCTAACAAATACATGGAGACTTAACAACATTCTCCTAATTAATCAATGGGTTAATGACCAAACCAAAACAGAAATCAAAGAATATATGGAGACTAATGAAAACAACAACACAAAGCCACAACTTCTGTGGACGCAGCAAAGACAGTTCTAAGAGGAAACTATATTGCAATCCAGGCCTATTTAAAGAAGGAAGAACATTCCCAAATGAATAGTCTAAAGACACAATTACTGAAATTGGAAAAAGAAGAACAAATGAGGCCCAAAGTCACCAGAAGGAGGGACATAATAAAGATCAGAGAAGAAATAAATAAAATTGAGAAGAATAAAATAGAAAAAATCAATGAAACCAAGAGCTGGTTCTTTGAAAAAATAAACAAAATACATAAACTCCTAGCCAGACTAATTAGGAGAAAAAGAGAATCAACACACATAAACAGAATCAGAAATGAGAAAGGAAAAATAACGATGGACCCTACAGAAATACAAAGAATTATAAGAAAATATTATGAGAATCTATATGCTAACAAGCTGGAAAACCTAGAAGAAATGGACAAATTCTTAGAAAAATACAACCTTCTAAGACTGACCAAGCAAGAAACAGAAAAACTAAACAGACCAATGAAATTGAAACAGTATGCAAAAAACTACCCAAGAACAAAACCCCTGGACCAGATAGATTCACCTTAGAATTCTACCAGACATATAGAGAAGAAATAACACCCATTCTCCTTAAAGTTTTCCAAAAAATAGAAGAGGAGGGAATAATTCCAAACTCATTCTATGAAGCCAGCATCACTCTAATACCAAAACCGGGCAAAGACGTCACCAAAAAAGAAAATTACAGACCAATACCCCTGATGAACGTAGATGCAAAAATACTCAACAAAATATTAGCAAACCGAATTCAAAAATACATCAAGAGGATCATACACCATGATCAAGAGGGATTCATTCCAGGGACATAAGGATGTTACAACATTCGAAAATCCATCAACATCATCCACCACATCAACAAAAAGAACAAAAACCACATGATCATCTCCATAGATGATGAAAAAGCATTTGACAAAATTCAGCATCCATTCACGATTAAAATTCTCAACAAAATGGGTATAGACAGCAAGTACCTCAACATCATAAAGGCCATATATGACAAACCCACAGCTAACATCATTCTTAACAGCGAGAAGCTGAAACCTTTTCATCTAAAATCGGGAACAAGACAGGGATGCCCACTCTCTCCACTGTTATTCAACATAGTACTGGAGGTCCTAGCCACGGCAATCAGACAAAACAAAGACATAGAAGACATCCAGATTGGTAAAGAAGTCAAATTGTCACTATTTGCAGATGACATGATATTGTACATAAAAAACCCTAAAGACTCCACTCC
>JAQQAC010007890.1:42477342-42537950 GCA_029783875.1 Phataginus tricuspis | reverse complement strand
CAAATTAGTTCAACCATTGTGGAAAGCAGTATGGAGGTTCCTCAAAAAACTCAAAATAGAAATACCATTTGATCCAGGAATTCCACTCCTATTAATTTACCCTAAGAATGCAGCAGCCCAGTTTGAAAAAGACAGATGCACTCCTATGTTTATCGCAGCACTATTTACAATAGCCAAGAAATGGAAGCAACTTAAGTGTCCATCAGTAGATGAATGGATAAAGAAGAGGTGGCACATATACACAATGGAATATTATTCAGCCATAAGAAGAAAACAAATCCTACCATTTGCAACAACATGGATGGAGTTAGAGGGTATTATGCTCAGTGAAATAAGCCAAGCCAAAAAAGACAAGTATCAAATGATTTCACTCATATGTGGAGCATAAGAACAAAGGAAAAAACTGAAGGAACAAAACAGCAGCAGACTCACAGAACCCAAGAATGAACTAATAGTTACCAAATGGAAAGGGACTGGGGAAGATGGGTGGGAAGAGAGGAATAAGGGGGAAAAAGGGGCATTACGATTAGCAGATGTAATGTTGGGGGCGCACGGGGAGGGCTGTACAACTCAGAGAAGACAAGTAGTGACTCTATAGCATCTCACTACGCTGATGGACAGTGACTGTAATGGGGTTGGTGGGGGGGACCTGATGAAAGGGATTGTTTAATAACCATAATATTGCACATGTAATTGTAGATTAATGATACCATAATAAATCATTTAAAAAATAATAATAAATAAATAAATAAATAAGAGTCTTTTCATTCAAACCACTAAAAGGCCACCTGTTAGAAGATCACCTACATCCTCAGTCATAGCCCATCC
The DNA here is from genome assembly GCA_029783875.1 of Phataginus tricuspis. Classification (NCBI taxonomy): domain Eukaryota; kingdom Metazoa; phylum Chordata; class Mammalia; order Pholidota; family Manidae; genus Phataginus; species Phataginus tricuspis. Next base: position 42,537,122 of record JAQQAC010007890.1, on the reverse strand, counting down.
TGAGATCTGATTTCCAATTGTGCTATTGATCAAAGCTGAGTATCCCGAATTTAATTCCCAACCACTCCTTCTGGAAAAAGTACACGTCAATAATTGCAACGTCATATAAGCAGGTAATTATGGTGTTGGAGCAGAAAAAGGGAGATCCAGAGAAAAAGGATTTGCCATTTGTTTCATCCGATATGGGTTATGTATTCTGTTAAAAGGGAATTTTATCTTCTTGAGCTACAACTTGGTTACCTAGCCTGGGTAGGTACTTTTAGTCAGATAGACAAACATAAAACATATGTAAGCATTTATATTTCTATAGCACTAAGGTGACTTACATTATTTATGATCTTGGAATCAATTTTGCAGACATGAGTGAAGATGTCCCCCAAAAGGTGTGTGGCTTTTCCCTTCTTACACTCGTGAATGTCCTCCCACTGGTAGTGTCCTCAGTTTGAAGCAGTGTCACCACTTTGTCTCATCCTCTTACTACCTCTGGTCTCGAAATGGTTCACAAACTGTTCTCCCTGCTTCCAATCTACCCTTCTCCAAACCATGATACTATCAGATAATTCTTCCTAAAACATAATGTGTGGCATTCACGAAGGTCTATAACTTCTTGATGGTCCTTTGTCTCCCTTTCTAAAACAATAATAAAACCAATACCTAGATGCTGCCCTCTGATGGGTATTGTGGGTACTGAGGGGAATTTTTGCTAATGACAAACACAGAGGGGTGGCTTGTAATTATTTTAAATGCCAGCATCACATTAAGTAGCCAAGTGTCTTGTAAATAAGTACCCGCTACATTCTCTAAGTTCTTGCAATTCAACCTAGCATTTCTTGAATCTGAATTCTCTTCTCAGTCCTCACTGTCATTCATCTCCCAGGATTTTGGTGGGCATTGCACAGGATTGTATGTCTGTGTGGAGTGAAGGGAAATGGGAATGTTGATACCGGTTTGAAAGCCATTACAATATGAAATGGAGATCACCAGTCCTCTTGATAAAGATTTCAAAGTAAAAGTCATAAACATCCTTACTGATTTAAAGAACAATATTTTAAGATCTCAGGGAGGACTTCAACAAACAGACAGAAGAGCTGAAAAAGAGCCACTTAGAATACAGTAACTGAAATGAAACATATAATGGAGGGATTTGAAAGTAGATTGCTGCAAGTAGAGGAGTCACTCAATGAGATGGAAATTAGAAAACAGGAACACAATGAAGCCGAGGAACACAGAGAAAAAGAAATCTCTAGGAATGAAAAAATGTTGAGAGCTGTGTGACAACTCCAAACGAAACAATATTTGCATAATAGGGGTCCCAGAAAGAGAAGGGAGAGACCTTTAGGGATAGAAAGTCTCTTTGAGGAAATAATTGTTGAAAATATCCCCAATAGGGGAAAGGAAATAGACACTCAGGTCATGGAAGCACAGAGAGCCCCTAACAAAAAGAATTCTGGGAAGACAGCACCAAGACATATAATAATTAAAATGACAAAGATTAGGGATAAGGAGAGAGTACTAAAAGAAGCCAGAGAGAGAGAAAAAAGCTCACTTATAAGGGAAACACCATTAGGTTATCATGAGACTTCTCAGCAGAAACATTACAGGCCAGAAGGGAGTGGCATAAAATATTTAATGTACTGAAACAGAAGGACTTACAATCAACAGTCCTCTACCTAGCAAGATTATCATTTAAATTTGAAGCAGGGATTAAACAGTTTCCAGATAAATGAAGGCTCAAAGAATTTATAACAACAAAGCCATCATTACAGGATATGTAAAAAGGACTGCTGTAGATAGAAATGTTCCTAAGCCTAAATAGTTTTCACCGGTGAAAATAAACCCACAGCAAAGTTAGTAGACCAATTAATTACCAAACAAGTTAGAAATTAAACCAAAACAACAGTAGCAGAACTAACTGTACACAAAATCAATCAAGGGATACACAAAAAGTGAAGATTATGATATCTAATAGATACAGTGTGGAGGAGCAAGAAGAATAGTACTTTTAGATTTTGTTTGCAGTAGAACAATCACCAACTTAATAGGTTTCATTTGTTCTTCTTTTTCTAGATTATGTAATTGTAAATTTAGACCTTTTATTCAGAATTGTTCTTGTTTCTTGAGGTAGGCCTGTATTGCTATGTACTTCCCTCTTAGAACAGCCTTTGCAGTGTCCCACAAATACTGGACTGCTGTATTTTTGTCTTCATTTGTATCCATGTATTGCTTTAACTTGATCAAAGATCCATTGATTATTTAGAAGCATGTTGTTTAACCTCCATGTATTAGTAGGATTTTTTTGTTTTCTTTGTGTAATTTATTTCTAGTTTCATACCACTGTGGTCTGAGAAGCTGCTTGATACAATTTATAACTTTTTAACTTATTGAGGCTCTTTTTGTGGCCTAGTATGTTATCTGTTCTGGAGAATGTTCCATGTACACATGAGAAAAATGTGTATCCTGATGCTTTGGGAATGGTCTGTAGATATCTGTTAAGTCCATCTGATTCAATGTATTGTTCAGTGCCTCTGTTTCCTTATTTATTTATGGTCTGTCTATTGATGTGAGTGGTATGTTTAAGTCTCCTAAAATGAGTGTGTTGCAATCTATTTCCCTCTTTAATTCTGTTAGTATTTGTTTTACATACTCAGGTGCTCCTATGTTGGGTGCATAGATATTTATAATGGTTATATCCTCTTGCTGTACTGGTCACTTTATCATTATGTACTTGATTTGTTTCTTGTTACTTTGTTTTGAAATCAATTTTGTCTGAATAATTACTGCTACTCCTGCTTTTTTCTCCCTATTGTTTGCATGAAATATCTTCTATCACTTAACTTTTAGTCTGTATGTCTTTGGGTCTCCTGTAGGCAGCAGATAGATGGGTCTTGTTTTTTCTATCCATTCTGTCAATCTGTGCCTTTTGATTGTACATTCACTTCATTTACATTTAAGATAATTATTGATAGATATGTACTTATTGACATTTTATTAATTGTTTTCTGGCTGCTTTTATAGCTTCTTTCTGTTCCTTTCTTCCTCTCTTATACTCTTCTCTTGCTATTTGATGGTCTTCTCTAGTGTTGTTATTAGATTTCTCTTTAAAAATTTTTTTCTGTATCTATTGTAGGCTTTAGTTTTATGGTTACCAAAGGTTCAAGGACAGCTTCCTGACTATATAACAGTCTATATTAAGTTTCTGATTACTCTATTTTAAATAAAATCTAAAGGTACTTTTTTTCTTTCTTCTTCTCCTTCCTCCACACTTCATGTATTCGATGTCATAATATACACTTTTTTGTGTATCCCTTGATTGATTTTGTGAATAGTTGAGTTTCCCCTCCTGGAGAGCCCCAGTTGCTGGTGGTGGGTTATGGGAAGGGTTGCCTTTCTATTTGCCAGCAGTGTTTTATCTCAGTCTGTTGAGGCCAGGAGTTTGCCTCAGCAGAGCCTATGTAGCATGTGTGGGTATGCTGAGGCAGCAAGTCGCATGGTGGAAGGGTGTGCAGGTTCCTGGAGGCAGTGCAATGTGCACAGTGGGGAGGTGCTTGGGTGCCAGGAAGTGGCAATAGCGAGTTGCTCTGTGGGAGGTCCGCTGGTGGCTGAGGCAGCTAGTCATGGCCTGGTGGTGTGCAGCTGCTGCAGCAGCAAGTCCCAGCAGGCACCCCCTAGCAGCAGCAAGGTGCAGCACCTGGCTTGGCTACCTGCGTGGAGGAAGGAGTTCTTGGACCTAGTTCCTGCAGGTGCTTCCCCAGTTTGGCTGAAACAGAGCTGTGAAAGCTGGAAGAGTATCCCTCTGCTCACCAGGCAGCAAAGTCTGACACTGCTGGGCTGAGTGAGCTGGCACATCTGCAGCGCCTAGGGAAACACATCGGAGCCACCAGCAAGGGGGAGAGAGTGTCTGTGGCTCCTGAGAAAGCCCAATCTGTTTGGCTGAGGGAGGGTTGGGGAGGTATCATCCATATTCCCTTTCTCCTGCAGAGATAGCACCACCCAACCCTCACCCCCTGGCTCCCTTCTCACTGTTGGTGAGTCTTTTAAACTGCTGCCCCTGTGTTAGGTTTCAACGGGACTAGCAGAGTGTGCCTGTCCTCCATAAGCAGCTGGTGTCTTAGCATCCCAGAGTTTTCCAACTGTCCCTAGTGTCCAGTACCATTATTCAGCAGAACTCAGTGCAATGTGGACTTGTGCTCCCAGAGCAGACCTCTAAGGCCAGGTATGCAGAGTTCCTGAGCACATATCCCCTCCCCACTCCTTTTCTCTTACTCCCACCTGTGGGCTGGGATGGTGGAAGGGCTTGGGTCCCACTGGATTACAGCTCTGACACTTTACCCTTTTCTGTGTGGTCTTCTCTTCTTCTCCAGGTACATATGGTGTGTACTGAAGTCTTCAGATTGTTGTCAGGGTTAGTTGTATTTGCTGTAGTTGCTTCCTTTCTGTGTGTTTGTCGTAAGAGGTATAGGTCTTGCCTTCCTACTCTGCCATCTTGAGACCAAACCTTTCCCCAAATTTATTCTTTTTCAGAATTATTTTGCTTAGTCTAGTTTCTTTGCTTCTTTCTGTAAGTTTTTATAATCAGACTGTCTATATGTACACAAAATTCTGCTAGAATTTTGGTGTGAACTGGATTGAATGTACAGATTTATGGAGAGATAATTAAATCTTAACTATAATAGCACACTCTTAAGAATTATGAGTATAGTATGAACAGTTGTGTACTAATTAAATAACTTAGATAAACACATTCCTAGGAACACACAAACTGCTTAAACCAACTCAAGGAGAAAATAGAAAACATCATCATTCATAAACTCTCACAAAACACAGAAGGGAACACTTACAAATTCATTCGATTTGGCTTTTATCAAAGCCATATAAAGACATCACAGGAGAAGAAAATTAAAGACCAATATTTCTTATGAATATAGGTCCGAATTCTCAACGAAACACTAGCTCACAATATCCAATAGCCTATTAATATGATTATACATCATAACCAAGTGGAATTTATCATAGGAATGCAAGGGTGGCTCAACATAAGAAAATCAATAAGTATACCACCACATTAATTGAATGAAGGAAAAAAAGCATATAATTATGTCATTTGATGCAGAAAAAGCATTTATAAAACCCAACCCTTTCATGATAAAAACACTCAGGAGCTAGGAATAGAAGCAAACTTCCTCAACATAATAAAGGATATTTATGAAAAACCCATAGTTAACATCATGCTCAATGGTGAAAAGGGAAAGCTTTCCTCCTAAAATCAGGAACAAGACAAGGATGTTCACTTTCACCACTGCTATTAAACGTTGTTCTGGAAGTTCTAGTCAGAAATGTTAGGCAAGAAAAAGAAATAAAAAGCATCTAATTGGAAAGAAAGAAGTAAAACTATCTCTATTTGTGGATGACATGCTTCTACATATAGAAAAACATATGCAAAGAAGATACTAAAGCTAACAAGTAAATTAAGCAAATTCGCAAGATACAAGGTCAACAAATAAAAATCAGCTGTGTTTATATACACCAGCAATGAACATCCAAAAAGGAAATTAAGAAAATTCCTTTTATAATAGAATAACAGAATCCAGAAGAATAAAATATCTGGGAATAAGTTTACCCAAAGAGGTGAAAGACTTGTATGCTGAAAACTATAAGACATTGCTGAAAGAAATTAAAGAACACCTAAATAAATGAAAACATTTCCCATGTTCATGGATTGGAAAACTTATTATCTTAAAGATATTAATACTACTCAAAACAATCTACAGATTAAATGCAATCTCTGTCAAAATTGTAACAGCCTTTTTTGCAGAAATGGAAAAGCCGATCCTCAAATTCATATGGAAATTAAAGAGTCCTTGAATAGCCAAAACAGTCTTTAAAAGAGAACAAAGTTGGGCATTGTCCCTATTTTAAAACTTACAACAAAGCTAGAATAATTGAAACAGTGAACTGTGCAGTACTGGCATAAAGATAGATTTATAGACCAATGGAATGGAACTGAGAGTCCAGAAAGGAACACATACATTTATGACCAATTGACTTTTGACAAAAGTGCCCATATCTTTCAACAGAGAAAGAAATGTTTCCAATAAATGATTCTGGGACAACTGGATCTCCGAGTGCAAAAGAAGGAATTCAGACCCTTACCTCACACCATATACAAAAATTGACTCAAAACTGATTAACAACCTGAATGTAAGGGAAGAAAAATAAAACTTTTCAAATAAAATATATGAATAAATTTTCATGACCTTGGATTTGGCAATGGACTCTTAGTACACCAAAAGTACAAGCAAAAAAGAGTAAATTTGACTTCATAAATGAAAAAGGTTTGTACACAAAAAGTTATCAAGAAAGTGAAAAGACACCTACAGAGTGGGAGAAAATATTTGCAAATCCTATTTGATAAAATAATAATATCCAGAATATATTTTGAAAATTCCTATAATAACAAAAAGAGAACCCAATTAAAAATGGGCAAAGATCTTGAAGAGATGTTTATGAAAAGAAAATACACAAACAGCCAACAAGCACATGAAAAATGCTCAACATCATTAGTCAGTAGGGAAATGCAAATCAAAACCATAATGAGATGCTACTTCACAGAGGATATAACCCAAAAAATAAGTAAATAAGTGTTGGTGAGTATGTGGAGAAATTGCTGGTGGGAATGTAAAATGTTGCAGCCACTGTGGAAAGCAGTTTGGTGATTTCTTCAAAAGTTAAACATTGACTTACTATATGACCCAGGAATTCCAGTCCTAGGTATATGCCCCAAAAATTGAAAGAAGGGCTTCACATACCTGCATGCCAATGTTCATTGAAGCATTATTCACAATTGCCAAAGGTTGGACACAACTCAGTTGTCCTTCAATAGAAGAACTGATAAACTAAACATAGTATATCCACATACTGGAGTACTATTTGGCCATAAATAAGAAAGAATTCTGATACAATCTATAACATGGAAGAAATTTGAAACCACTGTGCCAAGTGAAATAAGCTAGACGCAAAGGGACGTGTATTGTATGGTTGCACTTACATGAAATATCTAGAATAGGCAAATTTGTAAAGAGATAAAGTAGACTGGAAGTCATCAAGGATGGAAGGTTGGGTGAATGGGGAGTTACTGCTTCATGGGTGGAGTTTCTATTTGGGATGGTCAAAAAAGTTTTGGAAATAGTAGTGATGGTTGCATGTGGGGAACTTCCTTTGCATCTCAGCCTCGCCACGAGGGTGGCCGCTGAGAACTGCCTTTGAATCTCAGCCATGCCACAAAGGTGGCCACTGAGAACTCAGCCACGCTGCAGGGGTGGCCACTGAAAGCCCCCTGGGGTTTAGCTGTGCCCACTCCGGTCCGCTTCTTACATCAGAGACAGCTGCGCATGCGCACAACTCTGTGCGTGATTTGGAAAAGTGAAAGTCGCCTTATTAGCATAGGTGACTGACCAGGAGAGACTTCACCCTATATATCCCATGCCCTGAGCCCCAATAAACGAGTTCTCCCTTCGAGTGAACTTCCTGTCGCGTCTGATTGTCTCCAGCGAAAAGGAGCGGCCAGCGGCGAGTGGCCAGCGGCCAGCGGCCAGCGGCGGCGGCAGCAGAGGCTGGAGCGGCTGCAAGCGGCGGCGCCGCCGAGGGCCGGAGGCTGTGGGAACAGGCGGACAGCCGGCGCTTACCTCCCTTGCTGTGCCTATCGGGGCGAGCCCCTCTCCCTCCCTTCCTCAGAGGGTTACGGAAAGAGCTTGCAACAGAAAGAGCTTGTAACACAAAGAGCTGTAGTCCTGACCCAGAGCAGGACCGGCGGGAGAGAGGTGAAAAAACCCAATATTGTAGTAAGTTACTGTATGTGTTAAGATCCAGAAGTAACCTTAAGTTTAAAATATTGAAATAGAACTAAAGTTAAGGAAAGCCTGTATACCTTGAGGCAAAGGATATTCACATGTTAATAAGGCTCTGTTGAATGAAAGGTTTGATGAACACTTGATGTTTGATCTTTCTAGCCTGATCTTCTCCTTTTCTGAGAATTCATAGAAGTGTTTGCTTCTGGATATCTTGCCATGTAATTAAATACTAGGAATTTTTATTTAGTTAAATTTAAGAGATAATTTTATATATAGCATTGAAACAAGTTTTCTGATCTTGGTACTTAGTGCATTTTTCAGATTATATGCAAATTTCCCCAGTAAGTTATTATGCTTTTAGATTGCCTTTCTTGCAGTTTTTATTGACAAATAGCAGTCTCCATGCTTTTGAAGACTCTTAGTGATATTGAGAGATATAATTTATTATAAGCGGTAAATTCAGCTCATGTTAAAAGAGAAATACATTTAGAAACATCTTGTAGTGCATGGAGCTGTCAGTGTGAGTTGTTTTAAGTTTATCAGTTATTTCAAAATAGTGCAAATATTCCAAGAAATAACAAAATTGCTGTTATTAGAGATTGAACAGTGTTTAAACTAACCTTGGTAATTCCTATCTATATAGAGGAAATTTCATACAAATCAACAAAGCTTAGATTTGTTGTATCCAGATTTGAGTTTCTGATTGGTTATATCTAAGTCTGATAAAACACTTAAGATCTGGAAATCAATAGATGCCATTGATTTTATATATATGGTGTTTTATTTGTAATATATAAGCCTTGTTTAATTCTAGGCCAGTTACGTTCCTGTTAAGTTATAGCCTAGAAGTATTTCAGTATATTAGAGCACAAAACTGGGAGTTAAAACACCTTATGCTCTCCCAGGACCTCCAGTCTGAGTGGAGCAGTAGCCATTACCACAAGCTAAGCTTCAAAGACTTAAAGAAATTACCCAAGAAATACTGGGAGTGAGGCTTCACCTAGACTCTTTTTGAGTAAGCCCCTTTCTGATGCCTTGAATGTGTTTACCAATGGAGGGAAGGAGGGGTCTGCTGTTGTTGTCTTTCCCCCTCCTCACCTCTCGCCCAAGTTAAAAGAAACCCAGCATTTTGAAAAGGTTACTGGCTCAGCACAATTTAAGGAGTTGTATGCCATACCATTGGCCCTAAGTAAAATTTCTGAACCTATGAATCTTTTTTCTGATAGTCTGTATGTGGTGAACTTGCTTCCCACCTTAGCCTCTTCTTATATCAAGTTAGATAAAAACCCCATAACCCCCTTGATGATTCAGATGAGATCTTTGCTAATGGCACGATCCAAGCCCATATTCTTGCGGCATCTCCGAAGACACCAAGGTTTGCCCGGATTCCTCTCCAGAGGAAACCTATTAGCTGATCAATTAGCGTCCTCTGCTGCTCAAGCCCTTTCCATGCAACAGGCCCAAGATTTCCAGTGGGCCCAAGATCTCCATGAACTTACCCACCTAAATTTGAGAGGACTTCATCATAGATTTCCTCATATTCCTATTAAAGACTTGAAAAAAATTATCAGGACTTGTAAATCCTGTTTGCCTTTTCTACAAATTCTACCCCTCCAGTCTCCTGGAGTTAACCCAAGAGACATTAAACCAAATTGTCTCTGGCAAACTGATGTTACTCATTATGCAGCTTTTGGAAAATTAAAATTTGTCTTTGTCTCAATAGATACATGCTCCCACGCCTGCTGGGCTAGTGCCCATGCTGGAGAGAAAGCTAAACATGCACAAAGCCATTTTTTACAATGTTTTGCTATATTAGGCATACCACATCAATTAAAAACAGATAATAGCCCCTGCTTTACTAGCAGGGCATTACAAGACTTTTTAAATATGTGGCATATCAGCCACTCCACAGGAATCCCATACAACCCACAGGGCCAGGCCATAGTAGAGTGTCACAAAAAGACATTAAAAGACCTATTACAAAAACAAAAAGGGGGAATAAGCCCCCATGACCAATTACGGATGGCTCTACTTACATTAAATATTTTAAATTTTTCAAAAGATCAACCTCTAACGGCCTTTCAAAGGCACTGGACAAATCAAACGCCATATGCCAAAATAGAAGTGCGCTGGAAAGACCAGCTGACTGGGCAATGGCGAGGACCAGATCCACTGATAAGTATGGGCAGAGGATTCGGATGTGTATTTCCTATAGGTGGACCAAATCCAATCTGGGTTCCTGCCAAGAACTTGAAATTCTGCCCTCAGACCACTCAGCAAGTGGAAGAAAGCCATGATATAGACTCTCCCCAAGAGGGGGACCTCTTGAGGGCTTGTCTTTCTTCTCTCTTTCAGGACTGACCTTTTGAGGAAGAAGAAAAGGAGTGATGAAGGCTGGACTATTACTCCTGCCATAGTCCAGACTGCTGAAGAAGTGACACTGTTAAGCCTTCAACAAGGACATCTTTGCAGTTCTATGTTTTCTTACCCTCTGCTTACTTTTTTACCAGAGTATGGGAAGAAATAATTAAGTTTGTTTAGTCTACCCAAGCTGTTATTAGGAGGTATAATAATTGTAATGTCATCAGTTATTTTCATGCTCATGCGGTGGTGAAGATCATATCAACAGCAACAGATATTATTGAAGAAGGAGTTCCCCATACCCCAGAGCGTTCATGGGCATTTATAGCCCTACAGAGAGGTGCAAGCGACCTCTTGAGAATGTCATTACTGGAAGTGCTAGGATGGTAGTCAATGACGGGTAAGATCTCCTGAAAGATGGGGACAACCTAAGACAGGCACATCCTCGAGTACAGGATGGCATTTCTCATGCTCATACAAAAACAAAAAGGGGGAAATGTGGGGAACTTCCTTTGCATCTCAGCCTCGCCACGAGGGTGGCCGCTGAGAACTGCCTTTGAATCTCAGCCATGCCACAAAGATGGCCACTGAGAACTCAGCCGCGCTGCAGGGGTGGCCACTGAAAGCCCCCTGGGGTTTAGCTGTGCCCACTCTGGTCCGCTGCTTACATCAGAGACAGCTGCACATGCGCACAACTCTGTGTGTGATTTGGAAAAGTGAAAGTCGCCTTATTAGCATAGGTGACCGATCAGGAGAGACTTCACCCTATATATCCCATGCCCTGAGCCCCAATAAACGAGTTCTTCCTTCGAGTGAACTTCCTGTCACGTCTGATTGTCTCCGGCGAAAGGCCAGCGGCCAGCGGCAAGTGGCCAGTGGCCAGCGGCCAGTGGCGGCGGCAGCAGTGGCTGGAGCTGTGGCGGCGGAGCTGCGAGCGGCGGCTGCGCCGAGCACCGGAGGTTGCGGGAACGGGCGGACAGCGGCGCTTACCTCCCTTGCTCTGCCTATCGGGGCGAGCCCCTCTCCCTCCCTTCCTCAGAGGGTTACGGAAAGAGCTTGCAACAGAAAGAGCTTGTAGCACAAAGAGCTGTAGTCCTGACCGAGAGCAGGACTGGCGGGAGAGAGGCTGAAAAACCCCAATAGTTGCATAACATTGTGCAATAGAATTGTACACTTAAAAATGTTTAAAATGTCAAATTTCATTATATACATTTTACCACAAAAATATACATCATTACCAAGTGGGGTTTACACCGGGAATGAAAGATTGGTCTAATCTATGAAACCAATCATTCTAATTTACAGTATTACTATACTAGAAAAAATACAGTCATCTCAATAGACAGAAAGCATTTGACATATCATTTAACATAAATATCCATTAAACTATATTTGTAAACTGAATTCTAATGTTCATGATTTTTTTCATTTTCTAAGCTAGCATGTGTTCAAGGTAATGTAAGAGCCATCACGTAAATACTATATATTTCAATGTTTGATGTAAGATGATTTCTATTGACAGATGAAATATCCCCAAAGTTAGGATGCTTAAAAATATGCTATCACAGTTAATCACTAGACTGACGCTATAGAAATATGCTTAAGAATCTTTTAAAATTTTGTTCTTGATCTTCTTCCCATATGTTTATGTCTCTATGGTCGTACAAGTTAATAATTATAGAATGTTATAATTCTTATGTGCCTTTCCACGTAATATTAAAGTTTTGTTTAAGGTTAATGTATTTAACAAATATTGTTACATGCAAAAATTTTTTCTTTGTTTTTTGATTGGATTGCTTATGTTCTTGTTCACTTTTTTTTTTGGAATTTTAAACTCTTTATTTTTCCTGCTGTTCTGCTGAAAATATTTTTTTTAACAATTTATTTTATTTTAGTATCATTAACCTACAGTTACATGGGCAATATTGTGATGATTAAACTACCCCCTTCATCAGGTCCCCCACACCAACTCCATTACAGTCACTGACCATCAGCGTAGTGAGATGCTATAGAATCACTATTTGTCTTCTCTGAGTTGTACAGCCCTCCCCGTGGCCCCACAACATTACATCTGCTAATGTAATGCCCCTTTTTCCCCCTTGTCCCTCCCTTCCCACACATCCTCCTCAGTTCCTTTCCCTTTGGTAACTATTAGTCCGTTCTTGGGTTCTGTGAGTTTCCTGCTGTTTCTTCTCTTCAGTTTTTTTCTTTGTTCTTATACTCCACAGATGAGTGAAATCATTTGATACTTGTCTTTCTCCACCTAGCTTATTTCACTGAGCATAATACCCTCTAGCTCCATCAATGTTGTTGCAAATGGTAGGATTTGTTTTCTTCCATTGTGTATATGTACCACATCTTCTTTATCCATTCATCTACTGATGGACACTTAGGTTGCTTCCATTTCTTGGCTATTGTAAATAGTGCTGCGATAAACATAGGGGTGCATCTGTCTTTTTCAAATTTGGCTGCTGCATTCTTAGGGTAAATTCCTAGGACTGGGATTCCTGGGTCAAATGGTATTTCTATTTTGAGCTTTTGAGGAACCTCCATACTGCTTTCCACAATGGTTGAACTAATTTGCATTCCCACCAGCAGTGTAGGAGGGTTCCCCTTTCTCCACATCCTCGCCAACATTTGTTGTTGTTTGTGTTTTGGATGTTGGCCATCCTCATTGGTGTGAGGTGATATCTCCCTGTGGTTTTAATCTGCATTTCTCTGATGATTACCGATGTGGAGCATCTTTCCATGTGGCTGTTGGCCATCTGAATTTCTTCTTTGGAGAAGTGTCTATTCATGTCCTCTGCCTATTTCTTAATTGGATTTTTGCTTTTTGTTTCTTGAGGTGTGTGAGTTCTTTATATATTTTGGATGTCAACCCCTTATCAGATACATCATTTATGAATATATTCTCCCATACTGTAGGATGTATTTTTGTTCTACTGATGGTATCTTTTGCTGTACAGAAGCTTTTCAGCTTGATATAGTCCCACTTGTTCATTTTTTGCTTTTGTTTCCCTTGTCCAGGGAGATATGTTCATAAAGAAGTCACTCATGTTTATATCCAAGAGATTTTTGCCTATGTTTTTTTCTAAGAGTTTTATGGTTTCATGACTTACATTCAGGTCTTTGATCCACCTTGAGTTTACCTATGTGTATGGAGTTAGACAGTAGTCCAGTTTCATTCTCTAACATGTAGCTGTCCAGTTTTTCCAACATCAGCTGCTGGAGAGGCTGTCATCTCCCCATTGTATATCCAAGGCTCCTTTATCATATATTAATTGACTACATATGTTTGGTTTAATGTTTGGATTTTCTGTTCTGTTCCACTGGTCTGTGGATCTGTTTTTGTGCCAATACCAAATTGTCTTGATTTCTGTGGCTTTGTAGTAGAGCTTGAAGTCAGGGAGCGTAATTCCCCCTCTTTTATTCCTCCTTCTCAGGATTGCTTTGGGTATTCGGGGTATTTTGTGGTTCCATATGAATTTTAGAATTATTTGTTCCAGTTCATTGAAGAAAGCTGTTGGTAGTTTGATAGGGATTGCGTTGAATCTGTAGATTGCTTTAGCTAGTATAGCCATTTTGACAATATTTATTCTTCCTAACCAAGAGCATGGGATGAATTTCCATTTGTTAGTGTCTTTCATTTCTCTTAGGAGTGTCTTGTAGTTTTCAGGGTATAGGTCTTTAACTTCTTCGTTAGGTTTATTCCTAGGTATTTTATTCTTTTTGATGCAATTGTGAATGGAATTGTTTTTCTTATTTCTCTTTCTGTTAGTTCATCATTAGTGTATAGGAAAGCAACAGATATCTGTGTGTTAATAGTGTATCCTTCAATTTTGCTGAATTCAGATATTAGTTCTAGTAGTTTTGGAGTGGAGTATTTAGGGTTCTTTATGTACAATAACATATCATTTGTAAATAGTGACAATTTGACTTCTTTACCAATCTGGATGCCTTGTATATCTTTGTTTTGTCTGATTGCCGTGGCTAGGACCTCCAGTACTATGTTGAATAACAGTGGAGACAGTTGGCATCCCTGTCTTGTTCCTAGTTTTAGATGAAAAGCTTTCAGCTTCTTGCTGTTAAGTATGATGCTAGCTGTGGGTTTGTCATCTATGGCCTATATGATGTTGAGGTACTTGCCCTCTATACCCATTTTGTTAAGAGTTTTAATCATGAATGGATGTTGAATTTTGTCAAATGCTTTTTCAGCATCTATGGAGATGATCATGTGGTTTTTGTTCTTTTTTTGTTGATGTCGTGGATGATGTTGATGGATTTTCGAATGTTGTACCATCCTTGCATTCCTGGGATGAATCCCACTTGATCATGGTATATGATCCTCTTGATGTATTTTTGAATTTGGTTTGCTAATATTTTGTTGGGTATTTTTGCATCTACATTCATCAGGGATATTGGTCTGTAATTTTCTTTTTTGGTGAGGTTTCTGCCCAGTTTTGGTATTAGAGTGATGCTGGCTTCATAGAATGAGTTTGGAAGTATTCTCTCCTCTTCTATTTTTTGGAAAACTTTAAGGAGAATGGGTATTATTTCTTCTCTATGTGTCTGGTAAAATTCAGAGGTGAATCCATCTGGTCTGGGGGTTTTGTTCTTGAGTAGTTTTTTGATTACCAATTCAATTTCATTGCTGGTGATTGGTCTGTTTAGTTTTTCTGTTTCTTGTTTGGTCAGTCTTGGAAGGCTGTATTTTTCTCAGAAGTTATCCATTTCTTCTGGTTTTCCAGCTTGTTAGCATATAGATTCTCATAATATTCTCTTATAATTCTTTGTATTTCTGTGGGGTCTGTCATTATTTTTCTTTTCTCAATTCTGATTCTGTTTATGTGTGTTGATTCTCTTTTTCTCTTAATGAGTCTGGCTAGGGGTTTATCTATTTTGTTTATTTTTTTAAAGATCCAGGTCTTGATTTCATTGATTTTTTCTATTGTTTTATACTTCTCAATTTTATTTATTTATTTTCTGATCTTTGTTATGTCCATTCTTCTGGTGACTTTGGGCCTCATTTGTTCTTCTTTTTCCAATTTCAGTAATTGTGTCTTTAGACTATTCATTTGGAATTAATTGTTCTTCCTTCCTTAAATAGGCCTGGATTGCAATATACTTTCCTCTTAGAACTGCCTTTGCTGCGTCCCACAGAAGTTGTGGCTTTGTGTTGTTGTTGTCATTAGTCTCCATATATTCTTTGATTTCTGTTTTGATTTGGTCGTTAACCCATTGATTCATTAGGAGAATGTTGTTAAGTCTCCATGTATTTGTGAGCCTTTTTGTTTTCTTTCTAAATTTTATATCTAGTTTTATACCTTTGTGATCTGAGAAGCTGGTTGGTAGAATTTCAATCTTTTTGAATTTACTGAGGTTCTTTTTGTGGCCTAGTATTTTTGTGGCCTTGAATTTACTGAGGTTCTTTTCCAGTGGTCTACTGGAAAATGTTCCATGTGCACTTGAAACGAATGTGTATCCTTCTGCTTTTGGGTGCAGAGTTCTGTAGATATCTCTTAGGTCCATCTGTTCTAGTGTGTTGTTCAGTGCCTCTGTGTCCTTACTTATTTTCTGTCTGGTTTATCTGTCCTTTGGAGTGAGTGGTGTGTTGAAGTCTCCTAAAATGAATGCATTGCTTTCTATTTCCTCCTTTAATTCTGTTAGTATTTGTTTCACATATGCCGGCGCTCCTATGGTGGGTGCATATATATTTCAAATGGTTATATCTTCTTGTTGGACTGACCCCTTTATCATTATGTAATGTCCTTCTTTATCTCTTGCTACTTTGTTCATTTTGAAGCCTATTTTGTCTGATACACATCCTGCAACACCTGCTTTTTTCTCCTTGTTGTTTGCATGAAATATCTTTTTCCATCCTTTCACCTTTAGTCTGTGTATATCTTTGGGTTTGAGGTGAGTCTCCTGTATGCAGTATATAGATGGGTCTTGCTTTTTTATCCATTCTATTATTCTGTGTCTTCTGATTGGTGCATTCAGTCCATTTACATTTAGGGTGATTATCAATAGATATGTACTTATTGCTATTGCTGTCTTTAGATTCATGGTTATCAAAGATTCAAGGGTAGCTTCTTTACTATCTAACAGTCTAACTCAACTCTCTTGTTAAGTTATTGTAAACACAGTCTGATGATTCTTAATTTGTCTCCCTTCTTTTTCTTCCTCCTCCCTTCTTTATATACTAGGTGTTTTATTCTTTGCCTTTAGTTAGTATTTGGATGGTCTGCTGTCTTTGCTATGATTTTATTTTCTCTGGTGACCTCTTTTTAGCCTTAGTAATGCTTTCATCTAGAGCAGTCCCTTTAAGATACTCTGAAGAGGTGGTTAATGGGAGGCAAATTCCGTCAGCTTTTGCTTGTCTGGAAATTGTTTAATCCCTCCCTCAATTTTAAATGATAATCACGCTGGATACAACATTCTTGGTTCGAGGCCCTTCTGTTTCATTATGTTAAATATGTCATGCCATTCTCTTCTGGCCTGTAAGGTTTCTGTTGAGAAGTCTGATGATAGTCTGATGGGTTTTCCTTTGTAGGTGATATTTATTCTCTCTCTAGCTGCCTTTAATACTCTGTCCTTATCTTTTATCTTTGACATTTTAATTATTATGTGTCTTGGTGTTGTCTTCCTTGGGTCCCTTGTGTTGGGATATCTGTAGGCTTCCATGGTTTGAGAGACTATTTCCTTCCCCAGCTTGGGGAAATTTTCAGCAATTATTTCTTCAAAGACACTTTCTATCCCTTTTTCTCTCTCTTCTTCTTTGGGTATTCCTATAATGTGATTATTGTTCCGTTTGGATTGGTCACACAGTTCTCTTAAAATTCTTTCATTCCTAGAGATCCTTTTATCTCTCTCTGCCTCAGCTTCTCTGTATTCCTGTTCTCTGATTTCTATTCCATTAACAGTCTCTTGCATCATTTCCATTTTGCTGCTAAGCCAATCGATCGCTTGTCTCATCTCTGCATTGTCTTTCCTCGCTTCCCTCACTTCCTCCCTTAGCTCTTGCATAGTTCTCTGTAGATCCATCAGTATGGTTATGAGTTTTATTCTGAATTCTTTTTCAGGAAGATTGTGCATGTCCATCCCATCAGGCTCCCTTTGTGGGGTTCTGGGTGGGCTTTGTTTGTACCATATTCCTCTATCTTTTCATGGCAATAGAAGTGGTCAGAAAAAGAAAAAAGAAGAAAGGGAAAAAAGAGAGAGAGAGAGAAAAAAAACACCTGCTGTGTGTAGTTTCCGTCACGATCCTTTAGGTGGCGCTGCTGCTCCACTATTCAACCGCCACGCTGTTCCACAGGGCCCTTTGTGTCTCTGGCAGGGAGGGAACAAATGGGAGGCTGCTGATTTCTGTGGGAAGTCTCCGTTCGACTGCTTTTCCCAGCCACAGTCCAAGGGGACTGAAATTCCCCAGGACTCCCAGCCTGCTTGGCTGAGTGCACTGGACGATCCTGCTCCTCCATTGGGCCTCTGTGACTTTAAGACCCCTAAAAAAGTGCGTGGTATTCTTTTGTCCTGGGGAACCGGCTGGGTGGACCTGCCATCCTGGAATCTGCACCTCTGTCTCTCCAATCTCTGATACACCACGCAAAGTGTGTCAGTGCTCCCAGCGCAGATCACCTGGACTGGTTATTCAGTGGACCTGTGCTTCCACTCTGTCCCCGCTCTGAATCCTCTCCTCCTTCCAGTGCGCTGGGGTGGGGGAGTGCACGGGTCTCGCTGGGTTTCAGCTCCATATCTTACCCTTCTCACAGGGTGCCAAGTCCTCTCAGGCATAGCTGCAGGCTGGTGTCTTCCTGTATCTTCTGGTCTCTCTTTTAGGAATAGTTGTATTTGCTTTATTTTCAAATATATATTTGGTTTTGGGAGGAGATTTCCGCTGCCCTGCTCACACTGCCATCTTCCCGGAAGTCATGGCCCTACTCATTCTTAATATATGATTAATTTAATACATTGTTGTATATACTTGAATAACATTTAGATATTTATAAATTGATCTGTAGGGGTTTTTGTGCCATTTTTTGTCAGATTTTAGTACCAATGTTGTACTCATTTCATACAAAAATTAGACCATTTCTCTTATTTTCTTGTATACATAATTCACTTAAAGCAAAGTTTCTCAAAAATGGCACTATTGGAATTTTGAGCTGGATAATTCCTTGTTGTGAGAGATGTCCTGTACATTATAGGACATTCAGCAGATTCCCTGTATTCTATATATTAGATGCAGTAGCACAGCCCAGTTTTGATACCCAAAAGTGTTTCCAGAAACTACCACATATGCCCCACAAGGCAAAATCTCATTAAGAACCACTGATCTAAAGCTGAAGCAAAGTAGAATAAAAATTGATGAATTTTTATTAATTAGAACTTGCCAAGAGGATTAAAGATGGCAGTGTGAGAGGTGAGACAGAGGCCTTCTAGAACCACATATAATATGAAAATATAATTAATACTATAATCCTGAAAGAGCAACAGGAATGAAGGCTGTGACAGACTCCATACACCTGGAGAAAAGAACAGACCTCATGGAACAGGGTAATGTACCAAAACTGTGACCCAAGAGGACCTAAACCCTTCCCCAGTGCAGCTCACTGGTGGGAGGAAGAGAAATGTAGCAGGGAGGGAGTGGAGGTCTGGGACTACTGAACACCTAGCTCTGGAGATCTGCTCTGGGAGCACAAACCTACATTGCATGGTGCTCTGGTGATTAGGGGGGTTGGAAAGCTAAGACAGGCAGAATACCTGGAGAGACTGAGATTCCAGCTGCTTGTGGAAAACAGGGATCCATATCTGGCTGCTCTGGGCAGGGAGTATGAGAGGCTTCCTAACAGCAAGAGGGCTGCTAAAGGGGCAAGGATTGCACAGATCTTACTGCTCAGGAGAAAGGACAGGTAGACAAAATTGTCCAGGTGCACTCTGCCCAGCAGGTTGGGAACTTTCATGATCTTCAGGCACCCCAGCCCCCTGGCTGGCTATGCAGCTCCAACACCCCCCAACATGATATGCAGCCTGCCGCACCTTTCTCCCAGCCAGCCCATACCTGGCTCGCAAACTAGCAAACCCTGCCCTGGAGTCAGGCCAGCCAGAGGGAAGTCTCGCCTACAGCAGCTACAAACACAAAGCATAGAGGCTTATACCTGTGTTCTCAGCCCACTGGTTCTGGCAGAGGAGACAGGCATAGCAGCCAGGAAGCAGGAAACAGCTCTTTCCTCCATCCAGGCACCAACACTGCTCCCCTGAAATTCCTGACATTGCTCCAGGGATTGAGCAGCTCCTGGAGTATAGCTTCTGGACACCAGATGGTGCCATATACAAATATGAAACGTCAAAGGAACCTGGTTTAAAGAAAAATCATACATACACCAGACAAAGAGTCAAATGAAACCTATCTCATGAATCTTCCTGAAAGAGATTTCAAAATAAAAATCATGAACATGATCATGGAGACACAAAAAAATATTCAAGAATTCAGGAATGAATTCCGGTCGGAGATCCAATCATTATGGAACACAGTATCAGAAATGACACATGCAATGGAAAGTTTTCAAAGCAGATTAGATACAGTGGAGGAGACGATAAATGAAATAGAAATTAGAGAAGAGGAATACAAAGAAGCTGAGGCATAGAGAGAAAAAAGGATCTCTAAGAATGAAAAAATATTGAGACAACTATGTGACCAATCCAAACAGAACAATATTCGTATTATAGGGATACCAGAAGAAGAAGAGAGAGAAAAAGGGATAGGAAGTGTTTTTGAGGAGGTAATTGCTGAAAACTTCCCCAGTCTGGGGAAGGAGATAGTCTCTCAGGCCATGGAGGTGCACATATCTCCCAACTCAAGGGACCCAAGGAAGACAACACCAAGACATATAACAATTAAAATCGCAAAGATCAAGGATAAGGACAGACTATTAAAAGCAGCCGGAGAGAGAAAAAAGATCACATACAAAGGAAAGCCCATCAGGCTATCATCAGAGTTCTCAGCAGAAACTTTACAGGCCAGAAGGGAGTGCCATGGTATATTTAATGCAATGAAGCAGAACAGCCTCAAACCAAAAATACTTTATCTGGCAAGGTTATCTTTTAAATTTGCAGGAGAGTGTAAACAATTTCCAGATAAGCAAAAGCCGAGAGAATTTACCTCCCCCAAACCATCTCTACAGTGTATTTTGGAGGGACTGCTATAGAAGAAAGGGTTCCTAAGGTTTAACAGCTGTCACCAGAGGTAATAAAACCACAGTGAAGAAAGTAGAACAGTTAATTAGTAAGCAATTGCGAAATTAAATCAACTACCCCCAAAGTCTGTCAAGGGATAGACAAAGAGTACTGAAAATGATACTTAATATATAAAGAATGGAGGAGGAGGAAAAAGGAGGAAAAAAAAGAACCTTTAGACTATGTTTGTAATAGCATACTAAGTGAGTTAAGCGAAACTCTTAGATAGTAAGGATGTTAACCTTGAACCTTTGGTAACCACGAATCTAAAGCCTGCAATGCCAATAAGTACATACTTATCAATAATCACCCTCAATGTAAATGGTCTGAATGCACCAATCAAAAGGCATAGAATCACTGAATGGATAAAAAAACAAAACCCGTCTATATGGTGCCTACAAGAGACTCATAGGTATCACTAACATGAGCTAAACACATGAAATGTTCAACTAAACACACCACATTATATCAGTGCATAGAAAAAAATTCAAACTGAATCAATCCATTGATACCAACTAATTGTGTAATACTAGAAATGACACATGAATCCAACATGCACATCACAATAATAATGATACTTTTTTATACAATGCATTGGTTAAAGAAATGTAGTCCAACTAAAAAAGCTAAGTTGTATTTAACAGAAAATATTTTATACTGGTTCAATCTTAAAATCTGAATTTCTTAAATAAAAATTCAGATTCTTCATTGTGCTAGCCACATTTAGAGTGTTTGGGAATCACATGTGGCTGGTTGTTACTGAATTGGACAAGTCAGCCCCAGTAGATCAATTAAAATCTCAAAAGCTGCTAATAAACTTGGCAATGTTTAGTTCAGCTGTAGTAATTCCTAGGAAATTTTAGATGTTTTCATTTTTATCATAGAGTCTATGTTTTGAGAGAAAAGAAAAAGCACTTCCCAGCTCAGACACCTGGCACTAGTAAAAGTCCCCAAGAAGGACAATCTAATATAAAGATAGTGGCTAAGATGCAGTAAAATGATGTTTCTTGTTCCCCTGGAATAGATACTCCTGTTCAAAAAATATTTTATTAAAAGTTAACTGCTAACTCTTTAAATGATTACTAGGCATTAATGAGACCATAAAAAGAAGCATAAATATAAATTTTGTTTGATACCCAGTATTGATTGTCATTCATTTGATCATTAAAACCCAACATTTAAAAAACATTCTCAGAGAAAATTCATGGACCTCCAAAAATACATATGAACAAGACTTAGAAGTTATATGGTTGCAAGAGAAGTCATTTCAGATACCCCAAAATGAGGACATAACATCATTTGATAATAATGCAATTCTCTGTTCTGGGATGCAGTTTGCTGTAGAGAAAAGAGCTTTGAAGCTAGACACACCAAGATTCACTTCCCAATTCCAGGGTGTCCAAGAGGGTGACTTTGGGCAGTCTCTTAGCCAGTCTGGGTTTTAGATTCCCTATCTGCAAAAAAAAGGCATAATAATATCTATATCATAGTGTCATTGAGAAGATTAATTTAGATGACTTGGCTAAAAGTCCCAGTTTAGTTCCTAACGTGTACTGAGCACATACCAGTGGCCTTCATCCTTTCCAGGATCCTTTCAGAGAAAAGCTATTTGAATTAATTCTAGCTACCAAGCTCAGCTTTTACTCATGGTTATGTTCTCAGGCAACTTGTTAAATAAGCTCCACACTCCTAACTCTTTCTCATTTCATGTTGTATTCACAGCTAAATAACTCATTTCAGCATGTATTAACTTATGTGTAAAAATGTGTACAAAATGTCCAGCATACCTGTCTGAGGGATGAGATTCCACGAAATAGCCAGCGAAAGGGCAATAAATTCGAGGTTGTAGGTCCTTCACAAGTTGGGCCTTGTAATTCAGGAGCTTCTTTCTTTCTGTTTTAATGAATTGGGCTTTCCATTTCTCTGGAATGACAGGGTTTGCATTAGAATCTCCTCTGTTTAGAAATCACAGAAAAACAAAAGATCTAGTAAATTGGAACTCTTTCAGGAGATAAAATTGATACAGACTAAGGCAGAAATAGAGCAAAGCTCTGTGTCATTAGTGAAAAGCTCCCCACCCTTGCTTTAGTTTGTAAATTTCATTTGGTTGCTAGGAAAAAGGTACCAAATGCCAAGGACACTGAGCCCTTTCCTTGTTTATGGCGATTCATTTGGACCCTAGATAATACAAAGGACAACATGCAGAGTTGTACCTTGCATGCATTCACATTTCAATGGTGCTTTAATTCTGGCAATTACTCTTTACTAACATGGAAATGCCTTTATTATTTTGCTGGATTAATAAAGCAAAGCATGTTCACCATACCCTGGCACTGCCCAGAAGTTAAGAGCATGGATGCTGGAGTCAGTCCTCCACCACTTAAATTCTTTAAGTCTGTTTCCTCCTCTGTAAAGTGGAACCATGATGCCTACTTCACAGATTGTCCATTTGCTCATTCATTCCTTCAGTCAATATTTATGGAGCACTTACTGTGTGCCAGACACAGTTCTAGGCACTGAGAATACAGTAGTGAGCAAGATAAAGCAGGTCCCTGCTCTTGTGGAGCATTCATTCTAGTGATAGAAGCAAATAAAAGTAAATAAATAAGGTCATTCAAAGAATGATGAGCTCGGAAGAAAGTATAACAGAGCAATGGGGATGAGTGGCAGGTGTGGTGGGGTGGGGTGGAAGGGCATTATGAGACAGGGTGGTTAGTGAAGATGGCACTTGAGTCAAAACATAGACATAGAAGAAGAGAAGCTTCTGACCATGTGGAGATTAGGGGCAACAGT
Organism: Phataginus tricuspis; assembly: GCA_029783875.1. Taxonomy (NCBI): domain Eukaryota; kingdom Metazoa; phylum Chordata; class Mammalia; order Pholidota; family Manidae; genus Phataginus; species Phataginus tricuspis. The sequence continues at coordinate 42,513,888 of JAQQAC010007890.1, read as the reverse complement.
ATTTCAGGCAGTGGAAACAGCAAATACAAAGGCCTAGGGCAGGAGTGCAGTGCACTTGTTGTATTGGGTCTGAGGAACAAAACACAGGCCACTGAGGGCTAAGCAACAGGGAGACAGGCAAAAAGGAAACTGAGATTCTAGGCAGGCCCCAGAGCATGTAGGGCACCATGTCAGGGAATTGTTCATATTGCCATTGCTATGAACATTTGGTAAACACAAACAAGGACACAGAAAAACAAGTTACCTATAACCTAGATATAACCACTATTAACATTTTGGTATGTTTTTGACCCTTTTTAAATATATGTGCATGCATACATTCAGTCACACATACACACACTCACATGAGAATGGGATTATTCTAGCTGACCTTTAATAGGTATATTTTGTCTCCCCAGTTAATTCCTTGAGGACAGCACCTTCCCTCTATCTCTCAAATGGTTCTGTACTCTGGGAGGCAATGAATAGAGAGAAATGAAGGAACTGGACAGAAGCTTTCTTCATGCTACAAGTAGGGCATTTTCTGCTGCATTGTTGGACAGAGATCATTAACCAAACTTGTTTATTAAGAAGACATACACTGAGCACCTACAGTGCTCGTACTGAGGATATCAATATTAGCAAAATATACTGTTTACACACTTTCTCCCATCCCAACCCCAGCACCACCCTTAAACCTAGAGCAGAAGAGCTCCTGCCTCCGACTCCACACTTTTCTAGCTTTGCTATATCATCGATACAGCATTGCGTAAGTTTAAGTTATACAATGTGATGGTTTGATACATGTATATATTGCAAAATGATTGCCACAACAAGGTTAGTTAACACCTCTATCACCTCACATAATTACCATTTTTGTGTGTGTGGTGAAAACACTCAAGATCTATTCTCTTGGTAACTTTCAAGTATGTAATACTATACTAACTCTAACCATGAAGCTATACATTACATCCTCAGAACTTATTCACCTTATAACAAGAAATTTGTATTCTTTGACTAACATCCCCCCATTCCCCAAACTCTCCAGCGCCCAGTAACTCCACACTCTGAGGGGCTTCCTCTAGCACCCCTGTATAAGCATTCCACAGGGACTAGGGGATGTGCCCATGTGAAGTTGCACACACCCTATTCTGAACCACATTCCAAGAGCATGTAAGCCTGTATTACCTGTGTCAGACCTTTCTGGTCCTACTCTATGGTTTTATGCCATGAATCCAAATGACCCAAATGATTCTTTTTCAGGACTATTTCTGAGGTGATCCTAATATCCTTAGTGTTTCTTTCATGCTCCACCATCATATTTTGAGCTGGAAACTCCAGTTTGTAAGTCTGTGGTTTGCAAGTCTTGTATCCCAGTAAGACTGTAAGCTTCTTTTGGGGAGGGACTGTGCCTTAATTATCTTTGTATTTATTCTCACAGAATTTACCAAAGTGCCATGCCTACTCCTTGGCATCATTCCCATATAAAATATTACCAGTAAACTTTCCACCACTGAAAGTCATTGGAAAACCTGATGCTCCTCCGGCAAAATCACTCATCATGAGAGCGACCTTCGCAGGCAGCCGTCCCCCGTTGGGTCTGGTGCAGTCCACGGTGTTGAGTATTTTATGACCTGTGAAAAAATAAAGTGGCAGGAGCCTTCAAAGTGAAATCTTGAACACCACAGTTCGAATTCCCAAGCCAACAAAGTCTTCCATGTTAAGTCTCTATAATCTGACTCAGTTGACTATAGAAAAATTGTTTGTGTTCAAGGAAAAAGAAGAGTAAGATTTCAAAACCTACAATCTTCAAAGCATATTTTGAATTTCCAAGTTGATAAATTCATCCTGCTTGATTTGGTGCGTTCTGGATGTCCACTCTAGGATCATAGAGAAACTCCTTTCCTCAGACAACTATCTCCAGATGTTGGACTAAAAGGGTGTAGAGGAAAGAGTGACTGGATCAACACAAACCTCTCAACCTTTTGCTCATTCAATTCAATGATTGATGGGGCAATAAATCCATCTTCTCACATGAAAAGCAGAAGTGTGTGATTATACCACATTATAATATTATACTACATAGTATTTCATTCAATAAAAGCAGTTTTGGAGAAATTAACTGTAGGTGAAATAGAGACCATTGTTGCCATATGAAGAAAAGCTTTACACCTGTCACTATATAGACTACATTACTGTTAGCTTATGCTCTAGAAAGATTGTGAATAATAACCCATTTTTCTAAGACAAGAATTCAATGGAACTTGAAGATGGAAGAAGAAGAATGAAAGGTCAAAATTTCAGTTAGCTATTATTAACCTTCCTACCAAAAGTATTATTCATTTTTCATTATTGATGAGGATAAGAAAGTACCTTTGTATTCCACAATAATGCAAGTGTCCATCTCAGGATGAACGCCATCCATCAAGATCATGAATCGAAGATTTTTGTCTATCTGGAATTTAATAATAAAACCAACTGGGTAAATTAATTTGGCTTTTAATTTAATACTTGAGAAAGTTGGCAATTCTTCTGGAAAGAAATCCCCTTTATTTGGAAATGGATGTATTATCCTGTACTATAGAGAGTTATAACATTGGTAAATGGAAAGAAAGACATCTTTTATTTTAGTTGAAGTAAAGGTTGTATGTACACAGTATTATGTACAAAGTAGGCCATTGTTCCTTTAATCTTAAAGTGACTGTCTTACCTAAAATTCAACCCAGAAAGCACAACTGAAAAGGGTGGGAAGAACACAGATATCTGACCTGCTGCCATACTCCAAATGGCACTACATTGATATTAGTCAACTGGACACCACTCTGGTTCAGGTTCCAAAATACAGGTCTTTCTGTGTTTCCAACATAAATGGGAATATCTGGTCTTCTTCCAGCAAGCTTCTTCAGTGTGGGGTAACTAGAATCAGAAAAATGGAAAAGTTGAAAGGTGAAAAAGTAGGATCAACTAGTGTGAGAGACCGTTTGCTGCTTACATGCACATGTAGGACATGAAGCAAGGAACTGGAAAACCAGACTCTCATCAGATTACAAAAGAAGGGTTTTTTTAAGGCTGACTATAAAGGTGAGGACGATTTCCTAGAAGATTCCTTTTTATTGTTAGAATATACCATTTACCATGGTATGTACATCAGCAAGGTGTGCAAATTCCAACTTCCACACTAATGCTGCTTTGAGAAGAGGCAGTTCTAACAGAAGGTACAGAGTGGAAAAAGTTATGCTGAAGAGGTTTCTTGTAGGTGAAGAGCTCCATGACCTTCATTTTTTCTCATTCCTTACGTAGTATATACAAGTAAGAGAAAGGCCTGGGCCACAGGACAAGGAGAACCTGTGGGTTACCTACCATTGAGGGCGGTTTTTCAACCTTTAAGGGTTGATAGCCACACTTCGGTATACAGGATGAATTCTTTTTCCTTAAGGAGAGTCAGTTACTAGCGAGGCAAGACAATAAAATTTAACTGTAAACATTTGTAGTAATCCTCAGTACACAATTAACCATCCACATATTTTTGAAGACCTGCATAGGTTAAATCATCTTTCATTTATTGAGCATTCATTAGATGACACTGTGGAGAGTGGCAAAAAAATGAATAATATGGCTAGGTATTTATTATATTTCAAACACAGTGGTAACCACTTGCACATGTTATTTTATTTGATTCTTACAAAGAAGAAAAAAGCCTCTGAATTTTTGGTTTTAATAAATAGGGAAACATATTTGGAAATACACAACTAACAAAGAGTAAGTCCAAATTCAGGTTTTCAGATGTTAAACCTAGTGCTTCTTCTATTAGAAGGCAATTCCCTACTTTAATGAATGCAGGATCTAGTTAAGAATCAGATTCATACATAGAGTATAAAGTCAGGTGAAATAAGTTATTTAATCCTAAGAAAAGTAAAAACAAACTCTGTACATCACACTTATTAGTCACACTAATACTCAAGTTCTTGTAGTGTGTTAAAGCTACCTAAATAAGTAGACTCCAGGGGCAGAGATATCAGCAGGCTTTCTTCTCTAAAATCAAGATTCAAAAAGTCGAGGATTCCAGGAGTTAAGATAAATTACTCTAAAGTGACTGTTCATTGCTCTGTTATTTTTTTAATTGTTCACTATTCTTACTGGTTTCTAGTAATAACATCTATTAAAATGTTCACTGAAGCTACATAATAAAATCACATTTCTTTGACTAAACTGCTCTCTAAAGTATACTGGTGTTTACTCCCTGTTTTGTGAGTCAAGGCAGTTTTATTCGGTAAATAAAGGTCAGGCAAGAGGAGTGGGGGCAGTGGCCCTACGTTTATTAGTTGACTTGGTAGGAGTCAAAAAGGCCTGTCAAGAAGAGACGCAGAAGAGTGAAAATATGAGGTTCAGTAACTTTTCAGTAATAAACCATTCTTAATACACTGCACAACCAAAATGTTATAATACTATATTGAGAACTGGTGTTTTAATGCCCAACAGCTTTGTCCATACAAGGCCCTGAAATTAAAACTAAATTGGTTTTCAAGAGAGTGGTTGGGATACAAACTGGCCTAAATGACATGAGAAGTTCTTACCCTCCATAAAATTCAATATATGCCCATAAAATGTCTCTCTTTTGGACTCTAGGCAAATGCATCTTGTAGTAGGCACTATAAAGCAATCAGCCCTTTATGTGATATTGGTCTCTCTATACAAGCTACATAAAATTACCATACGTTACTGTTATTACACAATGCATGAAACCAGGGCTCTCATAAACCTGAAGTTGTGTGTTGTGAGTTTAGTTCTAGGAGGCTGTGTGGGACAAGGTTATCATGCAATAAACAAGTAGATTTTTAATTATAGTAAAACAATACCCCAGTGGGTGTGGTCAATTTATAAGTGTGTTGCAGGTAATTTGTTACTAAACCAGTTAATTACTTAAGTTTTAAATAATTTCCTTTGAAAAAATAAACAAGAACATGTTTATGCTATAGAGATTCTACATGCTTTAAGTAGAAAATGAAGGGGGTGGTCAGCCACCAAACAGCATATTATCCCTAACCACTGACATTTCTATCGAAGTGTGTCCTACATGTGTACTTCATCATATAGGATGACAGAAAAGAAGGTTAAAATTGCTTCATTTTATAAGACTATTGGCCTTGCTACATGTTTATATCAGCAACCCAGCAGTAGTGATAAAAATCTGTAAACAAGGATGAACAAACATGACTCTGTAATTAAACCAAGGGATTGGGACTATAACCCTACCTCTTCTGAAAATAGTTCATCTACAAATGTATGTAGCTTTGTGAATCAGAGTTCTTTCTCTTGCTTTTTTTAATTCCTAGGTTGGGGAAGTTTCATTCTGATCATCACTATCATATTGCTCTGCTTTGAGTGAAGTGTTGGATAAGGTTGACTTAGGGATGGAAAGTTAGAAGCTCAGCATTGTTGGGATGCTAAAAATCAGGAGTTGGAAAACCACAGCGACCTGCTGCTAAAAAAGCTAAGAATGGTTTTGACCTTTTTAAAATGGTTGAAGAGAAAATAAAAAAGGAATGTTTTGGGATATGAGAATTAAATGATACTCAAATCTCATTGTCTATAAATAAGGTTTTTCTTGGAATATATGCTTATTCAGGATTGTCTGTGGCTGCCTTTGGCTATAACACCAGAATTGAACAGGTGTGACACTGACCATATGGCTTGTAAAGTCTGAAATATTTACACTCTGGCTCTTTATAGAAATATGTGCTCTTTCTATAAATGTTGAATTGAAAGAGGAAGTCAATTCTGATGATCTTTAAACCTAGCCTTTTACCAAGTGGCCTGAGAGTGGGAAGTGAGAGGGTAGGGAGGGTTACTAACGCCCACCCTCTTCTCACAACAGTTCCTTCCTTGCCCTCTATGGTATAAAGTGTGGGAGCACTTTTAAAATTATGCTATGCAAATGTAAGCATTTTCTACATTAATCTAAAGATCTGAAGTAGTCCTCTTTTTATCATCATAACCAAACCTTCCTCAAAGTGAGTAGCGATTGCAAAAAAACCTGAAAACACATTATGCCTTTAACTGCCACAGTTTCTCATCAGTTGAGTGCTCAGAACTCCATTACCTCAAGTGGTCTGAGTGCATGTGGCTGATGTAAATTAGGTCTGCTTGGCACAACCTCTCCAGCCAATTAGACGGAGGCTCATGTAACAACCACCATCCTCGGGCAAAAGCAGGACCGATTAACCAGGGGTCAAACACCATCTTCTTGTCTCCCAGCTTGAGGTCCATGCAGGCATGAGTGAGGTAGGTTACCTGTCAGAGGAGAGTGAGATTCAAGATCATCAAATTGTCACTGGCCAACAGCAGTGAGCTGAAAGTTTTGGGCCGGTTAGCTGGGCAGTCATGTTGGAGTACTTTGCTGCTAAGCATGCTCAGGCAAGTAGGACTCAGGTGAGATGTGGTAAAAGCTTTCACTTTGCACACAATATCCAGCACAGGTGACTACTTTCTTAGAACAGAAATTCTCATAGTTTTATTCTATTTAAATGAGCTCTTAAATGCTTTTTTGCGGTCTACAGTGCAGAATATATTATGTGACCAATTCTTCAAAGCACAGTTTACAAGGAAAAGCAGTGAGAGATGTTTTGTCAGACACTGAAATTTAAGGGCTAGAGTAGCTGTCAATCAGTGTATGAATGAACGATTTCCAGTGAGTGTGGGCAGTTGGCAGAGTCATGTGGCCTGGCTGAACAGGCTTGCAAGGCTTTCTCTTCTAAATTACCAGTGAACACAAGATGACAAAGTCCTCTGAGAATGGCCATAAACAATGACTTCGAGTCAGGCACAGACTGGAGGCGTCCACCTTAACTCCTCATCCCCTTCGCCTGGCCTGATGCACCACAGGAGGCAGCGCGCCAGAAGCAACCAACAAAAATTCCAGTGTGAAAAGCCAGCAATGAGGTTTGGTGGCATCAAGGAATAAAACTCAGTTTTATTATGCCTAAATTAGTGGGTTCTCATTTGTTTCCTCAAAAAACAACTTCTCATTGTCACAAGCCTCCCAAATATTACAGAAAAATAGATTTTTTTTTTTTTATTGTTCATCTCTCCCAAACTGCCAAAGTGTTTCTCTGGAGGAAACTCTTTTCTAAAGCTAGGAAAATGCATAGGAAGGTTTGTAGAAGATCTTAGGGCAATTTGTAAAAATATACATGGCCATCTTATCTGAGAGTGACCTGGTATCCAGGGTAATTTCTGAACTTCCTCCTATAGTTTTGCATGACTCCCCTTTGTTTGTGTGGGGTTTGATCTTGTTTGGGTTTTTTTTCTGGATATTATTTCCTTACAATCCTTGCAAAGTTCTGTGATTCCTAAAAAATATTCCTCATGAGTTCAGAATATCTTTACTATATGTCCTAACTAGCCACCTCAAAGAGTATTCAAAGTAATATAGGACATATATATCTCATATATAAATTGACATCTTAGTTTTATTTTTTTAATAATATTATGATTTTAATATTTCTTTACCTGCACTTCCCCAAAAGCCAAATCTTCAGGAGATCTGGGCTCTGAATCCCAGGGGTTAGGAGGATTCAGTTCTAGAAGTGAAAGTCTATTTTCTTCATCCATTTCAACAACTAGAACCAAAGAGGGACACATCTGGATTAACAATAAAAATGACTTAAAACGCATCACTGAAATAAAAATGCATGGCCCAGGTACCAAAAATCAAAGGAAAATAAAAACAAAGGCAGTATGCATTCGTGTAAAACTATATTTGCTGAGACAAGGGCTTGATTTAAGACCAGCACCAGTTCATTTCTTTATTCATATTACATTTATGGAACTCATGAGCTCTCAGTTGTGCCAGGGATACAGACACACAAAAAGAACTACATTACAAGTAAATGAATGATGGTTAGAGATGAGTTCAAGGTGTTATGGGAGTGTACAGGAAGGGGAAACGTCTGGCTCTAAGAATCAAAGCAGATCAAAAAGGAAGTAATCTTCCAAGTAGACTTGAAAAATGAAGTTATTTGGGGCAGACAAAGGAAATACAATGATATGAAGCAAAAGGGATGAAAGAACAGCATATGCAAAGATGTGGAGGCATGAGCGAGCTTGCTCTTCATAAAGCAGCTGGTAATTTATGATTAAGGAAAATGGTGGTTGACCCAGGCAGAATAGATGGGTAGGCCAGAGTAGGTCATGAAGGACCCTAGATACCATGCTGAGGAGTCTGGATTTTATCTTGTGGCAATGACGAGTTGTGTTTTTTCATATACAGCAGTATTACAACTCCTTTTGGTTCCTGGACCCAATTACAGTTTATGTGTGTGTGGGAGGGGGTCTTCCCATGGACAACACTAAGCAATTCTCAAGCACCAGCAGGTATCAGAGAACTCAACTCAATTCTGATGCTATCTGCCTGAAGATATCACCAGATTCCCCAGGGTAAGGGCACCATCCTACAAGCCTGTCCTCCACCCCTCACTCCAGATGCCGGTCACAAGCCCTAGGCTGTTACCTGTGCTTCTGACCAACTGGCTACAGATTGGAGGTTCTAACAACCTCCCCTTCACATTTGATTAATTTGCTAAGAACAGCTCACAGAACTGAAGAAAACACTTATGTTTACCAGTTTAATAAAGGATATCATAAAACTTAGCAGCCAAATGAAGAGATACATAGGGCAATGTCTCAAATAAAGGAGCTTCTATCCTTATAGAAGGAGCTAGGGGCCTGGCTCAGTGGCACGTGGGAGCTTCTTGGTTCCCCAAGCATAGAAGCTCTCTCCAACAGAGAAGCAGGATGCAAGAGAGCTTGTGAGGCCTTCACCGCACAGTCATGATTGAGTGACTCATTGGCCTTTGGCTGATCCGACCTCCAGCCCCTGCCAGTGGGTCGGGGTAGAAAAATCTCTTATTAACACAAGACACCCATTTCACCTTTAAGGCTCTGAAGTATTTCAGGAACTGTGGATGAAGACCAAATATACCTGGGAAATATATATTTGGTCATCTGAATGACCAAATATGTATTTCTTATGACTCATTATGTTGAAAGAGTGAATGAAGAAATTTAAGCAATTATGGCAGACACTGCTGGTAGCCTGCACAAAATTTATTCTCTCCTTCTTTCTTACCATTAGCATCCCAGTGTTTTTTTTAGTAGTGGTGCTATGCCCACCCATGCTTTCCCAGGCCCCCTTGCATTGTGAATGACCATAGACAGAGCTCTACATACAGTATATATATAGCTCTGGCTAATGAGATGCGAGCAGGGGTCTCCTGGTAAGGTTTCCAGAAACCCTTTTATTTTCCTGACAAAGAAGGACAAACTCAAATGACATACACTGTTTGCCCTTCGTCTTTCCCTCTTCTTGTTTGTAATTTCATTGCCTTGTATGGAAGAGCAGGAGTCATCTTGAAGACCTGAAGAAAACAGCCAGATACTAAGGATGACAGAGCAGTAAGACAGAAGGCACTTGGCTCCTTGGTAAACATGGAACAGCCATAATGCCCAGGACTGCCTGCTTTCCAACTTCTTGATGTAAGAAAAACAACCCTTATAGGATCAGGCCACCTTACTTGAGTTTTCTGTTACACAGCTGAAATAATACCCAACTGCTATAGCAAGGGAGTAATAAAATCAGAATTTAATTTTAGGAAGACCACTGTGAGACACACAGGGAGGACCAATTGGTGGTAGGCAGGACCATCTTTAAAAGCTCTCATCATCATTTTGGGAGGTCTTCGCGAACCACTGAGAGCATAGGTTCAGGAGACAGATGGCCTTGTTTGGAACCCTCACTCTCCCACTTAATAGCTGGGTGACCTTGGGCAAGTTACGTGATTTCTCCATTCTTCATCTTTAACCCTAGCTACTTCCAAGGGCCTTAATCCTAACAAATGCCAGCAATTTTATTAATTGCTAAAGGAAAGCAAACGAAGTTCTAGACCAAAGCAGTCCCTATGGAAATGGCATCACTGCCCTGCCCTCAAGACCAAGCATTTTCATACTTTTTTTAAAGTATATAAAAAATATATTTTAAAAGTTTTGTCTGCATTTTCCAAATGAATATTAATTATACTCACTTTAAGATAACTACTCATGGAAGAAACTGAGTCAAAGATTACCAATAAAATGAAAAATGGTACATTTAAAAAATTTCCCCAGTAGTTGTAAGCAGACATGTATATTGTGTCAAACTTCAATTTTCAAGGTCATCTTGAGGGACCATAACAAAGAAAAAGTTGAAAACTTAAGGAATTACCTCCCCAAAAGTCTGTTTTTCTCTCGCTCCTCTAGCTTCACTCTCATGTCTATACACTTATATTCTTCCTCTCTGCCCCTGACAAACTTGATGATTCATTTAAATGGTCCCCCTGGAAAGCCTTCCCAGTATCAGCATCACCCACTCCCTGGCTTCACTTGGGATTCAGATGTCACCTTATCAGAGAGGGCTTTCTGACATCTCATATATCAAATAGCACCCTCCTGCCCTCTAGTCCCCGTTATTTTTCTTCCTAGCCCTTATCATCACCAGACATACTATATATTGTTTACTATGGTCTGACTCCCTTATGAGAATATAGGCTCCATGGCATTGTGGTTTGTCTGCCAATATATCAATAGTGTTTCAAGAACAATGCCCGACTCACAATAGGCATTTATTAAATATGTTGAGTTAATTGATTAATTGATGGTCTTAATTCCATGTCTCCCAAGACTCTCTCAGGGCTGCACAGCCCCGTTTCTCAATCTAGGCACTGCTCCTGCCTAGACTCAGCACCTCAAGTTGGAAAATTTAAATACAGAATTATCTCATTATAAACTAAAAGTAAAATTTATTACTTCTTCATTTTTAAAAGAGCACTTTAAAAACTAGAAACATGATTGCCCCAGATAGCTTCCATTGGTCCCTATAGAACCCCTCTTCTCTACTTTTCTCCACCCTTGTCCACCCACTCTCTGCTTTAGGAGGTTGATTTTATCCGGACCACGTCCAACAGCTCCAATACCCTCGGCCCTCTAGGTGTGCTTGGCCACTGAGAAGCCCCAGGGTGAGGTGGTGAGAGCACTCAATGAGGTTGGGTTGTTTATTCCTCAGGCTTTTCCCCTGTATGGCTGCTTTGACCTAGCTGTGCTGTGGGCTCTGCCAGCGTCACTGCTCCACTCAGAGAGGCCAATTCTTTGACTTTCTTCTTCAAGATTCTGGAAACTGCTCCCTCCTCATCCCTTTAGGCCAAGAGATGGGTAACTTGATTACTATCAACTCTTGGTTACTCCACCTTTCCTGTGATTCTCCCACATCCACACCTTATAGAAATACTTTTATGAATACACCCTGCTCAAATTATCCCAATTTGGGGATTCCATCTATTTTCCCTTTGTGAATCTAACTAATAGAATAATTAAGAAGAGCTATACTGAAACCCCAAATTTAGAAGAGTGATTAACTCTAGGGTATGTGTGCGTTTGTAATATGATTGAGGAAATCTATATGAAGATCTTCTGTTAATGTTTTATGTCTTAAGCTGGATACTGGGTACATGGGTATTCATTGCATTATTTTTATATCTTTTAAATATTAATAAAATGATATTAATTAATATTTTTCTTAGTAAGTTATCAACTTATGTGATAGTAAAATTGGCTTTCTTCCTAAAACGAGGAATGTACAAAGGATGCTTGATATCACCATTACTGTTAAACTGTTTTTGCAAATGCAAGTAGTACAATAAAGATACATCTTACTATTATTTCAAGGTTATCTGGTTGCTGGAAACAGTATCATGAAAGAAAAAGAATGCTTTGGAAACATCTGAGTTGGAATATTCTCTAGTACCGTATGTTAGGCCATAAAGCAAGTGTCAATACATTTAAAAGCATCAAAGTCATGTTTACTGACCACAATTAAATTAAACTAGATATCAATAAGAGAGAAAAGCTAGTAATTCACAAATATGTAGAAATCAAAGAACATACATCTAAATACAAGTGGTTTAAGAAAGAAATCACGTGAGAAATTAGAGAATACTTTGAGACAAATAAAAACAAAAACACAACACCCCAAAACTTATGCAGCCAAAATAGTACATAAGAAAATCTATACCTGTACATGCCTAGAACAAAAAAGATTTCAAAAAAAACCTGACCTTCCACCTTAAGAAACTAGAAAAAGAAGAGCAAACTAAATCCAAAATAAGCAGAATGAAGGAAATAATAAAAAAGTAGAGCCAAAATAAATGAAATTAAGAATAGAAAAAAAGAGAAAAATCAATGAAAACAAAAGTTAGTTCTTTAAAAAGATTACAAAATGTTACAGTCTTTAAACTGATCAAGAAAAATGGGAGAAGGGTGGGTTCTTTGAAAAAATAAACAAAATAGATAAACCTCTAGCCAGACTCATTAAGAGAAAAAGAGAATCTACTACACACATAAACAGAATCAGACATGAGAAAGAAAAAATAACGACGGACCCCACAGAAATACAAAGAATTAGTAGAGAATATTATGACAATCTATATGCTAACAAGCTGGAAAACCTACAAGAAATGGACAACCTCTTAGAAAAATACAACCTTCCAAGACTGACCAAGCAAGAAACAGAAAAACTAAACAGACCAATTACCAGCACCGAAATTGAATCAGTAATCAAAAAAATACACCAGAACAAAACCCCAGACCAGATGGGATCTGAATTCTACAAGACATATAGAGAAGAAATAACACCCATTCTCCTTAAAGTTTTCCAAAAAATTGAAGAGGAGGGAGTACTTCCAAACTCTTTCTATGAAGCCAGCATCACTCTAATACCAAAACCGGGCAAAGACCTCACCAAAAAAGAAAATTACAGACCAATATCACTGATGAACATAGATGCAAAAATACTCAACAAAAGATTAGCAAACCAAGTTCAAAAATACATCAAGAGGATCATACACCATGATCAAGTGGGACTCATCCCAGGGATACAAGAATGGCACAACATTTGAAAATCCATTAACATCATCCATCAAATCAACAAAAAGAAGAACAAAAACCATATGATCACCTCCATAGATGCTGAAAAAGCATTTGACAAAATTCAGCATGCATTCATGATTAAAACTCTCAACAAAATGGGTATAGACGGCAAGTACCTCAACATCATAAAGGCCATATATGACAAACCCACAGCTAACATCATACTTAACAGCGAGAAGCTGAAAGCTTTTCATCTAAGATTGGGAACAAGATAGGGATGCCCACTCTCTCCACTGTTATTCAACAGAGTACTGGAGGTCCTAGCCACGGCAATCAGACAAAACAAAGATATACAAGGCATCCAGATTGGTAAAGAAGTCAAATTGTCACTATATGCAGATGACATGATATTGTACATAAAATACTCTAAATACTCCACTCCAAAACAAATAGAACTAATATCTGAATTCAGCAAAGTTGCAGGATACAAAATTAACACACAGAAATCTGTTGCTTTCCTATACACTTACGATGAACTAACAGAAAGAGAAATCAGAAAAACAATTCCATTCACAATTGCATCAAAAAGAATAAAGTACCTAGGAATAAACCTAACCAAGGAAGTGAAAGACCTATACCCTGAAAACTACAAGACACTCCTAAGAGAAATTAAAGAGGACGCTAACAAATGGAAATTCGTCCCATGCTCTTGGCTAGGAAGAATAAATATTGTCAAAATGGCTATACTACCTAAAGCAATCTACAGATTCAATGCAATCCCTATCAAAATACCAACAGCTTTCTTCCATGAATTCGAACAAATAATTCTAAAATTCATATGGAACCACGAAATACCCCAAATAGCCAAAGCAATCCTGAGAAGGAGGAATAAAACAGGGGGAATTACGCTACCTGACTTCAAGCTCTACTACAAAGCCACAGTAATCAAGACAATTTGGTACTGGCACAAAAACAGACCCACAGACCAGTGGAACAGAATAGAAAATCCAAACATTAACCCAAACATATACAGTCAATTATATGATAAAGGAGCCTTAGATATACAATGGGGAGATGACAGCCTCTTCAGCAGCTGATGTTTGCAAAACTACACAGCTATATGTAAGAGAATGAAACTGGACTACTGTCTAACCCCATACACAAAAGTAAACTCAAAATGGATCAAAGATCTGAATGTAAGTCATGAACTCTTAGAAAAAAACATAGGCAAAAATCTTTTGGACATAAATATGACCGACTTCTTCATGAACATATCTCCCCGGGCAAGGGAAACAAAAGCAAAAATGAACAAGTGGGACTATATCAAACTGAAAAGCTTCTGCACAGCAAAGGACACCATCAGTAGAACAAAAAGACATCCTACAGTATGGGAGAATATATTCATAAATGACGTATCCGATAAGGGGTTGACATCCAAAATATATAAAGAACTCACGCACCTCAACAAACAAAAAGCAAATAATCCAATTAAGAAATGGGCAGAGGACATGAATAGACACTTCTCCAAAGAAGAAATTCAGATGGCCAACAGCCACATGAAAAGATGCTCCACATCACTAATCATCAGAGAAATGGAAATTAAAACCACAATGAGATATCACCTCACACCAGTGAGGATGTCCAACATCCAAAACAGAAAGAGCAAAAAATGTTGGTGAGGATGTGGAGAAAAGGGAACCCTCCTACACTGCTGGTGGGAATGCAAATTAGTTCAACGATTGTGGAAAGCAGTATGGAGGTTTCTCAAAATATTCGAAATAGAAATACCATTTGACCCAGGAATCCCACTCCTAGGAATTTACCCTAACAATGCAGCAGGCAGATTTGAGAAAGACAGATGCACCCCTATGTCTATCGCAGCACTATTTGCAATAGCCAGAAAATGGAAGCAACCTAAGTGCCCATCAGTAGATGAATGGATTAAGAAGATGTGGTACATATACACAATGGAATATTACTCAGCCATAAGAAAAAAACAAATCCTACCATTTGCAACAACATGGATGGAGCTGGAGGGTATTATGCTCAGTGAAATAAGCCAGGCCAAAAAAGACAAGTACCAAATGATCTCACTCATATGTGGAGTATAAGAACAAAGAAAGAAAAAAAAACTGAAGGAACAAAACAGCAGCAGACTCACAGAACCCAAGAACGGACTAATAGTTACCAAAGGGAAAGGGACTGGGGAAGAAGGGCGGGAAGGGAGGGATAAGAGGGTAAAAGGGGCATTACGATTAGCAGACATAGGGTGGGGGGGCACGGGGAGGACTGTACAGCTCAGAGAAGACAAGTAGTGATTCTCATCTCACTACACTGATGGACAGTGACTGTAATAGGGTTGGTGGGGGGGACCTGATGAAGGGGGTAATTTAATCATCACAATATTGCTCATGTAATTGTAGGTTGATACTAAAATAAAATAAATTGTAAATAAAATTTAAAAAAATTGAACATTTTTGTACTTCAAAGAACATCATCAAGAAAGTAAAAAGACAATCCAAAGAATGAGGAAAAAATAATTGTATATCATGCATCTTGATAAAGCACTTGTATCTACAACATACAAAGAACCCTTATATCTTAATAATCAAAGGACAAATAACCCAGTTTAAAAATGGCGAGATCTGAATATATTTTCCAGATATATAAATACATTTATATATATATTATACATATATATACATTATATACAAATACATTATATATATATAGATATATAAATATTTCCATAATATAAATACATAAGTATGGAAGGAAATATGTTATAATGGAAATTGTCTTTAGGTGAGGAGAGTGTAGGTGACATTTTTCTTCCTTCTACATTTCTGATTTCTATCATTTTAATTGTTTTTTTATATATAAATATATATTGTTTTTTATAATAATAGTAAACCAAATAATCTCACTTCATATCCCAGGGTGGGATTGAATTCTCCTTCTATCTCTTGGGATGTACATGAACTCACTAGTGTTGGTAACACTAGACTGAAAAGTGGGCTCTGTTAAAAAAAAAATTTCCATTCTTAGTGTTTCTCACTTGAACAGAGGCCGAACTTCACTGGGTCTTGTTATTTCCAGTCCTCTACTGATACTTCTGCCGCCTCTGGTCCTGCCTTTCACCTGCCATGGCAGTAAACATCAGCCCCCTGCATCAGTTCCCAGCTAATCAATCTATATTCCAATTGATCCAACTTTCTGCTGGGTGGGAAATTCCTCCTCCTTCCTTTGGGGATATGTGCAGATTATTTGAGACACACATACACAAATAAATCATTATGCTCTGTATACAAGGTACCAAGAATTTAACAGGTGTTCCCTTTGAAAATTATTTCAACCCAGTGAGGTTGCTACTACCAATATTACCTCCATTGGAGGAAACTAAAGCACAAAGAGATTGTATTACTCACCTAAAGTCATTTGATTTTGTGTTTGAGTACCAGCATCTAAACCCAGGGTGTGAGGCCCCATTGCCTTCACTCTTGACCATTTTTGCTATAATGATTTCCAAAAGACTGAGAAGTTTTTAAAAAGCTGGTGAGAAGCTATAGATTTCTGGATTACATCCTAATAAAGTTGACAGTTCATTGTCCTTTCACCTCCACAAAGTTTATTATGTTCAAACTTTTGCTTCTTATCAGTTTTCTGCCAAATAAATTGTACAGTATTTGTTCAGCACATGTAACCAGTTCCTGGTAACCGATGTAGTGCGCAGGTTTTCTAGGTGAGGTCAGTTGACATGGGGTGGGGTGTGCTGGCAAAAATAGCTAGTAGTCCAGGTGTCTCTTTGGAAAAGATGAAGTTAAGGTCAAAGCAATTAGCAACATTGCAGAATAATAGTCTAACCCCTTGGGGGTGAATGGATAACAGTGGCTCTGATATTCTACACCATACTATTTCAGGCTCACAGTAATCTGAGCCTGAAAATGATGTAAAAGTAGTGTAATCAAAGCTACCAGTCTAGGGATAAAGCCAGGAAGGCCCCAGCTCAGCTTCCTTCACAGGTAACCGGCCGTAAAGCTGCCTCCGTCCATATTGCCCACATGTGCTTATGTGTTTTTTCATAATTGGGTCATACTACATATAATATTTATGCTTTTTTTGTTTCATATACCAGAACTCTTATTATTTTAGTTTCTTAAGTACTATCATTTTTAAGATGTACTAGAATTATTTCTGTTAAATTGTTTCCATTTTTTCCTTTGTAAATACTGTTACTGTGAATGAAAATACTTATAGCTCTATCTTTTGATACATCAGTGATTATTAAGACCTTAGAATATAGTCTTGGATATGAAATCGCTCGGTCAAAAGTATACTCTTTCTTAAATGTGATGAGAACCTTACTGGAGAGTTTTGAGCAGGAAAATAAATGAATTGATTTGGATTTTTAAAACAGCAGGCTGGGTTCTGTAAGCAGAATAGATTATAAAAGGCAAGCATGGAAACAGGGAGGCCAGTCATACAGGCAAAAAGTGACTGTGACTTGACTCAGATGGAGGCAGTGTGGATAGATTTAGAAGGTGTTTTGGAACAGAGGCAATCGGATTGTGGTTTGGATGTGGGGGTTAAGAAAAGAGAAAACTCGAGTGACTTTCCGGTTTTGTTCAGTTGAGTGGATGTGGTCTGATTTACACAGATGTGGAGGCTGGAGAGGAAGAGGTCTGAGGATGAGATGGGGTTGGGCATTAAGAGTTCTATTTTAGCTGAACGCTTATAGAAGTCCAGGTTGAGATACTAACTAGGCAGTTGGATATCACAGTCTGGAGTTCAGGGATGAGGTCAAAGCTGGGGATAAATTTTTGGAGTCATCTCAGTTAAGATGGCACTTAGAGTTGTGAGATTAAATGTGATCACTTAGGGAAAACATATAGATAAAGAGAGGTTAGGATGGAGTCCAGAGCCGTTCCAACATCCCAAAGTCTAGCAGAGGATAAGTCAGAGTCAGCAGAGGAGCCTGAGGAGATGTTAGGGTTGTCAAAATAAAAATCTGTGGTAAACAGGATAATGGCCCCCAAAGATGTCCACATTCTAATGCCTAGGAACTATGGATAAATTAGGTTTTATGGTAAAGGGGAATTAAAGTTGCAGATGAAATTTAGGGTGCTAATCAGCTGACGTTAAAGTAGGGGGATTATCCTGGATTATCTGGGTGATCCCAATGTATCATAAGGATCCTCAAAACTGGAAGAGGGAGGCAGAAGAGAGAGGAAAACATGACTACATAAAAATGCTCGCAGAGATGCAAGGCTTTGAAAATGGACAAAGAGGGCCTCCAGAAACTGGGAAAGGCAAGAAAACAGATTCTCCTCTAGAGCTCCCAGAAGGAACACAGCTCTGCTGACACCATAATTTTAGCCAGTGAGCTCTGTGTTGGAATTCTGAATACACATCTGTAAGATAATAGATTTGTATTGTTTTAAGCCACTAAATTTATGAGGATTTGTTACAGCAACAGCTAATACAGAGTATTGCTTCCCAGATACAAAGAAATCAAGGAGGAGATTGTGGGCCATTGTGCTCCATGTTGCTGAGAGTTCAAATTCCATGACAATGGAAAAGTGACCACTGAACTTGGCAACATGGAGAACACTGGTGACCTTGACAGGAACAGTGTTAGTGGGACAGAAGCTCAAGTGAGAGAGAATGGGATATGAAGGAGCAGAGACAGTGAGTGTAGACACCTGTTTCATGGGGTTTAGCTTGTTTTAAGTGTTAGAGAAATGGGAGCATAACTTAGGGGGAATGTAAAGTCTAGCAAGGGCTTATATATATATGCACACCAGGCATTTGTGTATGTGCATGTGTGTCTGTGTGTGCAGGCACACGCATGTGAACACATGCATGCACATGTGGACTATCAGGCAAACACAAAATTAATGACACAGGTGAGAAAGGTACAACTGCAGGAGTGAAGCCCTTGAGTAGGTGTGAGATGAGATCCAGTGTACCAGGGGCAGGGCTCGCCATGGGAGCAGCTTCAGGTCACCCACTGTCACCTATCACAGGAGGCTAGGAAGAATGTGTAGACACTGAGACAGGTGGGTTGTTTTTGGGGGTAAGAGAATGACTATTACTAACTCCCATTACTTCACTGTAGGGTCAGTGTGAATGAGGGTAATATGAAATAAACTACAGCAAGTGCCTAATACTACACCTGGCACACACTTAAACACTTAATAACATTCTGGACTAGGCTTCAATTCTTAGACTGGCATTCAAGGCCTTCCTTGTGTTCTATACTCTACTACTTCGGTGCTCATACCCTATGCTTCAGCCACCTAATCTACACATTTAGCCCCAAAGATTTTAGCATCTTTAGTTGTCCCAGCTGCTCCCTCTACCAGGAATGCCCTTCTTTCTTTTCTCTGTTTGATGAAATTCTGTCCATCTTTCAAAACCCAACACAAACACCACCTCTAGTATGATGTTTTTTGTGATTCCCCCAACCAGATCAAATCTATTTTTTTTATACCTATGGCAGTAATTCTGTGTGTCTAACACACTTTCTTTTAAGAATTGTCACAAGTAATTTTTTCCACTGTTAAAACACAATTTTAATAAAATTTATTATTAAGGCTTCTCACACATATTTATATAGCTTTCCTAAGTGGGAGGAAGCAAAAAGTAGAAACAGAGCCAGCATACTATGACTCAGACATAAAGTATAGCCTCTTATCTATGTCAGAAAGAGCCATGGAATTTGAAGTACTTTAGTTCACAGCCAAAATTGTGAAGTTTCATCATAATTGTTCAGAGGATTGTGTACATGAACATCTTGTGTGTCTTCACAGAGCCACTATTTTCTAGTACGCTGTATCTAAAAGACCTATCAGAGCTCCCCTGGTCTTAGCCGGTCACAGGCTTGTCTTAGTCACCACTTTATGTAACTGTCGTCTCATTTACATTGACTCTACATTACCCCTCTTTATATACAGTATGATGCTTACACACAGTAAGGTTTCAACAAATATTTGCTGAACAAATGAATGAAGGAATTTTTTGCAAAAATCTTCTGTTTAGAATTTTCAGTGTTAATTATAGGAAAAACACCACAGTTTAAGATAAAAATGTATCCAGAGCTTCAAGGGAGGTTCGGAACAAGTTTACAAGAATAGCAGTGACAAAAATAGCAGAATACATGTATAAATATTGATGGTATTTACCCAGTTCATCCTGACAGAAGCTGCTTGGAGGATTGATGTACTGCATGGTGCTCACATCTAACTTCCAGTTGTGCTTTGTGCATCTAACACATCTGGATGAAAAATTGTACTTAGGTTTATGAAATGGCAAAATAAAAAATCATCTCATTAGGCTTAAACACATTATTTTGTGATGAAATTAATTGGTTGAATACAAAATACATGAAAGGAAAACTATTAATATCTAATACCCAAATACTCAAGTAGACTAATCATCAATAGGTGATTTTTAAAAATGAAGATTAATTCCATGTCACAAAAAGACGTGTTAGGGATCAACAGAGCCAATAGAATAAACTGATCTTTAGCAGTGGCTCTCTTATAAAAGGAAAAGTAGGTAAGATCCAATTGAGGCCAATACAAGAAAAGAATGTAGTAATAAGTACTGCATGTCTATGATCTATAATCATTCTACAATCCTTTCACCAGAGCATAATGTACTACACCTAAGTTCAACTAAAGTTTTCATTTTTCAAAGAGAAAAGACTTCCTTATAGTTTAAGATTTCAGAGCATGGTTACCAGATAAAATACAGAATGCTCAGTTCAACATGAATTTCAGAGAAATAATGAATACTTTCTCAAATCACACTTTGTTTTAGTATTGCATCCTAACAGATTGTAAGTTTCATGGAGACAGAAAACATGATATATGCTTATTCTGATATACAATATTATATTAGTTTCAGGTATACAACATAGTGATTTGACACCTACCTACATTATTAAATGCTCTCTCCAATAAGTGTAGTTACTATCTGTTAACATAGAAGATATTACTACAGCACTGACTATAAAATGTAAGTATGTCTCAAACAGTATTTGAGATATACTGAAAATGTGTTGTTTATCTGTAATTCAAATTTAACTGAGTATTCTGCAACTTCATTTGCTAATTCTGGCAACTCTAATTCAGAATGAAAATCAGATTGCATCAAACAGGATGCTTAGTAATGATCCCCCCATTTCTTACCAAAGCACTGAGGGGGGTGTTGTAGTTGGAGATGGGGCATAAACAGTTCTATTTCTTCTCTTTATGTTTGGTAGTATTTCTAGTGAAGCTTTTTTTTTAGTAGTTAAAGAGGGTTTTTATTTACAGATATGTCTCAAACCAGAAATACCAGATTTTTAAAACTAAAAATGTTTATTTTAACATATAAGTGAATTGTGCTGATTTTTCAAAGCTTTATTATGTCTAGAGTTTTAAATGTTCTTTCCTAGCAATAAGGCAAAAAATGTATTCCGCACTTCATTTTGTGGAGGATTATTTTGTGATTTCTCCTTTATCATCAATGAATAGCCAACAACCCTTCAAAAATTAAGAGAGAACATTCCAAATGTAGCCCTTCAGCTTGCTGGGCCAATAAAGGGGAAATGTGGCAGGATCATATATAATAATGGGCTACAGGTACATATGAAGGAGGCAAAAGCTTCACTTGCAAAAGGGGTTGTGAAAAATTGTTAGATTTAAAAAATAAAAAGCAGGGCTTATAAGAGTTGCTGATCTTGGCTATGTGTGAAGAAGAAAAATGACTGAAGGACAGGGTTATTGTTTGTTGATGTATCCTGGAAAAGAGAAATTGTTCAGGTGAACTACTACAAGAAAATCCGAGTAGAAGTAACTGAATTTGGGGAAGTGGATGGGGGGTTGTAGCGTGTAAGTTACTCTAGAAATGCAGTTTCAGCATATAAATGCTTGGTGAGCTGCACATGGGAATAACATGGGCAAATCTGGCTCCTCATATGCAGGAGAACTAAGAAAGTGTGATCTCCATGTTAGCCTGTCAGTAGAATAGGGTGAAACTAGAATCAATCAACCCCAAGGCTTTGGGTAAAGTAGAGAAAGGCAGTCTGTGGCTAAGCAATCACTATGCTAAGATGAGCAAGCTAGATGAAAGAATACTTTGAGTTCCTGTAAATAACCTCTGTTCCTAAGCTTCATAAGAAACTCATGACAGAGCTATAATAACAGTAAACATTTAACAGAGTATTCATGTTATATTCCTATGACGAGTATTCATCATATTACAGATATTCTTTTAAGTGCTTTAGGTGTTCAAAATTACTTCATCCTCTCAGCAACCAGACAAAGTAGGTAGTACTTTCATCCTAACTTTACAGAGAGATCAGGGCCCAGAAAGGCTAAGAAACTTGTTCAAGGTCACTGAGCCAGTAAGTGGCATAGTCAGGCTTCTAAACCAGCCAGTCCATGAGGAATGATCCTGTTTTTCATCACTAAGCTGTAACACTTCCTTATGTGACTGGCTAAGAGGACAACGTGTGAAACAGCCCACTAAAAAGAGAAAAGAAGAGAAGAAATGCAAGAGTCTCAAAATTGCAGTAGTTAGATCTCAGTGTCCATGAGTACCTGTAGAAGCTGACTAGTGACAAAACTCCCTGTGTCCGAGGTTTCCCTAACTTGAGTTCACCAAGAAGATTCCCTTCCACGGGAATCAAAATGGGGCTGTCAGCAAATTACAAAGAGCTTCTGCTAGAGTAGAGCTGTCAGCTCTAAGTGTGTCCCATGCAAAACTTGGGTCATGTTTATACTAAAAATATATTTGTTGTTTATTTGAAATGCAAATTGAACTGGGTGTCTTGTATTATTTTTTGCCTGATCCAGCAATCCTACCTAAGGAGCCAAGCAAACTATAGATGCAACAGTGGTTACCACATAAAAATCAAAAAATGTATAGGGCGAACCTTGAAACTAAGTATGCAGTGAAACAAATCTTAATGCAGGTGTGAGAATATTCTAGACTTGAATGAGGTCTTCTATGTAGCCATAGCAGAGAGCTCTTAGACATCCACCCAGCTCATTCTGAGTAAGCCAGCACTAAATTGACCACAAACAACGTGAGAAATCAGATTGACAACGGAGTGGAAGAAAAAAGCCTGACATTGGAAGGATTAAAACCAGACAGGTCAAGTCAGGCAGACAAAAATCTTGAAAGGTGGGGCCAGCAGAGCTCATGCATAGCTGGTGTTGAGATTCAGGCTGACAAAGCATGCCCTGACCTAGAACCCTCCCTGGCCCTGCCTCTGTGGCAGTTAAAGTCACAACAAAACAGTTTTGCCCTGGCATTGCTTTTGCACTGGGAAGGTGATCCACCTGCAGATTTAGTCAAGGAGCAGGGGAGAGGGATGCCAGAACCACCTCTTCCAAGCAGTGGTCAGAAGAACCACTCCTCAGTGCAGGTGTGGTTGGGACTCTGCCGTTTTTGTTTTTCAATCACGACTGGGCTGCCAGGGAAATTCTATCTGCTCTCCAGCAGGGTTTGGAAAAATGCCACCAACCCTACACACACACTTCAGGGCAAGTGGGAAGCCAGAAAGGGGCTTGGATCTTTGAATACAAAAGCAGAGCTAAACACTCACACACACAGATAGTTTTACTGTTTCTCAAGCTAGGAATAAATTTTAAGTTGGAGTTCTTATGAGATAGAGGAAAATTAAATAAAGGTCATAAAATTTTGAGGTCAGAGAGATGGACCCAAGTGAGCATAAGTAAAATTATGAATTTACTAGAGGAAATAACTTGTTGATTGGGTCACTTAAAATTCCTAAATGAGCACATATCCTGCCAAAGGTAATTGTGAGAAGGGTCATCAGTGAGAAAGCAAAGGACTCTTGGTACCTTCCATCCAGATCCTCGACATCTTTTATGAAAAGGCCTCCTTGATGTTTGCACATATTCTTGCAGGCTCTCAGGCACTTCTTATTCTTATATAAGATGAAATTTTTGCCAGTACTGTTATTTCGAAAAAAATTGATTCCTTCCTTGAGATTGGCAACTTCACCAGGTGACAGACACAACAGGATCTCAGTGGTTTGTTCAATGCTATGAAAGGGCCAACATTTTGAGAGGAAAGATTAATGTTAGGTTTTAAGAGAGAATCATTTAGAACTGAGAACTGACAGCTCAAAACTTGTTATAAAATACTTTTTAAACCCCTTCCTCCAAGTAGCCAGACTTCCTGGCTACCTGATGGAGCACTTTCTCCCCTTTTTAAAATGCACATCCTACTTGTTGAATGCTCATCTTTGCTTTCCCAGAGAACTTATGCCCCCTCACTTGCCTTCCCATAGTCTGCTGTTGCCTCTTCTTGGGAATTTTGAAAGAACAGCAGTTGCTTTTTCGGCTTCTGTTGCTTATTTGCTCCCACAGGATGTTAGTCTGCTTGGGCAGAGAGGAAGTGGACCCAGTTCACTATCATTTCCGTTGATAGTGTTTCCTCCCTATACCACACTTCTTTTAGAAACCTAACCCTACATTCAGTTCTAAACACCCACTTTGTTCTCCTCTGCCTCCTTGCTTTTGCATTTGGACCTCCTTCTGCCTGACACATAGTTCCTCTCCTTTCAAAATTCATGGTCACCCTTCTGGT
This sequence comes from Phataginus tricuspis, assembly GCA_029783875.1. NCBI lineage: Eukaryota > Metazoa > Chordata > Mammalia > Pholidota > Manidae > Phataginus > Phataginus tricuspis. Next base: position 42,489,345 of record JAQQAC010007890.1, on the reverse strand, counting down.
TCACATACAACTCAATCATGCCTTCTTTGGTTAAGCCTTCAAATCTACCCCAAGATCAAGTCTAGTACTCCTTAACATGCACTACCATTCTGTAGAATATTATAACCTACTACCTAGCACACTGTTCTGTTCACTTAAATGTAGACACATTTGAAAACACTTTGTCTTTTCTCCATTTTTCCCTCTTCACTGCTTAGCCAACTACCTATCATGTGGTGTGTCTTTACTTGCTAGCCACTTAACAAATTAACCCTCCCACTGCATTCAACTTCAATGATTTATAAGAAGCTCCAGCAGCAAATGAAGCATTTGAACTTTTATGTTTTATCAAGGAAACTACAGATGTTACACTGCCCAAACTCCAGTTTCTAAACAAACTCTCCTCTTTGCAGTGCAACTCTGAATCATAATGGAATATGATTTTTGCCAAGAGGAGTTACAAAATATCTTTTTGTATACCTATATGGTATGAACTCTGGTTGCATGTTGTTTAATTTTAAGTACTCCAAACCAAAATAAGTTAAAATTCTCTTCACGTATTAACTTAAAATTTATGTGGCACTCAAGAACATTTGCAGCATTTTCACTTTCATTTTTAGAAGTCCGGTGGATTTTTTAAACAGGAACAAATTTAAGAAAACTGAAATCATATCAAGCGTATTTTCCAACCACACTGGTATAAAAGTGAATTACTTACAAGAAGAAACCTGGAAAAAACACAAACACGTGGAGACAAAACAACATGCCACTAAACAACTAATGGTTCAATGAAGAAATCAAAAAAAAAACTTTGACAACTGAAAATGGACACACATTTCAAAATCTATGGGACACAGCAAGAGAAGTTCTGAGAGAGAAGTTTAGAGCAAATGTAATCCTCCTACATTGAATCAGGAAGAAATAGAAAATCTGTACAGACTGATGATTAGTAATGAAATAGAATCAGTAATCAAAAACTCCAAAAAGTAAAAATTCAGGACAAGACAGCTTCACAGATGAATTCTACCAAATATTTAATATCTCTTCTTAGTTAATATCTATCCTTCTCAAACTATTTCATAAAGTTGAAGTGGAGGAAACACTTCCAAACTGCTTCTATAAGGCAAGCATTATCCTGATAGTGAAACCAAAGATTTAAAATAAAGAGAAATAAGAGAAAGACAAATATTATATAATTTCACTAAAATGTGGACTCTAAATAAATGAACAAACAAAACAAAACAGAAACAGATTCATATGTAGAGAAAAAAACTGATGGTTGCCAGAGAGGAGGGAGTTAGGAGATGGATGAAATAAGTGAAGGAAGGTACAATCTCCCACTATAAATTAAATGAGACCTGGAGATATAATATGCAGATAGGAAATATAGTCAATAATACTGTATCAACAGTGTATGGTGACAGATGGCAACTAGACTTACTGTGGTGATGATTTCATAATACATACATATTTAAATATTGATATACATCTATGTTTACACCCAAAACACACTTTTACATGCCAATTATTTTTAATAACCCCCCAAAAAAGAAAAAATGCACATTACTATATTCATGCATGTATTTTATAAATGGTTAGTTTTTCCCCAAAGTAGATTTTTAAAGATATTACTGATGAATTTGATCCCATCAAAATCAGGAAAATAAAAGCACAGTAAATTCTGGTTTTGTTATAAATAAAATATTTATACTAAAATGATGTGAGTTTTAATATGCCTGCTTTTCAATGTTTCAACATTTTTTTCAAATACACTCTCTTTAAAAAATAACCATTAAAATATAGAAAAACATTTATATGGGAGCCATGATTTTCCTTTCATCTCAGACTTGGTGGCTTGGTATGACAGCATAGCAACCTATCTTTAAAATGTTTCTATTTTGTTTATTTTTTGGAGTTATGTCTTTAATTTTGATTTTTAAAAATACTATGTTAAAATGATATTCATATTGATTACATTAATCTCACAAAGCCAGGAATCCTCCAGAGAGTTAACTTATGAGAAAAAGAGCTAGAAGAAAAAAAGGCAACTCATTCACACTTATCAGTTGATAACTGTATTTTGTTACACATAATTCCTTAATTGCATATTTTAGTTTTGTTTTAAATGGAAGATGTTCAATATTTAGTATTCGGTTCACAGGAACTTCATGAACATCAGGATAAACAGTGTCAGTCACATGGTAGGTGCTCAGTAAATATTTGGTGAATGAAGGATTATCCTCACAAGAGTGAAATATGTACCCAATATTTCAAAGAGGGAAAATTCACCTATTATTCCCTGTGATATCCAAAGCTGAATTTGAGAATTACTATGTAGACAAATGATGTGAAAATGCTTTCAAAGTTCACAGATCCATGATGGAGAAAATCACATTAATGGCATATATAAGTTTTAAAAAGAAATTTAGGATAGTTTTCTTTAATCCCATGAAAATCAGAGGTATTTCCCCATTTATTCAAATCACCTTGTTTACTCTTTAGTATGGTTTTGAAAATTCACTTTTTCATACTAGTTCTATGTATATTTTGTTAATCCTTAGACATTTTATACCTGTTGCTATAGTTGTGATTGGTATCATTGTAATTTTATTTTCATATCATTTATTTCTGGTATAGAGAAATAAAGCCATTTTTTAAAAATTGTAGTACAAAATCATAACACAAAATTTACAACAACCATTTTAACATGTCACTAGTGTTCATTATATTCATATTGTTGTGCAATAAGCCTTCCAAATTTTTCATTTTGCAGAACCAAAACTCTATACCCAATAAACTCCCCATTCCCTCTTCCCTCCCCCAGCCCTAGTAACTGTTATTCTATTTTCTGTTTCTATGAATTTGACTACTTTAGATACTTTATATAAATATAAGCATACAGTAGTTGTCTTTTTGTGATTGTCTTGTTTCATTTCGCATAATATCTTCAAGTTTTATCCATGTTATAACTTACATGTGAAAGCATTTCCTTCCTTTTCAAGGCTGAATAACATTCCATTGTGTGTATTTTTTTTACCCACTCGTCTGTCAATGGACATTTGTGTTACTTCCACTTCTTGGCTATTGTGAATAATGCTGCTATGAATATGGATGTGCAAATATCTTTCAAGTCCCTGATATCAATTCTTTTGGTTTTATACCAGATATGGGATTGCTGAATCATACAGCAATTCTATTTTTAAAACTTATTTATTTAGAAATATTTTCTCCAGCATTATTGAGGTATAACTGAGAAATAAAATTGTATATATTTAAAGTGTACAACATAATGATTTGCTATTTACATATATATTGTAACATTAGCACAATCAGGTTGATTAACACATCCTTCACATCCCATAGTTACCTTTTTTCTTTTTTTTTGTAGTTTACTAAGATTACTGTAAAAATGTATATTACTCTCTTAGCAAATTTCAAGTACAAACTATAGTATTATTAACTATAGTCACCATGCTGTACATTAGATCCTTAGAGGTTATTCATCTTAGAACTGAGGGCTTGATCCTTTCGTTTTTTTACTAAAGAAAAATTAAAAGTGAATATTAACCAAAGAACGTATTCAGATGGAAAATAGTCATATGAAAAGGCATAATTTGCTATCAGAAAATTGAAAATTAAAACAAGGAGGAAATACAATTACACACCTATTAGAATGACTAAAATCTCTGACAATACAAAATGATGCTGAGGATGGGTAGAGCAACAGGGAATCTAATTCATTGTTGGTGAGAAGGAAAAATGGTACAGATATTTTGGGACTGTTTCATAGTTTCTTACAAAGTCTTACCATATGATTATAGTCTTACCACAGGATCCAGCAATCACTCTCTAAGGTAATTACCCAACTGACTTGAAAATTTATTTCCCCCAAAACCTACAGAGAAATTATTACAGAAACATTATTAATAATTGCCAAAACCTGGAAGGAACCAAGATATTTTTCTGTAAGTGAATAGATATACTGTGGTGCATCCAAACAATGGAATACTATCCAGTGATTTTTTTTTAAAGGAGGCTTCAGATTTCCAGTTTCCAGTCCAGCATGTAAGGAGGTTGGAAGATTTTACTCTGACCTAACAATAAGTAAAAAGCTGAATAGACTGAAAATCAACAACTCTTCTTACATGCATCAGAGAATTGAGGTCACGGGACAAATGGCTGCTCCCCCAAATAGAGAGATAATAGGTAGGTACAGAAAAATCACAACTTAAAAGGAGCAGAAACTCACAAATAGAAACCTCCATGGGAACCAATACTGAGTTCCTTTTACCCATCACATTATATCTGGCTTTCAACAAAATATTACAAGTCATACTAAAAGGCAAAAAAAACAGAGTTCAAAGAGACAGAGAAAACATCAGAATCAGATTCAAATATAGCAGGGATGTTGTAATTATCCAATTAGAAATTGAAAAACACTGTTAAAATGTAAAGGGCTCTAATAGTCAGCATACAAGAACAGATAGGTAATGTAAGCAGAGAGAGAGAAATTCTAAGAAAGAAGAATCAAAAAGAAATGCTGGAAATTAAAAACACTGTAATAGAAGTGAAGAATGTCTTTGATGGGCTGACTGGTACACATGGCTAAGGAAGGAATGTCTGAATTTGACAAAAAAAACCCCAAAAAACTTCCAAAACTGGAAAGCAAGAAGAAAAAGACTGAGGAAAAAAAAGGAACAGAATATTCAAGAACTGTGAGACAGCTACAAAAAGCATATTTTATACACAGTGGGAATACTGGAAAGAGAATAAAGAGAGAAAACAACAGAAAAAAAGACTTGAAGTAAAAATGACTGAGAATTTCTACCAAATTAATGTCAGATACCAAACCACAGATCTAGGAAGCTCAGAGAACACCAACCAGGATAAATGGGGAAAAAAATGACAGCTAAGCATATCACATTCAAACTGCAGAAAATCAAAGATAAAGAAAAAAATTTTGAAGAAGCCAGAGGGGGGGAAGTCTTACCTATAGAGGAGCAAGTATAAGAATTATACATGACTTCTCAGAAACCATGCAAATGAAAAGATAATGGAATGAAATATTTAAAGTGTTGGGAGAAAAATACCCACCAACTTAGAATACACCTTGCAAAATTATCCTTCAAAAGTGAAGGAGAAATAAAGACTTTCTAAGACAAACAAAAATTGGAGGAGTTTGTCATCAATGACCCTACCTTGCAAGAAAAGTGAAAAGTTCTTCAGAGTAGGAAATTTATATAGGTTAGAAACAGATCTATATAAATAAAGGAAGAGAATTAACAAAGGAATAAGTGAAAGTAAAATAAAAATTTTTCTTATTCTTAATCAATATAACAGATAATAATTGCAACAATGTATTGAATGATTATAGCTTACATATAAGTGAAACAAAGACAAGGATATAAGGGATGGAAGAGAGGAAGTATCATGTTATAAGGTATTTGCATTACTTGTGAAATGGTATATTTGAAAGTGGAGTTGAATTAGTTGTAACTGTATATTGCAAATGCTAAGGCAACCACTAAAACTTTTTAAAAATACTATAATTGATATGCTAAGAGAGGAGAGCAAATGGGATCATGTAAAATGCCCAGTAAAAAATCACAAAAGGCAAAAAAAGAGTGGAAGTAAAAGTAGGAACAAAAACAAGAGCAACGAATAGAAAATATTAACAAATATGATAAATATTAATCCAAATATATCAATAAACACTTTAAGCATCAAAGGTCTAACTACAGTTAAAAGACAGATTGTCAGAGTGGATCAAAAAACAAGACCCAACTACATGTTGTCTATAAGAAACCCATTTTAAATATAAAGATGCACATAGAGTAAAAGTAAAGGAATGGAGAGATAATGCCATGCTAACAGTAATAAAAAGAAAGTGTGTCTAATTTCAGACAGCAGACTTCAGAGCAAGTAAAATGATAGGGAATAAAGAGGGGCATGAACATAATAATAAAGAGGTCAATATTGCAAGAAGACAACAATCCTTAATGTGTAGGTGCCTAAATGACAGAGCACCAAAATAAATAAATAAATAAACAATAAGGAAGCAAAAACTGATAGAAATGTGAGGAAAAATAGATGAATCTACTATTATAGTTGGAGACTTCAACACCCCTCTCTGAGAAATGGACAGATTCAGCAGGCAATAAATCAGTAAGAACAGAGTTGAACTCAACGGCACCGTAAGTTAACTAGATATAATTGACAACTCTAGACTATTTCATCTAACAAAGAGAATACACATTCTCTTTAAGCTAACATGTAACTTCACTGCTACAGACCACATTCTGGGCCATAAAACAGACTTTAACAAATTTAAAAAAATAGAAATCATATTGTATATTCTCTAAGGGCACAATAGGATTAAACTAGATATCAATAACAGGAAGATAGCTGGAAAACCCCAAAATACTTGATGCTTAAACAACACTTCTGAATAACCCATAAGTCAAAGCAAAAATCTCAAGATTATTTAAAAATATTTTGACCTAAATGAAAATGAAAACACAACTTATCAGAATTTGTGGGACGCAGTAAAGGCAGTGTTAGAGGGAAATTTATAGCATTGAATGTATATAGTAGGCAAGAAGAAAGACCTAAAAATTAATAATGTGGATACTTCTGGGAAGATGGCGACGTGAACAGAGAGGCAGAAAAATTCCTCCCAACATTATATTTATTCACGAAAATACAGCAAATACAACTATCCCTAAAAGAGAGACCAGAATACACAGGAAAGTGCACAGCATACAGGTACACCTGAGAGAACTCGGCAGCCGGTGAGGCAGACGGGATAGGGAGCCGCAACCCGGCGGGACCGAGCGCTCCTCCCTGCGAGAGCTCCGGCGGTCAGACACTCTGGAGAGAGGACTCGGCACCTGGCGAGGCGGGACGGAGACGCGACCCAGCGAGACCCGAGCGCTCCTCCACCCCAGCACTCTGGCGGGAGTACCGGCAATGCGGCCTCCCATTCATTCTCACCCCGGCCACAGCTTTAAAGGGCTGTGTGGAGCGACGTGGCCACGGCTCTGGAATAGTGGAGCAATAGCGCCACCTACAACATTCACACAGAAACCACCCCCGGTGGGCGTCTTGGTGTTTTTTTGTTGTTGTTGTTTTTGTTTTCTTTTACATGTTGCTGCTTTTTCTTTTTCTTTCTTTTCTTTTCCTTTTTCTCTCTCTCTTTTTACTTTTTTTATTAGTAGAAGTATTTTTTTCTCTTTGTTTTCTTTTTTTCTTTTCCCTCCTCTCTTCTTTTTCCTTTTTAAAGTCATAAAGAGCCCAGCGGACATACGTGACAACTACCAACAACTAATTCTATACTCATGAGAAGACAGAAGAATATGATACAGACAAAGCTTCAGACAAACACCACCCAGAGAGAGAATCTGAAGGAATCAACATGCATAGTCTTCCAGAAAAAGAATTCAGAATAAAAGTCATAGCCATGCTGATGGATCTACAGAAAAATGTGCAAGAGCTGAGGGAGGAAGTGAGGGAAGTGAGGAAAGACAATGCAGAAATGAGACAAGCCATTGACGGGCTCAAGAGGAGATTGAATCAGGTTCAAGACATGATGAAGGAATTGCAAGACAGTGACCAGGAATACAAAGAAGCTGAGACAGAGAGAGATAAAAGGATCTCTAAGAATGAAAGAATATTAAGAGAACTATGTGACCAATCCAAAAGGAACAATATTAGCATAATAGGAGTACCAGAGGAAGAAGAGAGAGAAAAAGGGATAGAAAGTGTCTTTGAAGAAATAATTGCTGAAAACTTCCTCACGCTGGGGTAGGAAATAGTCTCACAGTTCACAGAAGCCCACAGATATCCCAACACAAGGGGCCCAAGGAAGACAACACTAAGACACATAATAATCAAGATGGCAAAAATCAAAGATAAAGACAAAGTATTAAAGGCAGCAAGAGAGAGAAAAAAGACCACCAAGGAAAACCCATCAGACTGTCATCAGACTTCTCAACAGAAACCTTACAGGCCAGAAGAGAATGGTATGATATATTTAACGTAATGAAACAGAAGGGCCTCGAACCAAGAATATTGTATCCAGCACGATTATCATTTAAATATGGCAGAAGGATTAAACAATTTCCAGACAAAGGAAAGTTGAAAGAGTTTGCCTCCCATAAACCACCACTACAGGATATCTTAAACGGACTGCTCTAGAGGGAAGCACCCCTAAGGCTAAAAAGATGTCACCAGAGAAAATAAAATCATAGCAAAGAAATCAGACCATCCAAATACCAACTAAAGGCAAAGAATAAAACACCTAATATATAAAGAAAGGAGGAGGAAGAATAGGAAGGGAGAGATAAAGAAACATCAGACGGCATTCACAATAACTAAACAAGAAAGTTCAGTTAGATTCCCAGATAGTAAAGAAGCAACCCTTGAACCTTTGGCAACCACGAATCTAAAGCCAGCAATGGCAATAAGTACATATCTATCAATAATCACCCTAAATGTAAACGGACTGAATGCACCAATCAAAAGACACAGAGTAACAGAGTGGATAAAAAAGCAAGACCCATCTATGTGCTGCTTACAAGAGACTCACCTCAAACCCAAAGAAATACACAGACTAAAAGTGAAGGGATGGAAAAAAATATTTCAAGCAAACAACAAGGAGAAAAAAGCAGGTGCTGCAGTACTTGTATCAGATAAAATAGACTTCAAAACGAAGAAAGTAGCAAGAGATAAAGACGGACATTACATAATGATAAAGGGGTCAGCCCAACAAGAAGATTTAAATATTATAAATATATATGCACCCAACACAGGAGCATCAGCATATGTGAAACAAATACTAACAGAAGTGAAGGAGGAAATAGACAGCAATGCATTCATTTTAGGAGACTTTAACACGCCACTCACTCCAAAGGATAGATCAACCAGGCAGAGGATAAGTAAAGACACAGAGGCACTGAACAACACACTAGAACAGATGGACCTAACAGATATCTACAGAACTCTGCACTCAAAAGCAACAGGATACACATTCTTCTCAAGTGCACATAGAACATTTTCCAGAATAGACCACATACTAGGCCACAAAAAGAACCTCAGTAATTTCAAAAATATTGAAATACTACCAACCAACTTCTCAGATCACAAAGGTATAAAAGTAGAAATAAATTTCAGAAAGAAATCAAAAAGGCTCACAAATACATGGAGACTTAACAACATTCTCCTAATTAATCAATGGGTTAATGACCAAATCAAAACAGAAATCAAAGAATATATGGAGACTAATGACAACAACAACACAAAGCCACGATTTCTGTGGGACGCAGCGAAGGCAGTTTTAAGAGGAAAGTACATTGCAATCCAGGCCCATTTAAAGAAGGAAAAACATTCCCAAATGAACAGTCTAAGGACACAATCATTGAAATTGGAAAAAGAAGAACAAATAAGGACCAAAGTTACCAGAAGGAGAGACATAATAAAGATCAGAGAAGAAATAAATAAAATTGAGAAGAATAAAACAATAGAAAAAATCAATGAAGCCAAAGCTGGTTCATTGAAAAAATAAAAAAAAAATAGATAAACCCCTAGCCAGACTCATTAAGAGAAAAAGAGAATCTACACACATAAACAGAATCACAAATGAGAAAGGAAAAATAACGATGAACCCCACAGAAATACAAAGAATTATAAGAGAATATTACGAGCATCTATATGCTAACAAGCTGCAAAACCTAGAAGAAATGGACAACTTCTTAGAAAAATACAGCCTTCCAAGACTCACCAAGCAGGAAACAGAAAAACTAAACAGACCAATCACCAGCAACGAAATTGAATCGGTAATCAAAAAACTACCTAGAACAAAACCCCTGGACCTGATGGATTCACCTCTGAATTCTACCAGACATATAGAGAAGAAATAACACCCATTCTCCTTAACGTTTTCCAAAAAATAGAAGAGGAGGGAATACTTCCAAACTCTTTCTATGAAGCCAGCATCACTCTAATACCAAAACCGAGCAAAGACCTCACTAAAAAACAAAATTACAGACCAATATCCCTGATGAACGTAGATTCAAAAATACTCAACAAAATATTAGCAAACCGAATTCAAAAATACATCAAGAGGATCATACACCATGATCAAGTGGGATTCATCCCAGGGATGCAAGGATGGTACAATATTCGAAAATCCATCAACATCATCCATCACATCAACAAAAAGAAGAACAAAACCACATGATCATCTCCATAGATGCTGAAAAAGCATTTGACAAAATTAAGCATCCATTCATGATTAAAACTCTCAAAAAAATGGGTATAGATGGCAAGTACCTCAACATCATAAAGGCTATATATGACAAACCCACAGCTAACATCATACTTAATAGCGAGAAGCTGAAAGCTTTTCATCTAAGATCGGGAACAACACAGGGGTGCCCACTCTCTCCACTGTTATTCAACATAGTACTGGAGGTCCTAGCCATGGCAATCAGACAAAACAAAGACATACAAGACATCCAGATAGGTAAAGAAGAAGTCAAATTGTCAGTATTTGCAGATGATATGATACTGTATATAAAAAACACTAAAGACTCCACTCCAAAACTACTAGAACTAATATCTGAATTCAGCAAAGTTGCAGGATACAAAATTAACACACAGAAATCTGTTGCTTTCCTATACACTAATGATGAGCTAACAGAAAGTTAAATCAGAAAAACAATTCCATTCACAATTGCACCTAAAAGAATAAAATACCTAGGAATAAACCTAACCAAGGAAGTGAAATACCTGTACTCTGAAAACTACAAGACACTCCTAGGAGAAATTAAAGAAATTTCTTTAATTGGAAATGGAAATGCATCCCATGCTCTTGGCTAGGAAGAACAAATGGTGTCAAATGGCAATACTACCTAAAACAATCTACAGATTCAGTGCAATCCCTATCAAACTACCAACAGCTTTCTTCAATGAACTGGAAGAAATAATTCTAAAATTCATATGGAACCAGAAAAGACCCCGAATAGCCAAAGCAATCCTGAGAAGGAGGAATCAAACAGAGGGAATTACGCTCCCTGACTTCAAGCTCTACTACAAAGCCACAGTAATCAAGACAATTTCGTACTGGCACAAAAACAGACCCACAGACCAGTGGAACAGAATAGAAAATCCAAACATTAACCCAAACACCTACACTCAATTAATATTTGATAAAGGAGCCCTGGATATACAATGGGCAGAGGACAGCCTCTTCAGCACCTGGTGTTGGAAATACTGGACAGCTACATGTAAGAGAATGAAACTGGACTACTGTCTAACGCCATACACAAAGGTAAACTCAAGGTGGATCAAAGACCTGAATGTAAATCATGAAACCATAAAACTCTTAGAAAAAAACATAGGCAAAAATCTCTTGGACATAAACATGAGCGACTTCTTCATGAACATATCCCCCCAGGCAAGGGAAACAAAAGCAAAAATGAACAAATGGGACTATATCAAGTTGAAAAGCTTCTGTACAACAAAGGACACCATCAGTAGAACAAAAAGACATCCTACAATATGGGAAAATATATTCATAAATGATGTATCTGATAAGGGGTTGACATCCAAAATATACAAAGAACTCATGCACCTTAACAAACAAAAAGCAAATAACCCAATTAAGAAATGTGCACAGGGCATGAATAGTCACTTCTCTAAAGAAGAAATTCAAATGGCCAACAGGCACATGAAAAAATGCTCCACATTGCTAATAATCAGAGAAATGCAGATTAAAACCACAATGAGATATCACCTCACACCACTGAGGATGGCCAACATCCAAAACACAAACAACAACAAATGTTGGCGAGAATGTGGAGAGAGAGGAACCCTCCTACATTGCTGGTGGGAATGCAAATTAGTTCAACCATTGTGGAAAGCAGTATGGAGGTTCCTCAAAAAACTCAAAATAGAAATACCATTTGACCCAGGAATCCCACTCCTAGGAATTTACCCCAAGAATGCAGCAGCCCAGTTTGAGAA
>JAQQAC010007890.1:42428359-42476942 GCA_029783875.1 Phataginus tricuspis | reverse complement strand
TGGGAAGGGAGGGATAAGAGGGTAAAAGGGGCATTACGATTGGCAGACATAGGGTGGGGGGGCACGGGGAGGGCTGTACAGCTCAGAGAAGACAAGTAGTGATTCTCATCTCACTACACTGATGGACAGTGACTGTAATAGGGTTGGTGGGGGACCTGATGAAGGGGGTAATTTAATCATCACAATATTGCTCATGTAATTGTAGGTTAATGATAATAAAATAAAATAAATTGTAAAAATAAATAAATAAATAAAATTAAAGGGACTGTTTTAATTAAATAAGACAGATCAGCCCATACAAACCACCACTTATTTTTAATAGTGTAAAGCCACCTCTCGACCTCTCCTTGACCCCAAAAGTCATCAAGCAAATACTAGGACAGACAGGGGTGAAGAGTGTGAACTTCATGGTGATGGATGTGTCATGAAGTGAATTAAACCACAAAGGCAATTAAGTCATAAAAGCAGCAGTAGCAATGTAACTATAGACAGAAGGTTCAGAGGATGTATCTGAGAGATTTCATTAGCTAAACCACAAAGTCCTGCTGAAAAACACACCAGCACTCTAGTTAAAAATGGGTCGCTTTATTTATAGAGTCCATCATCAAAATGCATATTCCTTAGTTTAAAAGAAAAAAAGTCTCTGAAAACTTTCTTGAGCAGGCATGTGAAACAGGGATGTTTCATGCCCATAAAAAAAAATTAATATTGTAAGATTCCACCTTAGAAAGCTAGAAAAGAAAAGAATATTAAATCCAAAGTAAACAAAAGAATAAAAATTAGAGCACAACTCAAAGAAATTGAAAAAAGGAGAACATTAGAGCAAATCAACAAAACCAAAAGCTGGTTCTTTGAAAATATTAGTAAAATGGACAAGCCTCTAGCCAGGTTAACTAAGAAGAGAGAGAAAACACAAATTATGAATATCAGAAATGAAGAAGGGGCACTCCAGTTCCCATGGACATTAAAAGGAAAATAAAAGAATACTATCAACAACTTTATGCTCATAAATTTGATAACCTAGGTGAAATATCAAATGTCATTAGGAAAATTAAAACAACAATGGGATACCACTACAAACCTATTAGAATGGCTTAAATCTATAACACTGACAATATTAAACAGCACTATATATATATAATGTACATAACCATTATGTATAAAAAAACCACTGAAGAATGCACATTCTTTTCAAGAGCACACAAAACATTTACAAAGTATGACTATATGTACTGAGCATAAAGCGGGCCTTACCAAGCCTTAAGGCACCATAATCATAAAGAACATGTTATCTGACTACAATGTACTTAAGTTAGAAATCAGACCAAAAGAAATATATAATCTCTATATATTTGGGTCAAAAATAAGTCATAATGGAAATCAGAAAATATTTTACCCTGGATGCTTTGAGAACTGACATGTCAAAATGTATAGTATTGAGTACTAATACTAAGAATATAGTAAGAGAATATATTCTTAGAAATATATAGCCTTAGATGTGAATATTTAAAATAGGAAGTCTAAAAAATAAGATCTAAGCATCCATCTCAAGAACATTAAAGAACAATAAAATAACCCAAAGAAAGTAGAAAGAATACAATAAATATTAATAAACAGAAACCCTACATATATTACACAGGATCAATAAGGACAAAGGTAGTTTTTTGATGAGACATAAAACTGACATATCTTTAGACAACTGGTAAGAAAAATAAGAGGAAAACATAAAAGTCAATATTAGGAATAAAAAGAATTATAGATTCTATAGACATTAAAAATATAGTAAGTGGATATTAACTTCATTCCAATATTTGGAAATTCAGATGAAATGGATAAATTCCTAGAAAAATATACTATACCAAATGAATTTAAGAAGAGATAGCAAAACTGAACTTTCAGCCACTAAAGATAATTATTGGTGGTTTAAATTCTTCCTACAATGGAAACCCCACACCCAGATAGCTTCACACCAGTTCTACTAAACTTTCAATAAAGAAATCATTTCAATCTTATAAAAAATTTCCAGGCAATTGAAATGGAATGAACAATTCCCCCAACTCATTATGTAAGGCCAGCTTAATCTTTGAGACACTGTAAGAAATGATATTTAAGGCCAGTTTCACCCATGAACATAGATGTAAAAATTCTAATAAAAATAGTCACAAACCCAAATCAGCAATATCTAAAAGAAATACTTAACCAACATAGATCAGCAATATCTAAAAGAGATGTTTAAGAGAGCATCATAACCCATCAGACTTCATTACAGAAATGCAAGGTTAATTTAACATTAAAAAACTTTAAGGTAACTCTCCATAGAAACAGATTGAAGGAGAAAAATCATATAATCATCTCAACAGACACAGAAAAAGATTTAAGAAAATTATATCCATTCACAACAAAAACTCAAAGCAAAATAGGAAAATTCCTTATTGAAAAAGAGTACATAAAATAAACCTACAGCAAATATCCATAATGGTGACTCATTGAAAACTTGCCCTTGATATTAGGAATCAGATAAGGATGGGGCAAATAACACTGCTATTCAACATTTTACTGGAAGGTCTATCCACAGCATTAAGACAAAAAAAAAACATAAAAGATCTAAAAGCTGGAAAGAAAGAGCTTTCAGTATTTGAAGAGAGGTTGATTGTATATATGAAACACCTAAAAGAACCGACAGATAAATTATAAGAAGCTATGAGAATTAAGCAGTATTGTTGGGTATATATATAATCAATAATTTAAAAAGTCAATTTATTCTCATACCAGCAAAAAAAAAGAAAATCAAATTTTTAAAAAGCTATAATTTAAAAAAGAATGAAACATAAGTATCTAGGAATAAATCTAACAAAATATATGAAGATATCTATGGAGAAAATTAGTAAACTATATTGAGAGATATTAGGTATATCTATAAGGGAAGAGTTATGTTTTATTCATTGATTGGAAGCTTGATACAGTTGACCCTTGAACAACGTGAGGATTAAGGGTGCCAACTCCCATGCAGTCCAAAATCTGCATATAACTTTTAACTCCCCCAGAACTGAACTACTAATAGCCTACTGTTGACTGAAAGCCTTACCAATAACAAAAAATAGCCAATTAACACATATTTTGCATGTTAAATGTATTATATACTTTGTTCTTACAAATGAATAAGCTAGAAAAAGAAAATGTTATTAAGGAAATCATAAGAGAAAAGACATTTACAGTATAAAAATACATGTACTATTCATGGAAAAAGCCCCATGTACTGGACCTCGGCAGTTCAAATATGTATTGTTCAAGGGTCAACTGTATCACAAAGATGTCAATTCACTCAAAGTTGATTTATAGGTACAAATGTAATCACAATCAAATTTCCAGGAAGTCTTTCTTTTGTTTACAGCATAAAACTTATTCTAAAACTTACTTGAAAATACAAAAGGCCAAAAAGAGATAAAACATTCTTCAAGAAGAATAAGTTAAGGCAGGATTTGCCCTATCAAATATCTAGACTTATTGTGAAGTTACAATTATTAAAATAGTGTATCGTTGGCTCAATGACAGATAAAATACATCAAGCTGACAGAGGACTGGAAACAAACCTACATATACAGCAACAGTTGATAAGTAAGTGACACTTCAGATCAGTAGGGAAAGGATAAATTTTCCACATATATTGCTGAAACAATTGGGCATACATATTGTAAAATTTAATTGAATTACTGCCTATATTTTAGGAAAAAGTCAGTTCAAGGCAGATTAAGAATTTACATTTAAAGGCAAACAATAAAGATTTTGAAAA
Organism: Phataginus tricuspis; assembly: GCA_029783875.1. Taxonomy (NCBI): domain Eukaryota; kingdom Metazoa; phylum Chordata; class Mammalia; order Pholidota; family Manidae; genus Phataginus; species Phataginus tricuspis. Next base: position 42,473,152 of record JAQQAC010007890.1, on the reverse strand, counting down.
ATAATGTAGGAGAATATCTTCATGATGTAAGAGTTGGGTGGATTTTTTTTTCAACAAAACACCAAAAAGCACTATCCAAAAAGAAAATTATTTCTATTTTAGACTTTATTAAAAGAACATGTTCATACAAATATATCATAATAGAATGAAAAGACAAGCCCCCAAATGAGATATATGCAACACATGCATAACAAAGGACTTCTATGCAGAATATATAAGAACTACAAATCAATAATAAAAATATAGACAATGTACAAGAAAAATGGGCAAAATGTTTGGATGGGCACTTCACAAAAGAGAATATCTAAATGGTCAATAAGCATACAGAGAGGTCTCAACTTCAAAGTAATTGGGGAAATGAAAATTAGAACCACACTAAAATACCACTATACCTACCAGAATGACTAAAACTAAACCAAATGAAAATATCAAGTGTTTATGGGTAGTAGTGGAAACTCTCATATGTTTTTCATGGTTCAGTCACATTGGAAAACAGTGTAGCATTCTGTAGTATGACAGAAAATACACATACACTGTCGCTTAGCAATCCTACTTTTAGCAAGTCTCCACACTAGAGAAATGTACATGCACACAAGATACATGTACAAGGATGTTCATCACAACATTATTCATATTAGCTCCAAATTAGAAACAATCCAAATGTTCATCAATAACAAAATGATAAATTATATATTTACATATTATGTAAGTAAATTATAATCGTGGAATATAATATAAAAATATAAATTGAGACTACTTAATAAAAATATATACCAGTACTCACACATAATTTGGGTAAAAAGACAAACTACACACACACACATGCATGTACAAATGTGCACACACACAAATATATACAATGTGATCCATTCAAATAACATTCCTAAACAGGCAACTAAAATATATTACCTATGAAAATGAGAAAAATATTACAAAAATCAGAGTATTACATATCTTTACTGGGGAGAGAATTATAATCAGAAAGGGGCACATGACATGGAATGAAGCTAAAGCAGGACATAAAGGGAAGTTGCTTTAAATGGTTATATTAGAAAGGAAGAAATCTTAAATCGGCAATCTAAACCTTTAACTTTAGATCTAGAAAAATAAAAGCAAACTAAACCCAAGGCAAGTAAATGAAAGAAAATGATAACAATTACAGTGGAAATTAATGAACCAGAAAACAAAAATAGCAAAATCAATCCAAAAGTTGGTTCTTTAAAAAGATCAGCAAAATTGTCAAATCTTTAGGTAGACTGACCAAGAAAAAGAGAGATAACATAGACTACAAAAATCAGGAATGAAAGAGGAGACCTTACCACCAACCTTACAAATATTAAAAATACTATAAGGGAATACTATGAACAATTATATGCCAGCAAATAAAATACTTAGATAAGGTGGGCAAATTCCTGGACAAACACAAATTGCCAAAACTTATTCATGAAGAAATAGAAAATCTGAATAAACCTTTGACAGGTAAAGAGATTGAATTAATAATTTAAAATCTTTCCACAAGAAAATCACAGGCCCAGGTGGCAACACTGGTGAAGTCTACCAAACATTTAGAGAAAAATGAATATCAATCCTCCATAAGCAATTCCAAACCAAGGTGCATTTAACATAGAAATGTAACATTGATTTTAGATTACATCTGAAAATCAGTGAATCTAATATGCCCATATTAATAGAGTAAGATATAAAAACCACATGATCATCTCAAAAGATACAGAAAGAGCATTTGACAAAAAACCAACACTCTTGATTAAAAAAATAATCATTCCACAAACTAAGAACAGAAGTTAATTTCTTCAACCTGATAACATGTATCTACAAAAAACCCACACCTAACATTATACTTAATGGTGAAACTCTGGATGCTTTCCCCTAGTATCAGGAACAACACAAGGACGCCTTCTCTCACCACTTCTATTCAACATTATACTAGAGGTTCTACTCAAACAAATTAGGCTAAATAAATAAATAACATCAAGATTGGAAAGTAAAAGTAAAACTATTTGCAGACAACATGATCCCGAATATAGAAAATCACAAAAAAATGTCTAGCATTATTGGACAAGTTCAGCAAAGTTGCAGACACAAGAGCAATAACAAAAATCAATTGCATTTCTATATACTAGCAATAAACAATCCAGAAAAAAAGAGTATGAAAATAATTCCATTCAGAATACCATCAAAAAGGATAAAGCGCTTACATGTCAGTTCAACAAAAGAAGTGCAAGACTTGTACACTGAAAACTACAAAACACTGTTGAAAAAAGTTAAAGATCTAAATACAGAGAAAGACATTCCATGTTCATGGATCAGAAGACTTAAAATTATTAAGATGGAAATACTCCCCAAATTGATCTACAGATTTAATGCAATCCCTAGACAAAAATCAGAACTTAACAAGCTGATTCTAAAATTCCTATGGAAATGCAAAGGACCCAGAAGAGTCAAGCAATTTTGAAAAAGAAGAATGAAGTTGGAGGACTCACACTTATTACAAAGCTGTAATAATCCAGACAGTGTGGTACTGGAATGAAGATAAACATGAAAGTCAGTGGAATAAAACTGACAGTCCACAAATAAACCCATGCCAATTATGGTACCAAGACAATAATCATTTAAAGAACTGTCTTTTCAACAAGTACTAAGACCATAATTATTTAAAGAATTGTCTTTTCAACAAGTGATGTTGGGACAACTGAATAGCCACATGCAAAAGGATGGAATGTACCCCTACCGCACACCACAAACAAAAATTAACTCAAAGTGAATCATAGACCTAAATGTAATAGTTAAAGCTATAAAACCTTTAGAAGAAAACTGTAGGGAGTGAGCTGGAGGATTTAGGGCTAATTAAGAAAAAAGATGACCACAAGATGGCAATAATACACATATGAATTATTTGAGTGAAGCTCTGACAAGTATACTTGAAGGGGAAGCTGTTCACACTGAAACTGTCCAAAGATTTAGTGGGGCCACCTGCCAGAGAGCAAGGGAACCTCCAAGGGAGACAGGGACTGCAGGGGTGGGGTGAGTGGTAGCATATGTTTCTAGGGGATATCAGTCCAGCGGTACAGTGGGGAGTCTTTGTGTCGAGAGTTCAAAGGGTAGCAGAGCTTGGGATCTATATAGCACCAGGGCTTATCTATGGTAATAGTTGTTGTGCAACTTCATGGGATATACATAGAGGTCTTTATATGACTGAATTCTGCTTATTTGGGGCTATGTTCAGAACAAGTGGATATATAAAAATTTGATTTTGGTGCTGGTAGCTTTTGAATTAAATGGGTCTGTGCCACTGTTAAGGAATGAACAACCTAGAGCTCAATCTGACTCATTTATATTTTTAAAAATAGGGATAAATCTTTATGACCTTAGGTCAGGAAATGATTTCTTAAATACCATAACAAGTGAAGAAAGCACAAATGAAAAAGGAAAAAAATAATAAACTCGGTCCCCAAAATAAAAATATTTCCACTTCAAATGATATCATCAAGAAAGTAAAAAGACAACACACAAGCCAAGAGAAAATATTTACATATTACACATCGAATAAGGAACCTGCATCAAGAACATATTTTTTAAACTCCAAAAGGTAGAAGAGGAGGGAATACTTCAAACTCATTCTATGAGGCCAGCATCACATTAACTAAAATCAGGCAAAGACACCACAAAGAAAGAAACTTTAAGACCAATATCCCTGATGAACATAGATGCAAAAATCTTCAACAAAATATTAGCAAACTGAATCCAGAAACACATCAAAAAGGTTATCCATCACGATCAAGTGGGATTAATACCAGTGCTGCAAGGATGGTACAACATTCATAAATCAATCAATATCATACACCTCATTAGCAAAAAGAAGGATAAAATTCAACATCCATTCATGATAAAAACTCTTAACAAAATGGGTATAGAGGGTACATACCTCAACATAATAAAGCCGTATATGACAAACCCACAGCTAACATCATACTGAATGGCAAAGACCTGAAAGCTTTTCCTCTAAGATCAGAAACAAGACAAGGACGCTCACTCTAACCACTTCCATTCAACATAGTACTGGAGGTCTAGCCATGGCAATCAGACAAGATGAAGAGATAAAAGACATCCAGATTGCTAAGGAAGAAGTTAAACTCTAAGGATTTGCAGATGACATGATATTATACATAGAAAACCCTAAAGACTACACAAAAAAAACTGTTAAAATTAATAACTGGATTCAGCAAAGTTGCAGCACACAGAATTAATATACAAAACTCTGTTGCATTCCTAAATACTAACAACAAACTAGAAGAGAAATCAATAAAACAATTCCATTTACAATGGTATCAAAAAGAATAAAAAATAAAATACCTAGGAATAAACCTAACCAAGGAGGCGAAAGACCTATACCCTGAAAACTACAAGACACTCCTAAGAGAAATTAAAGAAGACACAAATATATGGAAATATATCCTGTGCTCATGGATAGGAAGAATTAGTATTGTCAAATGGCCATCCTTCCTAAAGCAATCTACATGTTCAATGCAATCCCTATCAAATTACCAACAGCATTCTTCAATAAACTAGAGCAAATAGTTCTAAAATTCATATGGAACCACAAAAGACCCCAAATAACCAAAGCGAACCTGAGAAGGAAGAATAAAGCAGGGGGAATTACACTGCCTGACTTCAAGCTCTACTACAAAGCCACAGTAATCAAGACAATTTGGTACTGGCACAAGAACAGACCCAGAGACCAATGAAACAGACTAGAGAGCCTATATATAAACCCAAGCATATATGGCCTATTAATATATGATAAAGGAGCTATGGATATACGATGGGGAAATGACAGCCTCTTCAACAACTGGTGTAGGCAAAACTAGACAGCTATATGTAAGAAAATGAAACCGGATTATTGTCTAACTCCATACACAAAAGTAAACTTGAAATGGATCAAAGACCTGAATGTAGTCATGAAACCATAAAACCATTAGAAGAAAACATAGGCAAAAATCTCTTGAATATAAGCACGAGCAATTTTTCCTGAACACATCTCCTTGGGCAAGGGAAACAAAAGCAAAAATGAACAAATGGGACTACATCAAACTAAAAAGCTTTTGTACGGCAAAGGACACCATCAGCAGAATAAAATGGCATCCTATAGTATGGGAGAATATATTCATAAACCACTTATCCGATGAGGGGTTAATATCCAAAATATATAAAGAACTCACATGCCTCAACACCCAAAAAGCAAATAACTCGATTTAAAAATGGGCAGAGGATATAAACAGACACTTCTCCAAAGAAGAAATTCAGATGGCCAACAGGCACATGAAAAGATGCTCCACATCACTAATTATCAGGAAAATGCAAATTAAAACCACAATGAGATATCACCTCACACCAGTTAGGCTGGCCAGTAACCAAAGACAAGGAACAACAAATGCTGGAGAGGATGTGGAGAAAGGGGAACTCTCCTACACTGTTGGTGGGAGAGTTCCCCTTTGGGATTAGTTCAACCATTGTGGAAAGCAATATGGAGGTTCTTCAAAAAACTAAAAATAGAAATACTATTTGACCCAGGAATTCCACTTTTAGGAATTTATCCAAAGAAAACAAGATCTCTGATTCAAAAAGACATATGTACCCCTTTGTTTATCACCGCACTATTTACAATAGCCAAGCTATGGAAGCAACCTGTGTCCATCAGTAGATGAATGGATAAAGAAGAGGTGCTACATATACACAATAGAATACTATTCAGCCATAAAGAAAGGCGATCCTGCCATTTGCAACAACATGGATGGAATTAGAGGGTATTACGCTAAGGCAAATAAGCCAGGCAGAAAAAGACAAATACCACATGATTTCACTTATGTGTGAAATATAAAAACAAAACGGAACAAAATGAACAAAATAGCAGAAGACTCATAGACATTGAGAAGTGACTGTTGGTTACCATAGGGGAGGGGTTGTGGTGGCTGGGTGGGGAGGGTGAGGGAGATAAATGGGGACAAAAATTCTCAATCATAATGTAAGTTTGTCAAGGTGACAGTTGTACAGCATGGAGAATACAGTCTCCATGTATTCTCATAATTCTGTAACATCTTTCTATGATGAGCAATAGTAACTGTACTAGTAGAGGTGAGAATTTAATAATATGGGTAGCTGTTAAGCCACTGTGCTCTATACTTGAACCCAATGTTAGATGTATATCAATGATACTTCAATAAAAATTAAAAACACATGCTAAGTGAAAGAAACCAGACACAGAAGGCCACATGTTTTATAATTCCATTTATATGAAATTTCCAGGTAGGTATATCTATAAAAAGTAGATTAGTGTTTGCTACGGGTGGCAAAGAGGGTATGGACTGATCATGGGTGTTAGGTTTCTTTTTGAGTTGATGGAAAGAGTTTAAAATTAGATTGTGGTGATGGCTGTATAACTCTGTAAATGTATTAAAGACTATTGACTAGTACCTTAAATCAGGTCAATTTTATGGTACTTAAATCGTTTGTCAATAAGGCCATTTTCAGAAAAAAAAGAAAGAGGTAAACAATTCTGGAATGCTGGTAAGTAATATTATTGGTTTTGGCCTGGGTTAAACTGGTGTTTGATTAGTCAACAAACTTCCTGATATTTTATGAACTTTACTGGATATATACTGCATGATTAAAAAATGGGAGAAATGTTATTTTAAATATGCATTTTCAAAGCATATGCATTCATCACTCATTCTGATGTATAAATGTTAAGTAAAGCTTGCCCTCTGAGGAGGGAGCAGACCACCTCTACCACCTCTGCAGAAAATTCTACTATCAATGCGTTTGCCTCTTTAAGTCCACCAAATTGCCTCTGGAAAGTGGCTTCCAGTCGTACGATGTTGGGAGTTTTAGGTTATACTTTAAAGAGAAGTACTTCCTACACATTATACATGAATAATAATGCTGATAAAAATAATAAGGCTGCACCTAAAAGACAAAATGCAGAAGAAAAAGAGGGAAGACATTACTCTAGGACATCGTCTCACTGTAAATTTCCTCTTTCCCTCTCTCTGCCATTGACTTTTTACAACTTTTTGTTTTTAAATAAAGTTTAAAATAAAAATAAAATAGACCTGACAGGTCTACTTGGAAATGGACTCAAAAGAATTCACAAAAAAATAGTCCAGAGTTCCCTGTACCCTTCAATTAGCTTCTCCTAAAAGAAACATCATATTTCACTGTATTACTGCATTACAATATCAAAACCAGAAAATTCTGACTTTGGTACAATATTGTTAACTAGAGTACAGACTTTATTCTGATTTCACCAGCTTGTACATGCACCCATTTGCATATGTGTATATAATTCTATAAACTTTTATTCCATGTACAAATTCGTGTAGCTACCACTACAATCAAGATATGTAACTCTTCCATCATCATCAATAAAATTATTTGGTGGAACTCCCAAGCATTACCCTTTATGGTACCTGCTACTGTGTCTATTTTCTGGCAATCAGTGATTTGTTCTTTACCCTTATATTGTCATTTCACAAATGACACATAAATGGAATCACACAGCATTGAACTGACTTTTAAAGTGTCCAAATCTCTCCCGTTAAAAAAAAAAATGTCAGCCTCACACACTCTCCAGCTAGTTCTCTTTCTCCTCACCTCTATAGTCAGATATACTTTTTGTAGTTGTTGTTTCTGCACACCCAAGAGCTTTCCTAGTTTTCACCCTACATTTCTGGATATTCTTTCTGTTTCCATTGTAGACTCATCCTTCCTTTACTTGGTCATTAAAAGTTGTAGCTCCTCAAGTTTCACCCCTACACCCTCTTCATTTGACATTTTCTCCCTAAGGGATCTCATCCATATCCATGACTCCAGAACACAAATGATTCTCAAACACGTATATGAGCAGACCTGAGCCATGAAGCCATATTTGTATAGTTAACTGCCTTTTATACAAATCCATTAGGATGTCTTAGAGACACCCAAAACCTAGCATGTCCAAAATTCAACTCAGCACATTGCACCCATCCCCAAACCTTCAAATGACCATGATACCCCCTGTTATCTTTGACACCTCCCTTTCTCTCACTATCCCATATTCAATTCAAGTCCATGAAATTTACCTCTTAGGTCTACTTCACAACCATCCTCCTCTGCCACCCTGATGCAAGCTACCGTCATCTCCTTTCTGGACCACTGTCATCACCCTAATCTTATCTAATCTGTTCTTTTCACTATGGCAAGAATAACATATTTTAAATGCATATTTTGAAATAATCTCATCTTTCCAATTCTTCTCCCACCTTTTAAAAATTTATCAATATCCTTCCATTGCTCCTAGGAGAAGAAAAATTCTTAATATGGCCTAGGAGGTGACACATAGTGACCCCTAATTACTTTTTCCAACTCATTTTGAACTACGCTCTTACTCCTAACAACACCTGGCCTTCTTTCATTTCCTCAAAATACAACCTTATACCCAGAATACACTTCTTTGATCACTTCTTCACAGATTTAACTCTTCTTGTCCCTTATATTTCAGTTCAATCATCATCTCCACTGAGAAGTCTTTCCCAACTCTCCAGAGAAAGTCAAATCCTACTATTACACACTCTCATTCTAAAGTATCATTGTTATACAATCTTACATTGGTTTCAAGTAGCCAGCACAATGGTTCAACAGTTACCCATATTATTAAATCCTCACCCCCACTAGTGAGTTACTATCTGTCAACATAGAAAGATGTTACAGAATCATTGACTGTATTCTCCATGTTGTACAACTATCCCCATAACAAATTTACATTATGATTGAGAATTTTTGTCCCCATTTATCCCCCTCACCCTCCCCACCCAGCCACCACAACCCCTCCCCTATAGTAACCAACAGTCACTTCTCAATGTCTATGAGTCTTCTGTTATTTTGTTCATTTTGTTCAGTTTTATTTTTATATTCCACACATAAGTGAAATCATATGGTATTTGTCTTTTTCTGCCTGGCTTATTTCCCTTAGCATAATACCCTCTAGTTCTATCCAAGTTGTTGCAAATGACAGGATCTCCTTTCTTTATGGCCAAATAATATTCCAGTGTGTATATGTACCACATTCTTCTTTATCCATTCTTCTATTCATGGACACTTAGGTTGCTTCCATAACTTACGTATTGTAAATAATGTGACTATAAACATAGGGGTGCATTATATCTTTTTGAATTAGGGATTTTGTGTTTTTTGGGGGGTAAATTTCTAGAAGTAGAATTACTGGATCACATGGAATTTCTATTTTTAGTGTTTTGAGGAACCTCCATAGTTCCACAGCAGCTGCACCAATTTACGTTCCCGCCAACAGTGTAGGAGGGTTCCTGTTTCTCCACATCCTTGCCAGCACTTGTTATTTTTTTGTCCTTTGGATAGTGGCCATTTTAACTGGTTTAAGGTGATATCTCATTGTGGTTTTGATTTACATTTCCCTGAACACTAGCAATGTGGAGCATCTTCTCATGTGCCTGTTGGCCACCTGTATTTCTTCTTTGGAGAAGTGTCTGTTCAGATCCTCTGCCCGCTTTTAATTGGGTTCTTTTTGGTGTGGAGGCATATGAGCTCTTTATATATTTTGGATGTTAACATCATATAGGATAAATCATTTACAAATATATAGTATCTTTTTTTCATGAGTTACCAAACTTGTAATTTCACCTTTAGTTATGAAATTGATTAACTAATATCTGAATCCCTTAAAAAACAATAATTCATGAAAGCCACACTAAGGAAGGAACCATGTCTCTGTGAGTTTGCTGTTGCATCCCCAGAGCCTAGCACACATGAGGATGCCAATTAATATTTCTTGCAAGAATAAATGAATACTGCAATTAATGGCTCACAAACAGTGATTCTTACAAAACCTTTTTATGAACGTGGGATTTAAACATGCCACCATTCTTAGAAAATCTTTAGAATAGTTTCATGTTTACTAGAGAACTACCATGCACCCAAATACTACCCTGACATTTTAAAAATGAAATATCCTACAGACAGGATTCCTAATATGGTTAAGTAGCAGTCTAAAGGGTTTTTTTGCATTGCAGTTGACATTTCCCCATGTAAACCAGTTGCAAATGGCGATTAAGTTCTGATCCAACCCACAAAATCTTATCTATCCCTGCAAGAAGTCAGTATTTCACCACTAGGAGCTTTAAGACCAACTTAAATTAATTCAGAGTACCTATTAGTCCCAAGCACCCTCAGCTGCAAACCCTGAGTCCTCCCGGCTCGTTTAGCCCTGAACCTTTAGTTTCTTTCTTGGTCCTAAAGCTTCCCAAGCCACGTACAAAGCAGAAGGTAATGTACTGACAGAAGACAAAGTCCCAAAACATGATCTGGGAACCAAGGAGAAAATTAGGGAAATCTACAGAAAAGTAGATGCCCCGCTGAGGGAGGTGGGTGAAGTGGACAGGGGTGGAAAGAGTGGGCTCTGGAAGATAAAATATCCAGGGCAGGCAGGCATGGAGAAGGCAAGCTCGATGCCCAAATAATGGCAAACTGTGAATCAGGAGTACCCAAATATTGTTTTAATATCATGAACTCCACCCCATCCCCCATCAAAAGATTTCAGTTCTTGTACGTTTCACCAGAAGAAGTGAAGACAAACTACCAAAAATATCAATCCTAAATTCTGTGGAAAAAAAATTTAAACCATACCTTTGTTCCATTGCTGGTAGGAAGGGGCCAAGCAGCACTAAAACAGCTCCTTAGAGAAAGTAGAAACAGAATGAGATGGAAATCTTCTTTTAAATGATGTTTAGAACTTCTAGAATGCCTGCAGCCTGGAAACTTCAGTTTGCTTAGTAACAAATTTGATTTGATTTCTTTGAAGCCAGAAAACCTTTTGAAATGTAATTATGACAGCACATCGTATGAGAACTCAGCAGGCAAGTAAGACTTCTGGTAACATAAACACTCGGCCAGCTAATACGAGTTTCAGTTTTCTTCCTATATCTGCCAACCTATCACCCTTCCAGCTCCACCCATTAGAGCCTAGCAAGTGGATGTGAGCTTTAGATAAACACCTAACTCCCTGCCAACACTGGCGTAGGAAGTGTGTGTGTGTATGTGAGAGTGCGTTTGTGTGTACAGGCACTTGAATGGGATGAAAGAGGACAAAACATTAAAGAGGAATTAATACCCCCCAGCTTCTGCTCTCTTCTAAAAGTGAGTCAGCCTGTCACATACGTGCATGCACATTATTTTTTTAATGCTTAATAGAAAAGAAAGGATACATGTACAATCTTCCCCACTGGGGTGTAGAGTTTAGTTCTGGCCCCAGTTCACCCCTGATTTCTACTCTCCTCTGACTGTGTTTCTGTCTTCCCAGCTCCTAGAGCCCAGACCAGTGTCAGTTCAGGGTCCAAACCTGGATGTCCTGAGAAGTCTGTAATTCTCTTCTTGGTTTATTCTAAACCTCATAATTTGTACTTCAGCAAAAAGAGGGTAGTGCTAAGTTCTCCAAACCCTTTATGTTTGTCTTGTCTCTATAAGAGTGTAAATAAGCTTCTGGAGCACAGGGAATGTAACTTAGGACTTCATAATACAGGTGGTCCTCCAAAGCTTGACCAAAGTAAAGCCATTTTGATTACAGTAGTCATTTTAGAACAAGCTGCAGGGCTGCATTCCAAGAGAAATGAGGGGACTATTCCCTTTACTTTGTTATGCTGGTGTAAGACCTAGGACAGCAAGAATGTTTACTGAGTGTGTTGAATCTCAAAATAAGAGGAAGGAACTCCACGCTTACCTGCCTGCTTACATGTAGCACCCTTTTCTGTTTCCGGATAAAAGTCAGCCTAAAAGGCTGGGGGATGGTGACTGATAGAGCAGCTGCCCAAATGCCATCCACCACTCTGTAAGTAACCCCTAATACAATTCATCTAATCACCAAGCTGGACTTGTCCATGTTCTTCAGCCCATCAGTTCCCTCACAATTTGGGGGAAGGCATTTCTTTTATGTCTCTCCGGGAAATTCTTGTAACAGACTTGTATTCCCCATGGGTCTTACTATGGTGTGTAGGAAATAACTCAATGGCAAACCCCTGGTAAAGTAGCAAGAGGACATTTTAACCTGCTCTAGTTGGAGAAATATCTGTTAATAGGATAAAGAAAAAAAGGACTTCTACACAAGGCAATTCTTCTTAGGTAATACCTGGCCCCCAAAGTATTTGTCTCCTTCCCAAATCAAGAAGGTCTCTCAAATTCTTCCTTCCCTTGCTCTAAGAACATATCACATATTTTTAATGTTGCAGTATAACTTATAGTAATCTTGAATATACAGCTCTATGATTTTTTACGTAGGTATACACCTATGTAACTACCTCCCACATTAAGGCATTGAACATTTTCAGTACTCTAGCAAACTCCTTCCAAGTCAATGCCCTCTCAAACAACCATTCTTCTAACCTCTACCACCATAGCTTAGTTATGCTTCTCATGAATTTTATATAGATGGAATCATACAGTTTATTTCTGGCCTCTTTGTCCCATCATTATGACTGGGGGAGTTATCAATATTGTTATACACAGCACAAGTCTTGTGTTTCTTTTCACTGCTGTATAGTGTTCCATTGTGAAATATACTACATGTTATTTATCCTATTTTTAGATATTTGGGTTATTCCTTGTTTTTTGCTATTATGATTAAACATGCTATTAACATTCATGTGTGTAACTCTTGGTGGACACAATCCCTCATTTATGCTGGAAGTACACCCAGGAGTGGCATTTCTGGGTCAAATGTTCTATAATAATTAAAATTTATTAGGTACTACCAACCAGTTTTCCTAAGAGATTGTACAGTTTATGATCCCAGTAAAAAATGTAAGAGTTCCTGTTGCAATATCACCGGCTTTTTGCATCAGACACTTGCAGTGTTTTTAGTGTGCAATTAGTCACCTGAACATTGCCAGTTGCACACTAAGCAACTATGAGTTCTGTTACCAGTTTTTCAACCCTATTAATGCAAGCATACGGACAGCCCAGGAGAACTGGCACCCAAAGGTATAGTATGAGGACCAGCTGCACCACAAAAGTGGATCTAAATCAGGTTAAAAAAGAACACACAGTAGAGTCTGTTATTTACTCCTGACTAATGGTGATTCAAGTATCTGAGAGGAACAATTGTTCATAGTAGAACAGCATCTCTAGAGTCCATACTTTATTGCTGGAGGTTGTATGTTTACTACCTGTTTAATAAATTCCACATAAACCTCACTTAGGGAAAGGAAAGAGGAAACCACCAGAGGAAATTGAACACTGACATACACAATTGCTGAAGGAACCCACACCAACTGCCAATACTGAGAAATGTAGACTTCTGTGTAGAAATAAGAAAAACCAAGAAGGTATGGAGGAATCACTAGACATGGGGGTAAAATTAGATATCAGAGATAACCAGTTGAGCAATCAGAGCAAAGATCCCTCTCCCCAAGATAGATTTAGTAAAGAGAACCAGAGATATTAAAAAAATTTTTCATTGTTTTAAGGTATAAAAATTGTCATTTTAATAGCAGTAACCTGAATATCCAAAGGAGAAAATAGATTTGGTGATACCTTTTCAACTTGTTTAACTATTGACAGAAAAATAAAGAAAACTTTAGAATTCTGGTGAATGGAGTTCTAGAGTGAGAACAGGTTGAAACTGGAAGGTAAGAAGAGAACACAATCACTAATTCAAAAAGATATATGCACCCCAAGTTTATTGCAGCATTATTTACAATGGCCAGTATATGGAAGCAAACTGTGTCAATTAATAGATGAATGGATAAAAAAGATGTAATACATATATACAATATACTCAGCCATAAAAAAAGAATGAAAGCTTGCCATTTGCAACAACATGGATGTACCTAGAGGGAATTATGCTAAGTGAAATAAGTCAAACAGATACCTTATGACTTCACTTATATGTGTAATCTAAGAAAATAACTAACAAACAAAATAGAAATAGACTCATAAATACAGAGAAAAAACTGGTAGTTGTCATAGGGGAGAGGGATGGGGAATGGGAAAAATAGGGGAAGGAGATAAAGAGATACAAACTTCTGATTATAAAATAAATAATCCATAGGCATTAAAAGTACAGAATAGATAAAATAGTCAATAATATTGTAGTATCTTTTTACAATGAAGAATAGTAAGTAACTACACTAATCCTAGTGAATATTTTGTAATGTCTATAATTGTCAAATCACTATATTGTACACCTGAAACCAGCCTAATATTGTGTGTCAACTATAATAAAAAAGCACAAGTCCATCAACATAAAAAAAAGAAAAGAATAAAGAGGCAGGCTTACCAACAAGACAGGACAGGGGCTCTGCTAGGAAAGATGGTGGGTGAGAAATCCCTGATGACGGGATGGATGAAGGACTTTTCAAAGCAATGTGCACTTTCTAGATGGCTATATCACCCCTTCCTAACACCCCAACAAAGAGCACCCCACACAAATTGAATGGCATTTGAGAAACACAGTAAACGAGATACATTCCATGTCTGGGCAGAATGGGTATACGAATGAAAGAGATCAGATTACGTAAAAGAAAACTGTAGACAGGACCACTAAATTAAAATTTTTTTTATTAAAAAGAACTATAGGAGATTAAAGATGGTGGTGTAACAGGTGAGACAGAGATCTTCTCCTAAAACCACACATAATATGATAATATAATTAATACAACTAATGCAGAAAGAGCAACAGGAAAGAAGGCTGCAACAGACTGCATACACCTGGAGAAGAGAACAGACTTCAAAGAAGAGGGTAACGTACAAAACTCATGACACAGTGGGACCCAAGTCCTTCCCCAACCCCATCTCACCAGCGGGAGAAAAGAAAAGGAGTGGGGAGAGAGTGGAGGCCTGGGACTGCTGAATACCTAGCCCTTGAGACCTGCTCAGGGAGCTCAAACCTACATTACATGGTGCTCTGGTGATTAGTGGGGTTGGAAAGTTAACACAGGCAGAATACATGGAGAGACTGAGACTCCAGCTGCTTGTGGAAAATAGGGATCCATATCCAGCTGCTTTGGGCAGGCAGTCTGAGAGCCTTCCTAACAGCGAGAGGTCTACTAAAGGAGCAAGGCTTTCACAGAGCTTACTGCTCAGGAGAAAGGACAGGTAGACAAAATTGTCCAGGTGCACTCTGCCCAGCAGGTTTGGAACTTTAAGGATCTTCAGATGCTCCATGCCCCTGGCTGTCTACACAACTTCAAGGCCCCCACCATGATATGCAGCCTGCTGCGCCTTCCTCCCAGCCAGCCCGCACGTGGCTCGCAAACCCGTAAATGCTGCCCTGGAGTTAGGCCAGCCAGAGGTAAGCCCTGACTACAGCAGCTACAAACGCAAAGGATAGAGGCTTACGCCTGTGTGTTCAGCCAACTGGTTCTGGCAGTGGAGACAGGCATAACAGCCAGGAAGCAGAAAACAACTCTTTCCCTCCCAACAGGCACCAGCATTGTTCGCTGAGACCCCCAACATCACTCCAAAGGGCTGAGCAGCTCCACAGAAAGAGCTTCTGGGCTATAGAGGGCGCCACCTACAAATATGAAATGTCAAAGGAACCTGGCTCAACCCAAAATTCCACAAACACCAGAAAAAGGATCAAGTGATACTGAACTAATCAATCTTCCTGAAAGAGATTTCAAAATACAAATCAAAAACATGCTCCTGGAGGTACAGAAAAATATTCAAGTACTTAGGAACGAATTTAGGACAGAGATCCAATCATTAAGGAACAAAATGGAGGGTTTTAACAGCAGATTAGACATGGTGGAGGAGATGATAAATGAAATAGAAATTAGAGAAGAGGAATGCAAAGCTGAGGCACAGAGAGAAAAAAGGATCCCTAGGAATGAAAGAATATTGAGAGAACTGTGTAACTAATCCAAACGGAACAATATTCATATTATAGGGGTACCAGAAGAAGAGAAAGAAAACGTGATAGAAAGTGTCTTTGAGGAGGTAATTGCTGAAAATTCCCCAATCTCTGGAAGGAGACAGTCTCTCAGACCATGGAGATGCATAGATCTCCCAAAACACGAAACCCAAAGAAGACAACACCAAGACATATAATAATTAAAATGCCAAAGATTAAGGATAAGGACAGACTATTAAAAGCAGCCAGAGAGAGAGAAAAGATCACACACAATGGAAAACCTATCAGGCTATCATCAGATTTCTCAGCAGAAACCTTACAGGCCAGAAGGGAGTGGCATGATATATTTAATGTAATGAAGCAGAAGGGCCTTGAACCAAGAATACTCTACCTGGAAAGGTTATCATTTAAATTTGAAGGAGGGATTAAACAATTTCCAGATAAGCAAAACCTGAGTGAATTTACCTCCCATAAACCATCTCTATAGTGTATTTTGGAGGGACTCCTATAGATGGTAGTGTTCCTAAGGCTAAATAGCTGTCACCCGAGGTAATAAAACCACAGTAAAGAAAGTAGAACAGTTAATTACTAACCAAATGCAAAATTAAATCAACTACCCACAAAGTCAGTCAAGGGATAGACAAAGAGTACAGAATATGATACCTAATATATAAAGAATGGAGGAGGTAGAAAAAAGAGGAAAAAAAAGGACCTTTAGATTGCTATTTTTTAATAGCACACTAAGTGAGTTAACTTAGACTCTTAGGTAGTAAGGAAGTTGCTCTTGTACCTTTGGTAACCACTAACCTAAAGCCTACAATGGCAGTAAGTACATACCAATCGATAATCGCCCTCAATGTAAATGGTCTGAATGCACCAATCAAAACACATAGACTCATTGAATGGATAAAAAAACAAGACCCAACCGTATGCTGCCTACAAGAGACTCACTTCAAACCCAAAGACATACACAGACTAAAGTGAAGGGTAGGAAAGAGATATTTCATGCAACTAATATGGAGAAAAAAGCAGGAGTTGCAGTACTTGTATCAGACAAAATTGACTTCCAAGAAAGTCACAAGAGACAAAGAAGGACATTACATAATTGTAAAGTGGTCAATCCAACAAGAGGCTATAACCATTATAAATACATATGCACCCAACACAGGAGCAACAACATATGGAAAACAAATACTACAGAATTAAAAGGGGAAGTAGAATGCAATGCTTTCATTCTAGGAGACATCAACACACTCTACTAAATCAAAAGGACAGATCAACCAGACAGAAAATAAGTAAGAAGACAGAGACATTGAACAACACATTAGAATAGATGGACCTAACAGACATCTACAGAACTCTACACCCCAAAGCAGCAGGATACAATTTCTTCTCCAATGCACATGGAACATTTCAAGAGTAGATCATATACTAGACCACAAAAAAGAGCCTCAGTAAATTCAAAAAGACTGAAATTGTACCAACCAGATTCTCAGACCACAAAGGCATGAAACTAGAAGGAAATTACACAAAGAAAATGAAAAATCCCACAAACACATGGAGGCTTAACAACATGCTCCTAAATAACCAATGGATCAATGACCAAATAAAAACAGAGATCAAGCAATATATGGAGACAAATGGCAACAATAATTCAACACTGCAGAATCTGTGGGATGCAGTAAGGGCTGTGGTAAGAGGGAAGTACATTGCAATACAGGCCTACCTCAGGAAAGAAGAACAATCCCATATGAACAGTCTAAACTCACAATTAATGAAACTAGAAAATGAAGAACAAATGAGATTCTAAGTCAGTAGAAGGAGGGACATAATAAATATTAGAGCAGAAATAAAAAAATCAAGAAGAATAAAACAATAGAAAGAATCAATGAAAACAGGAGCTGGTTCTTCAAGAAAATAGAATAGATAAACCCCTATCCAGACTGGTCAAGAAAAAAAGAGAGTCTACACACATAAACAGAATCAGAAATGAGAAAGGAAAAGTCACTAAGGACACCACAGAAATACAAAGAATTTTGAGAGAACACTATGAAAAATTATATGGTAACAAACTGGATAACCTAGAAGAAATGGACAACTTCCTAGAAAAATACAACCTTCCAAGGCTGACCCAGAAAGAAACAGAAAATCTGAACAGACCAATTACCAGAAACGAAATTGAATTGGTAATCAAAAAACTACCTAAGAACAAAACACCTGGAGCAGATGGCTTCACTGGTGAATATTATAAAACACTTAGTGAAGACCTAATACCCATTCTCCTTAAAATTTTCCAAAAAGTAGAAGAGGAGGGAATACTTCCAAGCTCATTCTATGAGGCCAGCATCACCCTAATACCAAAACCAGGCAAAGACACCACAAAAAAAGAAAATTACAGACCAATATCCCCGATGGACATAGATGCAAAAATACTCAACAAAATATTAGCAAACCGAATTAAAAAATACATCAAAAAGATCATCCATTATGATCAAGTAGATTTATTCCAGGGATGCAAGGATGGTACAATATTAGAAAATCCATCAACATCATCCACCACATCAACCAAAAGAAGGACAAAAACCACATGATCATCTCCATAGATGCCGAAAAAGCATTCAACAAAATTCAATATCCATTCATGATAAAAACTCTCAAGAAAATGGGTATAGAGGGCAAGTACCTCAACATAATAAAGGCCATAGATGACAAACCCACAGCCAACATTATACTTAACAGAGAGAAGCTGAAAGCCTTTCCTTTAAGATCAGGAACCAGGCAAGGATGGCCATTCTCTCCACTTTTATTCAACATAGTCCTGGAGGTTCTTGCCACAGCAATCAGACAACACAAAGTAATATACGGCATCCAGATTGGTAAAGAAGAAGTTGAACTGTCACTGTTTGCAGATGACATGATATTGTACATAGAAAACCCTAAAGAATCTACTCCCAAACTATTAGATCTAATATCTGATTTCAGCAAAGTTGTGAGATACAAAATTAATGCACAGAAATCTGTTGCATCCCTATACACTAATGATGAACTAGCAGAAAGAGAAATCAGGAAAACAATGGCATTCACAATTGCATCAAAAAGAATAAAATACCTAGGAATAAAAACCTAATCAAAGAAGTGAAAGACCTAAACTCTGGAAACTACAAGACACTCTTGAGGGAATTAAAGAAGACACCAATAAATGGAAACACATCCCGTGCTCATGGATAGGAAGAATAAATATTGTCAAAATGGCCATTCTGCCTAAAGCAATCTACAGATTCAATGCAATCCTTATCAAAATGCCAACAGCATTCTTCAACGAACTAGAGCAAATAGTTCTAAAATTCATAAGGAACCACAAAAGAGCCCGAATAGCCAAAGCAATACTGAGAAGGAAGAATAAACCTGGGGGGATTATGCTCCCTGACTTCAAACTCTACTACAAAGCCACAGCAATCAAGACAATTTGGTACTGGCACAAGAACAGACCCAGAGACTAATGGAACTGACTAGAGAGCCCAGATATAAACCCAAGCATATATGTTCAATTAATATACGATAAAGGAGCCATGGACATGCAATGGGGAAATGACAGCCTCTTCAACAACTGGTATTGGCAAAACTGGACAGCTACATGTAAGAGAATGAAACTGGACTACTGTCTAACCCCATACACAAAAGTAAACTTGAAATGGATCTAAGACCTGAATGTAAGTCATGAAACCATAAAACTCTTAGAAGAGAACATAGGCAAAAATCTCCTGAATATAAACATGAGCAACTTTTTCATGAAGACATCTCCTCAAGCAAGGGAAACAAAAGCAAAAATGAACACATGGGACTACATCAAACTAAAAAGCTTCTGTACAGCAAAGGAAACCATCAACAGAACAAAAGGCATCCTACAGTATGATAGAATGTATTTGTAAATGACATATCCGAGAAGGGGTTAACATCCAAAATATATAAAAAATTCACATGCCTCCACAGCCAAAAAGCAAATGGAGGATATAAAGAGACAATTCTCCAAAAAATAAACTCTGATGGCCAACAGGCACATGAAAAGATGCTCCACATCACTAATCATCAGGGAAATGCAAATTAAAACTACAATGAAATATCGCCTCACACCAGTAAGGATGGCCACCATCCAAAAGACTAAGAACAACAAATATTGGCGAGGATGCCGAGAAAGGATCCCTCCTACACGGCTGGTGGGAATGTAAGCTAGTTCAACCATTGTGGAAAGTAATGTGGAGGTTCCTCAAAAAGTAAAAATGAAATACCATTTGACCCGGGAATTCCACTCCTAGAAATTTACTCATAGAATATAGTTTCTCAGATTCAAAAAGACATATGCACCCCTATGTTTATTGCAGCACTATATACAATACCCAAGATATGGAAGCAACCTATATGTCCATCAGTAGATGAATGGATAAAGAAAAGGTGTTACATATATACAAAAGAACACTATTCAGCCATAGAAAGAAACAGATCCTACCATTTGCATCAACATGGATGAAGCTAGAGGGTATTATGCTCAGTGAAATAAGCCAGGCAGAGAAAGACAAGTACAAATGATTTCCCTCATTTGTGGAGTATAACAACTAAGCAAAACTGAATGAACAAAACAGCAACAGACTCACATACTCCAAGAAGGGACTAGCAGTTACCAAATGGGAGGGGTGGAGCGAGGGTGGGTGGGGAGGGAGGGGGAAGGGGATTGAGGGGTATTATGATTGGCACACATGGTGTGGGGGGGATCATGGGGAAGACAGTGTAGCACAGAGAAAGCAAATAGTGACTCTGTGGCATCTTACTACACTGATGGGCAGTGACTGCTATGAGGTATGTGGGGAGACACGATAATATGAGTCCATGTAATAAACACATTGTTTTTTCATGTGAAACCTTCACAAGAGTGTATATCA
This sequence comes from Phataginus tricuspis, assembly GCA_029783875.1. Lineage (NCBI taxonomy): Eukaryota > Metazoa > Chordata > Mammalia > Pholidota > Manidae > Phataginus > Phataginus tricuspis. The sequence continues at coordinate 42,452,290 of JAQQAC010007890.1, read as the reverse complement.
ATAATACTTTAATAAAAAATTATAAAGAAAAATATCATAGGGGAGGCATTATATTTCCCATCAGGTATGGGATCAGGAGTGAGATATTTTATTTAAATCTCAAGGACAGTGACTTGCAGGAGTATGTTGCACAGATGAAACAGGAGCTATGAAAAAGGAGCAATGATGAGACAAAAAATTCGAGAAAATGAAGCCCTGAGTGTCAAAACAACAAAACCAGGGGAGTCCTGCAGCGTAGAATGTCCCAAAACCCAAATTTAATCTGTGAAATAGGAAGGTAGTTTAAGGTTCTCCCAATAATCAGAAGAGAGAGAAAGAGAAGAATTGTGAAAAACAAACAGGAGGAATAATATATGGAACTGACTTTTGTAGAATAGGAATTCTAGAAGGTGAAAAGAGAACAAATGAAGATGGAATGAGAACATTTTCTTAGCTAAAGAAAAACTTGATTTCATTTTTAAAGGATCTAATAATAGTGGGGCAAGAATACTGAAAAAAGACATACTGTAGATAATATGATGACATTTTTAAATGACCAAAAGACTCCGACAAGAAATCCTACCAGCTTCCTACCACTCCCCTCCTCACTCCCTCTCCACCAAAGACTCCCTGAAAGCAGGCAGCTGGCAAGAGCGAAGACAGCGGCCCTCTCGGTTTGTAAGCTAAGCGCCAGGGGTCATCAATGGCGTGATATTTACCAAATTCTGAGGGAGAATTCCACAGATAACAGTGACTCAAGCATGACTATAAAATAACCTTTTCAGACTTGGAGGTCTCAGAATATAAACTTTTCAACTGTGTCCTCAGAAAATTGATATCCCAATCCTCTCAACCTCAAACTCCTTAGTGAGAATCTGTAACAGAATGCTCCATCTGCCAGAGGAGCCCTCCAGCCTTCTCTGCTGGAAGATTTGTATTCTCCTCACTCTTGCCCACCTAATGCCCCTTTTCTCTGGGCCTCTAAACATTTTCCTATAGAAACCTCCCTGAAGCAATGCTCTCTTCTAGCAACCATCCTCTCCTTTTTTCCCCCCACCTGCCAAGTTTCCTTATTTCTCCTCTCCCTATGTCCATCTGGCTTCTCCCACCAATCCCCAGGAACCAAGACCATCAGTGGACTCCCCGCCATGAAGTGCCAGGAGCCCAGGTCAGTCCTTGCCTCACTGGCCGCATATTACACTTGTGTTGCTGTCTACCTCTTCCTTGAAACTTTCTACTCTAGAAATCAGCGAACGAAGTATACTCTCTCCTAGGTCTCCATAGCTCTGGTTTTGCTTTGTTCTGTTTGTTTTCCTTTGCTTTTTTTTTCTTCTTCTGTGTGACGTTAAATGTCCCTGTTTCCTAGCTTCCTTGCCGCACTGCTGTTATTACAGACAGTGTGTCATTTGTTTCCAGGAATCAAAACCTTTTTGAGTTAAAAAAAGGATTTGCTGGAAGGCTCCAGGAAGATCTCAAAGAACCCAAGGATAAGACCCCATCTGGATTCACACAGGGCCGGAACCTCTTGCTCCCCTGTCAGTATAAGGACAATAGTTTCTCTCCTTCTCCTTGGGTTCCTGATATGTGGGAGGAGGGAGGCAAACACTAGCATTCACAGGGTCAAGTGCTTAAGTACACAGGGCTACTGAGGAGTTGGGGTAGTAAGCAGGGCAGCCTAGGGTTCTTTTTAGGCCCCTGGTTGGACTCAGCATCTCCTCTGCAAGTCCAGTCATATCTTGCAGGCACACTGGAACACAGAAGTCCTCAAACAGAAACCCAGGATAGGAGATTGAGGCCCCATGTAAGCCTCTGTCTTCAGTCATGTTCGGCAATCCAGCTTTTACCAAAGAAGTCTGCACTGGGACTTGCATAGGGTTCTGTACTGAAACAATTATTATTGCCACCCATTTGCAAGTGGGTCTTTATGTGTATGCCCTTGTTACCAGAACCTAGAGACCTCTCTCCTTAAGTAGCATCAGTGCGACTTGAATTCATTCTAGGACTGTGCTAGATATGAGCTCCAAAAGACAAGCTCTATACTGTCTTCGTTTTATTGCCAATATCTGGTGAAGAGTCTGGAGCAGATGTACACAGTAAATGGTGTAAATAAATAATGGTTCAACAGACTGATATTTAGCATATTCCTTTCTCAGAAGTATTAGCTAGTTTGTTTCTGTAACCAAACACACAATGTCTTTTAATTTTGCTTCCATTTTCCCCTTCCTACAAACATGGAAAGGCCATTTCTGTCTCATTTTCTCATTCCTGGAAAAACCTCATATAAGTATCAAGCATTTTTTAAGTATTTTGAAATTTCAGGAAAACAAATAAATATGGAATAACATTTGCAATCAAGACATTAATGGTGTCTTTAGCCAGTACAGAAGAAAAGTAAATGTAATTATTTCACTAAATTAGTTTAACTTCCATGCTTGTACAAGATTTAAAAGAAACCGGATGGAGAAAGGTTAGAGATCAGCTATTTGTTACTCTGCTCATGGCCTGTGCAGAGAGCTGCCTCTTATCTGAGAAGGGGGACTTAAAGGAGCGAGCATTATTCCTTTTCCTGAGGTGTATTTTTGGCTTGTTCCTCTTCCTTTCTAAATGAAGGACAAAGACAAGAGGGTGGTCCTTAGTTCTTTGGTCTTTCTTGACTTGCATGCTCTAAATGCTATCAAAACAACTACAAGGGACACCTAAGCCAGTCATCACAGGGAAGTAAAGGTCAGGCATTTTCCAAATCTAAACTGTTAAAATTTCTAGAGGAAATTTAGTCAAGTATCCAGTAAATTAGTCAAAATCCAGGAAGCATTTATAGAAAAAGCTAGGTGTTTGTAAAGGGCATGAATGTTTATAGAAAACAGCTAAGGAGAACATAATGGCTGTTAAGAGAACCGCTGTGATTTCTTAAGTTTTATAATATAAAATACAACAGGATCTAGGGTGTGACAATATCCAATAACTCTGGCCAGTAGTATGGTTCATACTCTGAGGGAATATTTGTTATAGTAGATAAATTCATGTACCATGTTTTTAGATAAGTAAAGAAACTATGTACCCATTAAGCAATAACTCACCATTACATCCTCTCTCCAAGCCCTGGTAGCCCTATTCTACATTCTGCTTGAAACTGCCTATTCTAAGTATCTCATCTAAGTATGACTTTACAATATGCGCAGCATAGCTGCTGTGATGGTGCATTTGAGATCAGCTCATATCATAAATCAACAGTCTGGACCTAAGAATCAAGGCTTCATACAAATATAAATTTGACCTAGCTAAGAAAGCAATGTACTAGCTTTATAAATCATAAATGCTGAGAGTTGAGAGGGATCTGACATTACCCAGCTCAACCCTACTATGCTCCTCTCTCACTCTTCCCCCACCCATGTGTGTAAGATAGGAAGCTGCGACCCTAAGAGGTTAAATCTCTTATTCCTAAGGTCATATGTCCAGTTAGTGGCAAATTTGGTAAAAGAAACCAGGTTTCTGTGTGAATGAACTGAATTCTTTCTGATTCTTGATTCCATAACTCCAATTTTATAGAATTTATAAGCCTTCTCTGAACCATGGCCTAAAAAGAGTCTTCTGAAATTCCTTATCTTCCTTCAGTCTCTGATCCTGATTTATCAGATAGCACATCCTGCCTCAAAAGAAGCCTTTAGGTGCTGCTAACCCAGATAATACCTTTACCTCGACACCCACACTGCTGAAAAGCTTAGAAAGTGATATAGCAGTACATGAAGCACTTTGAATAACTCCTTGACATGACATTCTGTTCTGTGCCATTGTGGGCCATTGTCCTGAATTTTCCAGTCTGAGTTCTTGGGAAATCAGACTCTCTGCCACCATACAATATTTGGGAAACTTCTTGTATTTAAAAAATTACACAAGATGACCCAGCAATTCCACCTATAGATATACATCCAAAAGAACTTAAAGCAAAGACTAAAACAGATACTTGTATTTCAATGATCAGAGCAGCATTATTCACAATAGCCAAAAGGTGGAAACAACGCAAGTGACCATTAATAGATAAGAACAGAAACAAAATGTGGTGTGTATGTGTATATGGATGTGTCTCCAATGGAATATTACTCAGCCATTAAAAAGGAATTAACTTCTGATACATGCTACAACATAGATGTACTAGAAAATATTATGCTAAATGACATAAGCCAAACACAAAAGGACACATATTGTACAATTCCACTTAGATGAGATACTAGAATAGTCAAATTGAGACAGAATATAGAATACAGTTACCAGGGGTGGAAGAGGAAGTAACAGGAAGTTATTGCTTTAACAGGCACATAGTTTCTATTTGGGGTGATGAAAAAGTTCTGGAAATAGGTGGTGGTGATGGTTACACAACCTTGTAAATGTACTTAATGCCACTGGTTACACACTTAAAAGTGGTTAAGATGGTAAATTTTATGTTATATATACTCATCTAAATATACAAATTTAAAGACAGAAACTGGCATAATTTTAAAAATATGATCCAACAATATGCTGTACATAAGAAATTTATTTCAGATATGACACAAGTAGGTTGAAAATAAAAGGACAGAAAAGATATACCACACATACATTAAACAGAACAGCAGGATTTGAATATATCTAAATGTAATCAGTAATCATTAATTTTGAGTCATTACTTTAAAATTTTAACTTGTGGATAGAAAAAGTCACTATTTGAGGCTAAATGGGTTCACAATAATATTTTTCCAAACAAGCCAACATCAGTTAAGCGCATTACCTTATTCAGTCTCCTTCTTAATAAAACAGCAGTGTCCTCCTGTAATGCATAAAGACAAAAACGTGCTTGGGTAGGACAGACACACTGTCCCTTCCTCTATGGTGACACTTGGCTCCTATGATGTCACCATGCCCCTCCCCTACTGGTCATGTACACCCTGTCCTGACGGCTGTAGTCACTCCTGAGTATGAGCGAATGGAGCTCAACAGTGACTTAAGGTGATAATACAGACCCATCCTGCACTTTCTGGAGCAAGGGGCAGAGAGTGGGAGCAGATAATCGTGTTGAAGTTGCAGAACTGCAGGCCTTAGAAACAGCTGTTTGACACTAGTTCTCTTGATTCTTCTCATTCTGTTCAAGTTCAAGACCAGATTTTCTTGACCTGACACCTTGATCTGATATACAGTGCAAAGAACCATCTAGGCCTGTTCCATTTCTAGTTTCCAAATGACCTTAATTGCTTACATAAACACGGAGAGGCAAGACTTTTAGTTTGAAAGGAGGCAAACGTGTGTGAATGTGATTTCCAGAATCGGAAACTAAATGTAAAATTGTGAGAAAAAAATAACCCGAAGCATATATCCTTACAGAACTAAAACTCAATGACAAATATATGATACTGATTAATACTTAATGAGGGTCACTTGAAAGAAATGTGGATATCCTCTTCAAATGTTCCGGTTTTGTGTTCAGCTTTTATATAGAGAATCTATAACCTATGATTCAGTAAAGGCATTCCTAGTCACTCTTCTTCCTGGTAAGAGGAAGATACTAACTTAGTGTGTGGTCAGCACTTTTGAAGGTCATAGTAAATGTAAGGGAAATCATTTTTCTTAGGGTATTTACTTCTAGGGCAGCTACAATACATAAAGGATATATGATTAAATAGTCACTAGAACTAGACTCTAGTTTAGAGAGATAAATATGTTATCCCCCTATTATTCCAGCAGCTTCAATATTATATTTCATTTCTCTGATGAGAAATATTTGACCAAATATCTTCCATTTTGGAAATTAAAATAATTAGCTTATAGGAATTAGAGAAAGTGGCAGACTAAGTTTTCCAAAGACAGTCGTACCTTCGTGCAGGCTATTTATATAATGTGATGGACATTCCTCCCACTGAGATGTGACATCTATGTTCTTTCCCCTTGTATCTGGGTAGGAGCTTGTGACTGCCCCCAACAATGGACTATGACAGAAGTGATGCTATGTGGCTTCTGAAGCTAGATCTAAAATAGTACAGCTTCCACCTGGCCCTCTATGTTTTGGGCCTGTCCTTGGAAACCAGTCATCATGTTATGAGGAAGCCTGGGCCACACGAAAGAACCACGCATAGGTGTGTGACAGCTCCAGCTCAGGGCTCAGCCTCCACCTATCCCAGGTATGCAAGGGAGCAAGCTTTCTGATGTTTTCATCCCCAGTTGCTCAAGTATTCCAGCTGAGGTTCCAGACAGCGTGTAGCAGAAACCAGATGTTCCTACTGTGCGCTGACTGCCAATGCCTGACCCACAGGTTCTGTGGACTTAATAAATGATTGTCTTCACTACTGAAAAAAAATTACTCAAGTAATATTTAAATTAAGTTTCTATTAGTATAAAATGAAAACATTACAGATAATGTCATGCTAGAGAGTCACAGACACACAGCACTAGTATCACTCAATACAGTTATAACATTGGGTCCATTAGAGAAAAACTTACAGAGAAGTAATAAAGTTAATGGAATACCTCCCCACCCCAAGTTCTCATTTCCCCACAGCCAACTTGGGCCAGGCATAGTTGTTGTGTATGCATCATGGCCAAAGTCTGACAGAGGAAGGTGCCCTCTGACAGTAGTCTGGATACACAAGAGGAAGGATTGACCTCACACAATGTTATACATTTAGGTCGTTACAACCTGTGTTGGCCTGTGGGATATTTTGGTTCTCTAGGTCATGAGAAATGAATAATGAGATTTCTGGGCCCAGGAACAAGAGTAGGTAAAATGCATATTGAAGGCCTGAGTCTACATTGAAGGTCAAAGTCTGCATATAGATGGCCCTGGAACAATCCTGAATTGCCTCTGTACATCCAGAATGTTAACATCAGCCAAAACCCTTGCTGTCCCTTGGCAGACAGGCTCAAGCCAGCTCAGCCTGGCAGGAGATAGGTGCCCAAGCTATCCAGATTTGTCTATCAGATATAAAGAGAAGAAAGTGAAAATCTCCCCTCATCTTCTCTGCCCTCCTCCCATCAATTAAAACAAAATTGAGTCATTTTTCACCCTTCAAATTGGTGTCATTTTAAAACTGAATATTATACAATGTTGGTGAGCACACTGGAAAAGGGGTATACTCATAAAACTCATAGAAGTATAAACTGGTAGCTTTATGGGGAAATTTGGTGGTATCAGATTTTAAATGTGAATATACTTAGACTCAGCAATTCTTTTTCTATCCTAGTATAAGTTTTTTAAAGAAGTACTTCAGCACTAGTACAAAGAGATGTCTGTTGCAACAAAATATTGGAAATACTAATACAGGAATGAGTACAAAGTTACAGCACATCCTTCTGAGGAATACTATACAGCAGTTAAGAATGAAGTGGCATTATAGGTCCCAGCATAAATAGGACTCTACAACACGTTTCTGTTCATTTACATTTTTTTATTTGGATGTGTAAAAATTTTCTACTTACACTTACTTTGGTTTAAAATTAATATCCAATTAATTAATGCTACAAAACTGCTATAATATTGCTGGTACTAATACATATTTGCTCACCAGCAGGTGAATCCTGGAATAGAAGGATTACATTTGCATCCCCAGAGCATCTTAGAATCTAGTACTTTATAATTACTAAACTGTTCAATTAAGTAATGAAACAAGCCAGCAGCTTCAAGTTTCCTTCCAGCTCCAGTTCTTTGATTCTAACTGGGGATAAACTTTTTTTTCTAAAAGAATGGTCATGTCGATACTGATCCCAGAGAGCTACTGTGATGATAATAAACAAAGTATGTAAAACTGAGCCCTAAGTTATAATTTCCTATACAAATTCTAGGGGATATTTTGTTGTTAGTCTTCACTGGATAAAAATTTCTTCCCTTCCAAGTTCAGAGTCACTCTGGGAAGTTGCAAAGAGCCTTATTTAATGTGCATATTAGGAGAAGAGGTGAAATGTGAAAGAGGAGGAAGGAGGAAGGGCCAGACATTAAAAATACTGTGATAAAAGAGGATGAGGAGGGGCTGATGTCAAGTGCCACACCTGAATGTTGGCCATGTTAAAAAGTAATGATAATAGTTAGGAAATGCTTTATATTTGTAAAGAGCTTAAAGAGTGCCCTGCACTTACTCCTCACAACCAGGAAACTCTTGAAGTTGGGAAGGGCCTCCAGAGAAGTTCCACTCCATTTTCCTCATCTAATTGTCATTCTAGATCATATTTGATGGGAAATTAGATTGCAGGCTTTTAGAAATAACTGAAGCAGAAACTATGCATAAACTTGCTTATAGTTTCCTAGGGCTGCCATAAGTTACCACAAACTGGGTGGCTTAAAATAACAGAAATGCATTTCTTACAGTTCTACAGTCCAGAAGTCAGAAACCAAGGTGTCAGCATGGTTATTTCCTTCTAGGGGCTGTAAAGGAGAATCTGTCTATACCTCTCTCCTAGCTGATATGCTGGAAATCCTTCGCATTCCTTGGCTTGTAGATTCATCGTTTCACTCTCCGCCTCCATCTTTACAACCGCTTCTCTGTGTTTCTCCTCTCCTGTCTGTGTCTTTTCCTCTTCTTACAAAGACACTTGACATTGGATTTAGGGTCTACCTGGATAACCCAGGATGATCTCAGCTTAAAATCTACTTATATCTACACAGATCCTTTTTCCCCAAATATGGTCACATACAGAAGTTCCAGATAGACTTATCTGTGGGGTGGAGGCAATCACTCAATCCACCACAGTGTATTTGGGTGATTTTAGTTTTGTAAGGAGGCTACTAGAAAAGAAATATAAACTTAAGGGGAAGTAAGAGCTAAAAATAGAAAATGTAAAGTTTCCTGGACAGTTTTGAGTTGACAGATGTAAGTGGTTTGTGGTATCATCTTCAAAAACTGACTCACGCTAGAAACATTACTACAAGAGTTCCCCCATACTTATCCCCAAAGCTTATTACCCTCCCAATTTTTCTTCATGGAATTTAGTTAAAGAAAACAAAAATTCTCAAATGTAGTATACCGAGATATATAATTGACAGGAAAAAAAGCATAAATAATCAGCCTAAAAGTTTGAGATATCATCTACTAAATTTAGATTCTGTTTCCAGTAAGGCAGTAGGCAAAATATCTGAATAGATCCTTTTGCTAAAAACAACTAAAAAACTTATGATCTTAAAAGAGTCAATGAGCTGTCAGGGAAGTAAGAAATATTAAATTTGGGGACTAAGTGAAAAAATCTATAGGGATATTAACAGAGCAGTATAGCCAAGCCATCAGTCAAACAGGAATGGAGTGGGGAGGCAGAGATTGAGTTTTACATTCATGGCCTCAAAGGACACAGAAGACATAGCCCAGAGTCTGCCCAAGGTGAGGAGTCCAACATCTTCTCTGCAAAAGTTGGGACCCCAGTGGGTCCCAACTTAACCAATTCAAGAATGGATGTAGAAATAAATTGGTATTGCTCCTCAATCCCTCACTTCTACCACACCCAGTTCTAGAGGACAGAAAAGAAAAACTATTAGCTCAAAATTTAGTGCTAAGCAGAAGGGAGAAAAAAACAGAACCTGGCCTTCATGAATGTTTTCAGCCTGTATTCACACTACCTGTGATAACTGGACAAGTCTCCTGCTGAGCATTTAATTTAGCATGATCCTAGCCTGGTAGTTCTCATAAACCTGTAAGAAGCAAATGAAAAGCCTCTTTGGAGGATTCCACCTCTCATGGATAAATAATTTCTGCAGGTAAAATCCCAAAGCATCAAGCAGCTCATAGTACAAAATAACTAAATAGCCAAAGCGCCATAAGCAAGGACCAGCAAAAACAACAGACTGCATAAAAAGGGCTGTAATGTTATGACTGATTCAATTCTATGTTCCTGAGACCTGACGTTTGTGTATGCTTACCTACATATACATACGCAATGTATAAATGGGATACCAGGCAAATTCTAATCAAAAGAACACTGATACAGCCATCTAAACAGGAGAGAAAGCAAATTTTAAGCAACAAATAATGCCAAAGACACTCTTCATAAAGAGAAAAGTTTGAATTCATCAAAAAACACAACAATTTTAAATTCACATGCACTAATAATTGCCTTAAGATATATTGGGGAAGGGCTCAAGATGGCAACGTGAGTAGGGCTGCAGAAATCTTCTCCCAAGACCATATATTTTTGAAAATACAACAAAAACAACTACTTCGAAAAGAGAGACCAGTAAAACAGCCAGCCTACATCTACATCTGAAAGAACTCAGCATCTCAAGAAAAGGGTAAGATACAAAGCCCTGACCCAGCAGGACTTGAGCACTCCCCCTACTGCAGCCCACCAGCAGGAGGAAAGAATCAGAGTGGGGAGGGAGTGTAAGCACAGGACTGCTAAATAACCAGCCCTAGTAGTCTGCACAGGGAGCACAGACACATATTGCATGGTGTACTAGATGTTAGAGAAACAGAAAAGTAAAATCTGAGACAGAGACTTTGAGTGAGTCCTCACAGCTGGCGCCCCAGGAACAAAAGAAAAGCGGGCACTTTTTTAAACTCTTAAAGGGACAAGGGCTTAACAGCTGGACAAAATCGTCCCAGCACACTCAGCCAAGAAGGCTGGGAATCATAAGGAACTTCAGGTGCCCTAACCCGCTGGGGGGTAACCCAGCCCTGAAGCCCCTCAAGGCGATAAGAAGCCTGCTGGTGCTGCAAGCAAACCAGCTGACCTGCCACAGCTGTGGAGCAGGTGGAGAACAGCCCTGCCCACAGCAACCACACAGAGTCTTCTCCCAGAGCTGCCGCCGGCATGCAGCTGCCCAGCACAGACAGAGGAACCCAGAGCAAGGTCTAAAAGGTATGAAGGACCACCGTTCTCACAGGAGACAACATCCGGTGCAGCTGCAACCCCCTGCAGGGCTTTAGGCGATCCCGAGGGCTGCCCCACCATGGTAGCTCAGGGGATTATCCCAGAGCGTGCTCCTGGTGTGCGGGTAACTGACACAGGCAGCGGAGAAGGGCAAGGCGACCAGCAAGCAGGAAGGGACTTTGTTCTCCCAGCTGACACATGCGCCACCTGCCTGGGACCACTTCGACCGCCATGAAAAGGCAGAAGAATCTGGACCAGTCAAAAATCACTCAGACCACCCCAGAGAGAGAGTCTGGTGAGATAGATATAACCAGTCTTCCTGAAAAAGAATTCAAAATAATAGTCATAACCATGCTGATGGACCTGCAGGGAAATATGCAAGAGCTAAGGGATGAAGTCTGGAGGGAGATAACAGAAATGAAACAATCGATAGAAGGTCTTAAGAGCAGACTGATGAGATGCAAGAGACTGTTAATGGAATAGAAATCAGAGAACAGGAATACAGAGAAGCTGAGGCAGAGAGAGATAAAAAGATCTCTAGGAATGAAAGAATTTTAAGAGAACTGTGTGAGCAATCCAAACGGAACAATATTCGCATTATAGGGGTACCAGCAGAAGGAGAGAGAGAAAAAGGGATAGAAAGTGTCTTCAAAGAAATACTTGCTGAAAACTTCCCCAAGCTCGAGAAAGAAATAGTCTCTCAGACCATGGATATCCACAGATCCCCCAACACAAGGGACCCAAGGAGGACAACACCAAGATATATAATAATTAAAATGGCAAAGATCAAAGACAAGGACAGAATATTAAAGGCAGGTAGAGAGAGAAAAGAAGATCACCTACAAAGGAAAACCCATTGGCTATCATCACACTTCTCAACAGAAACCTTACAGGCCAGAATAGAATGGCATGATACATTTAATCCAATGAAACAAAAGTGCCTTGAACCAAGAATACTGTATCCATCATGATTAGTATTTAAATTTGAAGGAGAGATTAAACAATTCCCAGACAAGCAAAAGTTGAGGGAATATGCCTCCCACAAACCACTTCTACAGGATATTTTAAAGGGACTGCTCTAGATGGAAGCACTCCTAAGGCTAAATAGATGTTACCAGAGAAAATAAAATCACAGCAAAGAACGCAGACCAACCAAATACTAACTAAAGGCAAAAAATAAAATCAACTATCCACAAAGGCAGTCAAAGGAAACACAAAAGAGTACAGACTAAAACACCTAACATATAAAGAATGGAGGAGGAAGAATAAGAAAGGAGAGAAATAAAGAATCATCAGACTGCATTTATAACAGTGTAATCAGTGAGTTAAAGTAAGACGGTTAGATATTAAAGAATCTACCCTTGAACCTTTGGGAACTACGAATCCAAATCCTGCAATGGCAATAAGGACATATCTATCGATAATCACCCTAAGTGTAAATGGGCTGAATGCATCAATCAAAAGACACAGAGTAATAGAATGGATAAAAAAGCAAGACCCATCTCTGTGCTGCTTACAAGAGGCTCACCTCAAACCCAAAGACATACACAGACTAAAAGTGAAGGGATGGAAAAAGATATTTCATGCAAACAATGGGGAGAAAAAAAGCAGGAGTGCAGTACTTGTATCAGACAAAATAGACTTCTAAACAAAGAAAGTAACAAGAGATAAAAGACATTACATAATGATAAAGGGGGCAGTCCAATAAGAGGATATAACCATTATAAATATACATTCACCCAACACAACAGCACCAACATATGTAAAACAAATACTAACAGAATTAAAGGAGGAAATAGAATGTAATGCATTCATTCTAGGAGACTTCAACACACCACTCACTCCAAAGGACAGATCAACCAGAAAGAAAATAAGTAAGGAGACAGAAGCATTGAAAAACACACTAGAACATATGGACGTAACAGACATCTACAGAACTCTACACCCAAAAGCAGCAGGATACACATTCTTCTCAAGTGCACATGGAACATTTTCCAGAATAGACCACATACTAGGCCACAAAAAGAATCTCAGTAAATTCAAAAAGATAGAAATTCTACCAACCAACTTCTCAGATTACAAAGGTATAAAACTAGAAACAAATTGTACAAAGAAAACAAAAAGGCTCACAAACACATGGAGCCTTAACATCATGCTCCTAAATAATCAATGGATCAACGACCAAATTAAAAGAGAGATCAAACAATATATGGAGACAAATGAAAACAACAGCACAAAGCCCCAACTTCTGTGGGATGCAGTGAAGGCAGTTCTAAGAGAAAAGTATATAAAAATCCAGACCTACTTAAAGAAGGAAAAACACTCAAATGAATAGTCTGAAGTCACAATTATTGAAACTGGTAAAAGAAGAAATGAGACCCAAAGTCAGCAGAAGGAGGTACATAATAAAAGATCAGAGAATAAATAAATAAAACTGAGCAGAATAAAACAATAGAAAAATTCAATGAAACCAAGAGCTGGTTCTTTGAAAAAATAAACAAAATAGATAAACCCCTAGCCAGACTCATTAAGAGAAAAAGAGAATGTACACACATAAAAACAGAATCAGAAATGAGAAAGGAAAAATGACGACGGACACCACAGAAATAGAAAGAATTATTAGAGAATACTTTAAAAATTTATATGCTAACAAACTGGATAACCTAGAAGAAATGGACAACTTCCTAGAAAAATACAACCTTCCAAGACTGACCAAGCAAGAAACAGAAAATCTAAACAGACCAATTAACAGCAATGACATTGAATCAGTAATCAAAAAACTACCCAAGAACAAAACCCCCAGGCCAGATGGATTCACCACTGAATTTTATCAGACATATAGGAAAGACATAATACCCACGCTCCTTAAAGTTTTCCAAAAAATAGAAGAGGAGGGAATACTTCCAAACTCATTCTATGAAGCAAGCATCACTCTAATACCAAAACCGGGCAAAGACCTCACCAAAAAAGAAAATTGCAGACCAATATCCCTGATGAACATAGATGCAAAAATACTCAACAAAATATTAGCAAACCGAATTTAAAAATACATCAAGAGGATCATACACCATGTCCAAGTGGGATTCATCTCAGGGATGTAAGTATGGTACAACATTCGAAAATCCATCAAAATCATTCACCACATCAACAAAAAGAAGAACAAAAACCACATGATCATCTCCATAGATGCTGAAAAAGCATTTGACAAAATTCAACATCCATTCATGATAAAAACTCTCAAGAAAATAGGTATAGAGGGCAAGTACCTCAACATAATAAAGGCCATAGATGACAAACCCACAGCCAACATCATACTTAACAGCGAGAAGCTGAAAGCTTTTCATCTAAGATCGGGAACAAGACAGGGATGCGCACTCTCCCCACAGTTCTTCGACATAGTACTGGAAGTCCTAGCCACAGCAATCAGACAAAACAAAGAAATACAAGGCATGTAGATTGGTAAAGAAGTCAAATTGTCACTATTTTCAGATGACATGATATTGTACATAAAAACCCTAAAGACTCCACTCCAAAACTACTAGAATATCTGAATTCAGCCAACTTGCAAGCAAAATTAACACACAGAAATCTGTTGCTTTCCTATACACTAACAATGAACTAGCAGAAAGAGAAATCAGGAAAACAATTCCATTCACAATTGCATCAAAAAGAATAAAATACCTAGGAATAAACCTAATCAAGGAAGTGAAAGTCTTATACCCTGAAAACCAAAAGGCACTCTTAAGGGAAATTAAATAAGATACTAATGAATGGAAATTCATCCCATGCTCTTGGCTAGGAAAAATATATATTGTCAAATTGGCTATACAACCTAAAGCAATCTACAGATTCAATGCAATCCCTATCAAAATATCAACAGCATTCTTCAATGAACTGGAACAAATAGTTCTAAAATTCATATGGAACCACAAAAGACCCCGAATAGCCAAAGCAATCCTGAGAAGGAAGAATAAAGCAGGGAGAATTACTCTCCCAGACTTCAAGCTCTACTGCAAAGCCACAATAATCAAGACAATTTGGTACTGGCACAAGAACAGACCCACAGACCAGTGGAACAGAATAGAGAGTCCAGACATTGACCCAAACATATATGATCAACTAATGTACAATAGAGGAGCCCTGGATATACAATGGGGAAATGACAGCCTCTTCAACAGGTGGTGTTGGCAAAACTGGACAGCTATATGTAAGAGAATGAAACTGGATCACTGTCTAACCCCATACACAAAAGTAAACTCGAATTGGATCAAAGACCTGAATGTGAGTCATGAAACCATAAAACTCTTAGAAAAAAACATAGGCAAAAATCCCTTGGACATAAACATGAGCAACTTGTTCATGAACGTATCTCCCCAGGCAAGGGAAACAAGAACAAAAATGAACAAGTGGGACTATATCAAGCTGAAAAGCTTCTGTACAACAAAGGACACCATCAATAGAACAAAAAGGCATCCTACAGTATGGGAGAATATATTCATAAATGACATACCTGATAAGGGATTGGCATCCAAAATATATAAAGAGCTCATGCACCACAACAAACAAAAAGCAAATAAGCCAATTAAAAAATGTGCAGAGGATCTGAACAGACACTTCTCCAAACAAGAAATTCAGATGGACAACAGGTACATGAAAAGATGCCCTACATCGCTAATCATCAGAGAAATGCAAATTAAAACCACAATAAGATATCACCTCACACCAGTAAGGATGGCCACCATCCAAAAGACAAACAACAACAAATGTTGGCGAGGATGTGGAGAAAGGGGACCCCTCCTAAACTGCTGGTGGAAATGTAAATTAGTTCAACCATTGTGGAAAGCAGTATGGAGGTTTCTCAAAAAACTCAGAATAGAAATACCATTTGGCCCAGGAATTCCACTCCCAGGAATTTACCCTAACAGTGCAGTAGCCCAGTTTGAAAAAGATATATGCACCCCTATGTTTATCGCAGCACTATTTACAATAGCCAAGAAATGGAAGCAACCTAAGTGTCCATCAGTAGATGAATGGATAAAGAAGAGGTGGTACATATACACAATGGAATATTATTCAGCCATAAGAAGAAAACAAATCCTACCATTTGCAACAACATGGATGGAGCTAGAGGGTATTATGCTCAATGAAATAAGCCAGGTGGAAAAAGACAAGTATCAAATGATCTCACTCATCTGTGGAGTATAAGAAAAAGGAAAAAACTGAAGGGACAAAACAGCAGAAGACTCACAGAACCCAAGAACGGACTAATAGTTACCAAAGGGAAAGGGACTGGGGAGGTTGGGTGGGAAGGGAGGGATAACGGGGAAAAAAAGGGGCATTATGATTAGCAGACATAATGTAGCAGGGGGGCACGGGGAGGGCTGTACAACAGAGAGAAGACAAGTAGTGATTCTCTAGCATCTTACTACGCTGATGGGCAGTGCCTTAATGGGGTATGTGGTGGGGACTTGATGATGGGGGGGAGCCTAGTAAACATAACGCTCCTCATGTAATTGTAGATTAATGATACCAAAATAAAAAAAAACAATGCACTGACTGCAATAAAGGCGAGACTCCTTTGCAATTAGAAAAAAAAAAGCTATACTGGCAAAACTGTAAGGTGGAAAAGGCAAATTCACAATCAGAGCCAATTTTTAAATACTTCTCTCAGTAATCCTCTTCAGTAAACCGCTCAGAATAAACAGATACAACTGTAGAGCAATTAGGAAGCGGGGCACATGCACGCCTGGCAGTGGTGGGCTGCCTGCCAGCACCAAGTGAGGCCTTCTGACCTGCGGAAACTAAGGAAGGGTTTTCAGGAGGCGAGCGTCCTGACGGGATTCGCCCCGGGAGCGGCAGGCACTGCAGCACTAGGGCTGCACACAGAGGGGTGGGAGGGACAGGCACCAGAGTCAGGGTACAGAAATAGGCTCCACCAGAGATGCCTGGTGGGGAACCACCGGGGATAAGGAGTCACCTCCGGGCGCAGTCCGGAGGCATAAGGACAGAACCGGGGAAAGCTTCCTCCCATCCCGTTAACTCGGGAAAGGCTCCTCCCTGCCGCGTCACAGACTATAGAGGCCTTGATGACATCTGGGAGCCCGCCCCGCACCCTCCCGCCAGGCTAAGCAACCCTGGTGGCTTCTGCTTCTCGGCAGAGGACTGGGGGCGGAGGAAGACGCGCCACACAGCCCGCGCCCCTACCCAGCCGCGCTCGGAGCGCTCCCTGCTCCCCTCTCCCTCCACAAGGGCTTTCCTATCTGCTCGGGCGCCGTGTTTCTTTTCCCGCAGGAAACGACAGTAACTCAACTCGGGCTGTAACTGGTCTTCAGAAAGGATGTCGTCATAATGATGGTAGCTGTGCAGCTGCCAGACTCATCTGAGCCATTGTCTGAAAAATATTAGCTCCAAAGGTACAAATAAATGTTGGGATATGTCAGGAAGAAAACAAAATTAGTAAGGATGAAAGGGTTTGACTATCACAATGAAGAAATCCGACCTAATGGAGATACATATATACACACACATGGCCAACGAGCACATGAAAAAGTGCCCAACGTCATCGGTCATCAGAGAAATGCAAATTAAAACCAAAAGGGAGTGACGTGTGAAGAATGACTCCTGTATTTCCACTTCTGGCCAAGATGGAGTAACAGGAACCATATCAACCCTCCTATTTTTAACAACAAAAAAAGGGGGGAAGAAAGAAAAAAAGAGTATATAAATCTACACAGCATACCACTCAATAATTGCAGAATATACATTATTTGCCTGCACACGTGGAACAGTTACAGTAACTGAATATACACAGGCTGACTCTCAACAAAGTCCAAAGGAATAATATCATATACAGATAATATTGCATATACCATAATGCAACTAAGTTCAGAATAAAAAAATGCCAACTAGTAAAATTCATTGTTGTAAATTAAGAAACATTTATAGAACACTTGTCAAAAATAAATCATAATAGATGGAAAAAACTTAGAACTAAGCACTAATGAAAATACACGTATCCAATTTAGAGGACTCACTTGAAGCAGTACTTACAGGGAAATACTGACATTAGAAAAGGAAGTCTGAAGTTTAATGAACTAAATATTAATTCCAAGAAGTTAGAAAAAGAGCTGCAAAATAAACACAAAAAAGAAAGGAAATAATAAAGGGCAGAATTCTTAAAAATAGAAAATTAACATACAATAACCTATCCAAAAGTGAGACCAAAACAAAATTGAAAAATCTCTAGTGATATTATTGGTCAAGAAAAAAAAGAAAGAAGACACAAGCTACCATTTTCAGGAAGAAAGAAGAGGCTATCCTATAGATGCTGCAGACATTAACATTGTAAAATAACCTAAAAATCTTTGTGCCAATAAACATAATACATAGATAAAATATAAATGAAATGGATAAAATCATAGAATATTAAATCCAGTATGTTCCTTCAAAATTCAAGTACATAATAATATCAAAAATAAGAAGACTCAGTTGTTAAGATGTCAGTTCTCCCCAAATTGATCTGTTGATTCAATAGATTCGATGCATTTCCAATCATAATCTCACTGAGTTGTTTTGTAGAAATTGACAAACTTATTCTAAGACATATGGAAATACAAATGACCTAAATATCCAGAGAAATCTTGAAAAATAACAATAATGTTAGGAGACTTATTCTACCTGACTTCAAATTCATTATAAACCTACAGACCAAGTAGTACTAGTAAAAGACTGAAAAATTAGATTGACAGAACAGAATAGAAGCTATTGGTTATCTTTCAACAAATGGTACTGGAGCAATGGGATGTTCAGATGGTAGAAAGAATTAACCTTTTTCCCAGCTCACACCATATACAAACAGTTTGAGATAAAACATTAAACTTAAACACTAAACACTTAAAACTCTTAAGCACAGAGAATAACTTTATGACTTAGAGGTACATAAAGATTTCTTACAACTGATACAGAAAGTATAACCATAAAAGAAAAGTTAGTAAATTAGACTTCCTTAAAGTTTTTTAAACTTCTGCTTAATAGAAGACATGGTAAAGAAAAATTAATAGGCAAGGAGACTGGGAGAAAATATTTGCAAAACACACATGTGATGAAAATCTCATGTCCGTGATATACAACTCAGAATTCCTACAACTCAAGAATGAAAAGATAAGCAACGTATTTTTTTTTAAATCAGACCAAAAACTTGAACAGACACATCATAGAAGATAAACAAATGGCCAGGGAGTGCATGAAAAAAATGTCCAACATGATTAGTTATCAGAGAAATCTAAATTAAAACCCAAAATGGGAAAAAAAAAAGCATCAAGAATGACTCATACATTTCCACTTCTGGCCAAGATAAAGTAATAGGAACCAGACTTAACCTCCTATTTGAAGCACCCAAAGAAAAGGGCAGAATATATGAAGAATAATTGTTAAAACAAATCAGACAACAATGAATGGTGCTAAGGAAGAGTAAAATGAAAGAGTAAACTATTGCTCCAGCTTACTATTTGCAGTTTCCAGCTCACAAAGCAAGGAAGGGACACCTTTCCAGAAGTCTCCCTGAGTTGAGGAAACAGCTGAGATTCTGGAGAGTTTGAGGGGGTTAGAGTTTGTGGGGCAGAATCCCAAAGGGAAGAGAGCTGCAAGGAGGAAAAACTAAGATCTGCAGAGGGCCCCTTCAAGTATTCCAGCTGAGTACTTATCAGTGTGTGTGAGGAAAGTGCCCAACACCAGGGAAAGAACCACCTGAAGTGACTTGAGGAAACCATAGCCAATCAATTCCATAACCCTGGGAATAGTGTAAACCTGTCTCTGACTCCTTGGAACGCCGTGCTTCACGAAGGCAGCATACGGGGTCAGTCTCTTCTATAACCTAAACCTTAGCCCTCAGAAAGTACTCCAAAAATGTCTGTGAGAATGAACTGCTAACCCTCAGCAATATACTTCAATAGCTCCAAGTCAATTGTGTACCCAGCACTTGGAGAATTAATGTCACCAGACCAGCCTAAGACAAAGTGTAACTTAGGGAAAATTTAAGTGTCAACACCCCTCTGTACTCTTCCAAGGCTTGCCACCATTACCACCACTGCCCCCTCCTGCAACAACTCCCCCACCACATCCCCACAAACTTCCTGGGTGCCCTCATGGCGTGCCCTCTCCGAGCTCTGGGACCCTTCCTTACTGTGACTTTGCAGTCAGTCTGCCGTGTGCCTCATTTCTTCAGGATCAGGCTTTCTGCTTCTCAAGTGGCAGCCAGACTGCTCACTGCCCAGGAGGTACTAATGTGTGATAAGCTACGAACGAAGTGTTTTTACCCCTGGTGCTCTCGTGTTCCCTTTCCAATGCCCCTCCTCTCCGGATGTAATGTATTATGTCACAGGAACTGGAGTTTCCTGGAGACAGGACTGTCTTGCCGTAGGAAGGGCCGCAGTGACTGCAGCAGCAATTGCTAGTATTCTGGCGGACACGGAGAAGAGTTTAGAGCAAGCAGCACTGCCCGGGCCCCCTTGAATGCCATCAAGAGCAAAGGCACTTCTTTTGTCTACATAGGGCTCACCCCTGAGAAGACTCTCAACTGGACACTCAGGACATCTCAGAGAGAGTTTCACAGGGGGGGAAATGCCCTCTGTGTTTGGAGAAGGGACGACAGGAAGGAGGTGAGCATAAAGAAATTTCACTCAACAAATATTAATCGAGTGTCTCCTACATACCGGGCACTGCTCTAGGTTTTGGATATAAAGCAGTAAACAAAGTGTTTTGTTTGCTTTATACTAGCTATCTGCAAAACTTCCCCACCATAGAAATCTCCACCTTGAAACTCTATAGTTTCCAAAAGCTCCCCAGGTTATTTTGATTATAAGCCAATTTGAGGACCCACTATTGAAGCAGTAAGTTGGGATCCTCCCATCAGTTAAAAAAGCAACCTGTAACACCCACTGCTGTTGACTTTAGAAAACAGTTTTGTTAAATATCTAAGTGCTACTCTCTCTTCTCACATCATACCTGCATCCGGGGCTCTCTAAAGCAAAGAGGAAGTGAATGAGGTTGGCGCTGGGCATCCTCCCAATCTTTCCCTGGACTCCCAAGGCTCTCCTGATCTCCTCTATATGACTATGGCTCGTGTACTCAGGTGCCACATGCACCCCTGAGAAAGTACTCCAAGTCCCAGGTATTTATCACTTCCTTCACCACCTGCCTATGAATTATATTTGACATAACGACATGTGTTGAGAATGTTTGATAAGCTAGGTATGTTCTTACCAATTTATGCATATTTTATTCATGTGGTCCTAAAAACAACTCTATGTATATGGTATGTATTGTTATCTTTGCTTTATAGATGGGGAAAGTTATTAATAACTTATTGTTATTAAGAATAAGGTCATTCTTTATGTATTAACATGGCTTTCTGCCTTTCCATTTTCCTTCCATCATAACACCTAAGATCCCCTGGTTTGGAATTGAGGGAGGGAGGAGAAGTGATACAAATCTGCCTCCTCTACTTACTTGCTAAATGACCTTCACCCTTCACCTCTTTAAGCTTCAGTATCCACATCTTTAACAGCAAAATAATAATGCCTACTCTGCTTAGGTTGTGGGGTTTAAGTGAGTTTATGAATATAAAGCTTTTAGTACAGCATTTGCTACAAAGTAGGCTTTCAATATGTGATGATCAATAGCAGCCCTATAATTATCGGCATACCCTGCTTTGTTTTTCTTCACAGTTTATATCAGCATTTGACATTTTATTATGTATTTATATGTTATTATCTCTCTGTCCCACTAGATCATACTCTCCATAAGAGAAGAAATTTTGCTTCATTCACTTTTTGTATCCACAGTACTTGCAGTAACACCTGACTCATAGTAGGCACACCACAAATATTTAATAGAAGGATGGATGTTACGGCCATAACTATCTCTGTGACACCTCACTGCATGCTTGGTAGTTGCTCTGCAAATGTTTGCTATGTGGTTTGTGGCAAACAGATACTAGTCATTTACCATAATGCTATATTGCCTCCCTTTTCAGGTAGGTTGAATGAATAAATGACCTCTTGGCTGGGGTAACATATTTGAAGACAGGGATCACAAAAACAAAGAGCACCCCTTACAAAAATTGGTCATAAATTACATTGTACGCTATCTTGGCTTCTATAAACAAAAATGTGTCATGGACACTCAAGATAGTAAGCAACATGAACACATCTTTTTCTTAATTTGTTGTACAGTTTCCCAGATCCCTTTTGGGTCTGGCCATATAGCTAACTGAATTACAGAGCCTCAACCTGGGTGGGGAGTCTCTGGCTCTAGTTATTGACTTAATTTCCCTTGGCTCCACACTCATTTTCCAAAACCGATTTATGCCTCATCAGATGGTCTAGTTCATTATGTGCATCACTCAGAACCATATAATCATGAGACCTAAAAAAATCAGAATTTTATGTGTCAAAATACGTGATACTCTTTCATTTCAGTGACATTAATTGCAGGAGTGCTTTTTTTACTTTAAGGAATTGGGCATTTGTGATTATCTGAGCTAGGTTATTAGACACAGAGAAAAAAAGTCTTTTCTTAAAATTTCTTCTACTATAAAAGCACATACATATTCATTATGAAAAGGAAGGATATAAGAGTATTGACAAAATCAATTTGTTTTACAAGAGTTTTGCATAGATAATGCTTTATTTCTTCTACCAGGATGTCTATAATGTCCTCTTTCTTTTTTTTCCATATTTTATTGCAGGAATTTAATATACTAATGTGCATTATGAATCATCAAAAAAGGGATACTGCATTCCACATTCCACATAATTTTTTAAGAATAAAATAATTTTTGGCAGAACATCTAATACAGACAGTACTGAGTGTAATATGTTTTGAGAAATGTCCTATATGAATTATTAAAGTTTTTCACCTCCAGAGAAGTCAGGCTCTCTCTTTTTGTGATGTTTGAAACCATTAATGTTCAATACTATGTTTTTTCCCTTTTTTTTAATTTCGTATCTTTAATATACAAGTACATGAGCAACATTATGGTTACTAGATTTCCCCCATTATCAAGTCCCACCACATACCCCATTACAGTCACTGTCCAGCAGCATAGTAAGATGCTATAGAATCACTACTTGTCTTCTCTGTGCTATATTGTCTTCCCCGTACCCCCCCCACTACATTATGTATGCTAATTGTAATGCCCCTTATTCTGCTTCTCCCTCCCTTCCCACCTCCTTTCCCTTTGGCAACTGTTAGTCCATTCTTGGGTTCTGTGAGTCTGCTGCTGTTTTGTCCCTTCAGTTTTTGCGTTTTCTTATACTCCACAGATAAGTGAAATCATTTGATACTTGTCTTTCTCCACCTGGCTTATTTCACTGAGCATAATACCCTCTAGCTCCATCCATGTTGTTGCAAACGGTAGGATTTGCTTTCTTCTTATGGCTGAATAATACTCCATTGTGTATATGTACCACATCTTTATCCATCCATCTAGTGATGGACACGTAGGTTGCTTCCATTTCTTGGCTATTGTAAATAGTGTTGTGATAAACATAGGGTGCATATGTCTTTTTGAATCTGTGATCTTGTTTTCTTAGGGTAAATTCCTAGGAGTGAAATTTCTGGATCAAATGGTATTTCTATTTTGAGTTTTTTGAGGAACCTCTATATTGCTTTCCACAATGGTTGAACTAATTTACATTCCCACCAACAGTGTAGGAGTGTTCCCCTTTCTCCACATCCTTGCCAGCATTTGTTATTTCTTGTCTTTGAGATAGTGGCCATTGTAACTGGTATAAGACGATATCTCATTGTGGTTTTAATTTGCATTTCTCTGATGATTAATGATGTGGAGCATCTTTTAATGTGCCTGTTGGCCATCTGAATTTCTTCTTTGGAGAAGTGTCTGTTCAGATCCTTTTTTAATAGGGTTATTTGCTTTTTGGGTGTTGAGGCATGTGAGTTCTTTATGCATTTTGGATGTTAACCCCTTGTCAGATATATTGTTTACAAATATATTCTCCCATACTGTAGCATGCCTTTTTGTTCTGCTGATGGTGTCCTTTCCTGTATTGAAGCTTTTTAGTTTGATGTAGTACCACTTGTTCATTTTTTATTTTGTTTCCCTTGGCCAAGGAGATGCAT
>JAQQAC010007890.1:42400103-42427859 GCA_029783875.1 Phataginus tricuspis | reverse complement strand
CAATGGGGCATGGGGAGGACTCAATAATATGGGTGAATGTAGTAACCACATTGTTTTTTCATGTGAAACCTTCATAAGAGTGTATATCAAAAATAGCTTAATAAAAAAAAGATGGAAGGGGCTCAATATAATCAATCTGCCACCAGGTCATTGGTTGCTTCTCCCTGGGGAATGGTGCTACATTGGAGACTAGGCACTGGTGTCTGGTGACAGACTGGGCATCCAGAAATGGAGTCTGCCAGGTTTGTAGCAGGGAACTGTGTGTTGTTGACCCCTGCCAGTATGGCTACTTTGTGTTTGGGAGAAGAGGCTGAAAGAATGTTATCTTGTCCATCACAGTGGTTGCCCTTTGGTGAGCACCCATTTGGGACACAAGTATGCATGTTTTCTACCTATTCCAACAAGGCCATCTCCATCCCTCTTTTATTGGCTTTCTGGTTAAAGTCAGGAACATATAGGCATGCTTCTATCACCACTTCAGCCAACACTGTAGAGAGAATTTAGCTAATGCAATGAGACCTGGGAAAGAAATAGGTAGTGTCTGCTACAGCAACTGGGTGCTTTATTCCACAGGATCTCAGATGCCTTATTAAATGCATCTTAGAAGTGTTTGTGGGGGACAAAAGTGGAACACGCTTATGCACTGTTGCACACTTGTCTTCTGTCAAGGATTTCATCATGGAACATCAACTTCCTCACACTTTTGAGTTGTTTGTATATGTGAGGGCTGTTGAGCATATTCCAAGGGCGGGAAAAAAACCCTGGGGCTCACCCAGATTCAAGATGGTGGCGTGAAAGGTGAGACAGAGAACTCCTCCCCAAACCACAGATAGTGTGAAAATAGAGTTACTACAACTAACTCTAAAAGAGCAACAAGAAAGAAGGCTGCACCAGAATGCATAGAGACCTCATGAACCAAGCAGACCTCACAAAACAGGATAAAGTACAAAGTCTTGATCCAGCGGGATGCGAGCCCTTCTCTCACCCCAACTCACTGGCGAGAGGAAGAGAAACGGAGTGACGGAGGGGGTGGAATCCTGGGACTGCTGAAAACCTAGCCCTGGAGTTCTGCATTGCGAGTAGAAACCTACACTATGTGGTGCTCTGGAGGATGGGGAGCTGGGACAGGCAGAGTGCTTGATAGATTCTGGCTGTTTGTGGAGGACGGGGTCCACACCGGCTGCTCTGGGACAAGGGAAAGGCAGGGGGTCTGAGAGGTTTCCTAGCAGCGACAGGACTGCTGAAGGGGCAGGGATTGCATGAAGCTGGCTATGCGGGAGAAGGGATAGGGGGACACGGTTGTCTGGGCACTCTCAGCCCAGCAGATTGGGAACTTTGGGGAGGTTCAGGTGCTCCATCATCCTGGCTGGCTATTCAGGTCTGAGGCCCACCACTGTGAGACGGAGCCCTCCGAGCCTTCCTTCTGACCCGACAGCACAGGCTTGCAAACCAGCAGTCACTGCTCTGGCGTCAGGCCAGTCAGAGGGAGGCTCCACCTACAACAGCTAGAGAGGACAATCACAGAGGCTTACACCTGTGTATTTGGCCCACTGGCTCTGATATGTAAGACAGGCAGGTCAGAAGGGATTGAGGAGACAGATCTCTCCTCCTCCCAGGCACCAGCTTTGCTCCCCTACGACCCCCAACCTCACTCTAGGGGCAGGGCAGCTCCATATACTGGAGCTTCTGGGCACTAAAGGGCACCACACAGAAATATGAAATGTCAGAAGAACATGGTTCAGACCAAAATCTCAAAAACCCTAGAAAAAGGGCCAAATGAAACTGAACTCACCAATCTTCCTGAAAGGCAGTTGAAAATAAAAATCATAAGCATGCTTTTGGAGGGACAGAAAAATATTCAAGAACTCAGGTATGAATTTAAGATGGAGACTCAATCATTAAGAAATTCCATATCTGAAAGTAAACATAAAATGGAGAGATTTAAAAGCAGATTAGATGTAGTAGAAAAGACTGTAAATGGAATAGAAATTAGATAAAAGGAATACAATGAAGCTGAGGCACAGAGAGAAAAAAGAATCTCTAAAAATGAAAGAATATTGAGAGAACTGTGTGACCAATCCAAACGGAACAATATTCACATTATAGGGGTACCAGGAGAAAAAGAGAGAGAAAAAGGGATAGAAAGTGTCATTGAGGAGGTAATTGGAGCAAACTTCTCCAATCTAGGGAAGGAGATAGTCTCTCAATGCATGGACGTGCACAGATCTCCCAACACAAGGGACCCAAGGAAGACAACATCAGTACATACAGTAATTAAAATGGCAAAGATCAAGGATAAAGACAGACTTTTAAAAGCAGCTAGAGAGAGAAAAAATATCATATACAAAGGAAAACCTATAAGGCTATCATCAGATTTCTCAACAGAAACCTTAAAGGCCAGAAGGGAGTGGCATGATATATTTAATGCAATGAAGCAGAAGGGGCTTGAACCAAGAATACTCTACCCAGCAAGGGTATCATTGAAATTTGAAGGAGACATTAAGCAATTTTCAGAAAAGCAAAAACAGAGAATTTACCTCCCACAAACCACCACCTCTATGGTTCATTTTGGAGGGACTCCAATAGAGGGAAGTATTTCTAAGACTAAATAGATGTCACCAAGGGATAGACAAGAGTACAGAATATGATTCATAACATATAAAGAATGGGGAGGAAGGAAAAGGAGGAAAAAATTAAAAAGAATCTTTCAGTTGTGTTTGTAATAACATATGAACTGAGTTAAATTAGACTATTAGATAGTAAGGGAATTACCCTTGAACCTTTGGTAGTTACGAACGTAAAGCCTGCAATGGCAATAAGTACATACCTATAGATAATCACCCTAAATGTAAATGGTCTGAATGCACCAATCAAAAGACGTAGAGTAACTGAATGGATTAAAAAAACAAGACCCATCTATATGCTGCCTACAGGAGACTCACTTAAAACCCAAAGACATACAAGGACTGAAAGTAAAGGGATGGAGAAAGGTATTTCATGCAACTAATACGGAGAAGAAAAGCAGGAGTTGCACTACTTATATTGGACAAAATACACTTCAAAACAAAGAAAATCACAAGAGACAAAGAAGGACATTACATAATGATAAAGGGGTCAGTCCAACAAGAGGATATCACTATTATAAATATCTATGCACCCAACACAGGATCACCTACATATGCAAAACAAATACTAACAGAATTAAAGGGGGAAATAGAATGCAATGCATTCATTTTGGGAGACTTCAACATATCACTCACTCCAAAGGACACATCAACCAGACAGAAAATAAATAGAGACCGAGGCACTGAACAACGTATTAGAACAGATGGACCTAACGGACATCTACAGGACATTCCATCCAAAAGCAACAGGATACACATTCTTCTCAAGTGCACATGGAACATTTTCAAGAAGAGATCATATACTAGGCCACACAAAGAGCCTCAGTAAATTTAAAAAGATAGAAATTGTACCAACCAGCTTCCCAGATCACACAGGTATGAAACTAGAAATAAATTACTCAAAGAAAACGAAAATTCCATAAACACATGGAGGGTTAATAATATGCTCCTACATAACCAATGGATCAATGACCAAATAAAAAGAGAGACCAAGCCATATATGGAGACAAATGATGACAATAATTCAACACCACTAAATCTGTGGGATGCAGTGAAAGCCGTGCCAAGAGGGAAATATATTGCAATACAGGCCTACCTCAGGAAAGAAGAACAATCCCAAATGAACAGTCTAAACTCACAGTTAATGAAACTAGAAAAGCAAGAACAAATGAGGCCCAAAGTCAATAGAAGGAGGGACATAATAAAGATTAAAGCATAAATAAATAAAATTGAGAAGAATAAAATAATAGAAAGAATCAATGTAATCAGGAACTGCTTCTTTGAGAAAATAAACAAAATAGATAAATTCCTAGCCAGACTTATCAAAACAAAAAAGAGAGTCTAAACACATAAACAGAATCAGAAATAAGAAAGGAAAAATCATGACCGACAGCACAGAAATACAAAGAATTATGAGAGAATACTATGAAAAATTACATATAACGTAAAATTCTGTTTAACGTAGAAGAAATGGACAACGTTTTAGAAAAATACAACGTACCATGGCTGACTCAGGAAGAAACAGAGAATCTGAATAGACCAATTACCAGCAAAGAAATTGAATTGGTAATCAAAAAACTACCTAAGAACAAAACCTTTGGACCAGATGATTTCACTGCTGAATTTTATCAAACATTTAGTGAAGACCTAATACCCATTCTCCTTAAAGTTTCCCAAAAAGTAGAAGATGAGGAGTACTCCCAAACTCATTCTACGAGGCAAACATCAGTCTAATACCAAAACCAGGCAAATACCCGACAAAAAAGGAAAATTACAAACCAATATCCCTCATGAACATAGATGCAAAAATACTCAACAAAATATTAGCAAACCGAATTCAAAAATACATCAACAGGATCATACACCATGATCAAGTGGGATTCATCCCAGGGATGCAAGGATGGTACAACATTCGAAAATCCATCAACATCATTCACTACATCAACAAAAAGAAGGACAAAAACCACACGATCATCTCCATAGATGCTGAAAAAGCATTCAAAAAAATTCAACATCGACTCATGATAAAATCTCTCAACAAAATGTGTATAGAAGGCAAGTACCTCAACATAATAAAGGCTATATATGACAAACCCACAGCCAACATCATACTCGATGGCGAGAAGCTGAAAGCTTTTCCTTTAAGATCGGGAACAAGACAAGGATACCCACTCTCCCCACTTTTATTCAACATAGTTCTAGTGGTCCTAGCTGCTGGAGCCTGCTGGCAGGAGTCGAACAGGTCCTGAGTGGGGGCATCAGGCTGTATATACAAAATAACAGGAGGACAGACTGTCTAGTGCAGAATGCCAAAGAGCCTTTAATGTATATGACTTTTATACAGGAGTAAAGGAGAAATAGAGGTTAAGTTACTATAGTTAAAGGTAAATCTTAATGACTAGCTAGAGGGCATAGAACAAAGAAATCTGATAACACTGGGGATAACATTCCAGGCCACTTTCGTCATGATTCCGGTAGGCAATAAATCAGTGTAAAAGGAGAAAAGGTCAAGGAACAGGTAAAATGGCGAACAAATCCAAAATGGCTGTACTTCTGCTCAGTATGCTTGTGGCATAGGCGCCCACATCTCCCCCTTCTTTATTTTTTATGACCCACGTAGACTGTGTCTATCTTAGGTTGATTCAGCATAGAGGAAGTCCTTACCCGTCATTGGACATCAGACAGCTAGGTCAGTGTCCTGTCTTAGGTCGGTACTTCTCTTGCCAATCTTACCCGTCATTAACTATCCAGTCTTTTGGCACAGTAGGTCTGAGAGGACAAGTTTAAAGGGCTTGCATATGCAATCCTCCATAAGCTTTCGCAAGACCATCAATTATTTTACAGAGGATGATAGGTAGCACTAAAAGCAGAATGAAAAATAATACAGCATAAAAGATCAGAGTACTCAAAAATTCCTTGGTAGAAGACCAAGTAGGGGCCATAGCACTTAGATTTTGCAAAAATTCTTGTGCTAGTTTTTCTGGAGTAAGATCTAAATTTGCCTCTTGGATAGTTATTATCTCTTTATGTAGTTTTCTTAGGTCAAGTGTTTCATTCTCATGTTCCCAAACTCCTAGCAGGTGGGCCCTCACCTTATCCCAAGGGTAGTTAGTATTATTGTACTTAAGCACGGTAACACAAATAGAGCTATAATCTGCATGACATTTCAGAAGATTCCAAGTTTTCAACACATTAACTTGATCACCTAAGTAAAGCACCGTTTGCTCTAAGGCCTGGAGCTTATGTTCCACTTTGGAATCAATTGATTCTTGGGTGGCCCAGGCAACAGACACATTATGAGCCAGATTATCTACAAAATCTGCAGTCTGAATTTCTGAAGTAAGTACTACCGTGGTAGACACAGTGGTCAGTAAAAGACTCCGGAGTGCAATTATGCCTATTATGATGAGCCCTGTGGCTCTTTTTTGTCTAATCGTGAGTTCTTGGTTGATAAGAGTGAGGGCTTTATATCCTTTTTCTGAAAACCAATCCCCGGACATATTGACAGGTGTCATTACAAAAGACGGTTGATTGACAACCAAAACAGTCTGATTTTCTGATAGAGAAGTTACACAGGAAGTAAAGTTACAATTATTACAGCTAACATTGAATTTTGAATTATTCCCCACATTTATATTGATATCACTGATTAATAGAAGATAAGGGGGATTGACACAAGCAAGCACAGTAAAATCTTTTGCATTATCATTAAAACCCCATTCCTCATTTTGATCATTCATGTTCACCCTTCATCCTGACGCAGCTGCCAGGTTCCAAATATAAGTTTGAGGATGCCCATTACTAGACCACCACATTCCAGCTGTCAGCTGATGATCTGAACAGTTATCGCAGGTAGACCAGTCCCAGTAGTGCCCTGTTCACATATTACACCTTTTTGGGTTTTTTTTCTACACAACAGGTCCATAAGGTAGTTGCATTAACCCTCCTATTCTCTGTGCCACAATAAGGCACTTGCTGAGGGGGAAGAGGATGTCCATGGTCATAGTCACGTTTGGATCTATTATTGGAATCGTTAGTCATCCCAGGATAGGACATATTCACGGCAGGCATGAGCACTCTGTTACCTTTGTTGTCCATAACCGCATTAGTGAAGAGGGGCCAAAATTTAACATTGATACAATTGTCAGAGAGCCCAGCACGGAAGCACACGGGCATTCCTTTTCCTTCAGCTGAATGATTCTGATAAGGGCTCAGGGCAGGCCAATTCCTGGAGGTGGAAGGATGGCCCAGAATCCTGCTATCATTGACCTGGACAATGATCTCTGGGCCATCCCAAACCGCTGGGTGGGGGATCGGAGGGTCTGGCACAAATGCCCAATGTGTACGGTTGGTTCTCCTGGTGGTCAACAGGCTGCTGAGGATGATGAGCACCAGCATGGCGAACAAGCCTTTCGGGGAGCCACCTGGCACCATCTGTGTCCTGTGGAAAAACACAAACATGCCCTCGTCCCCAGATTAGCACCGGATCTGGGCCTTCCCATTGCCCCATGAGAGGATCCTTCCACCTCACCATAGCATATGAATCTTTTGTTTTTGGATGCCAAACTCTATCTGCTGCAGACCTGCTCTGTGCATCCATGGTGAGGAAATTTAGAATAAAAAGTGCGTGGTTTAAATAATTTGTGGGAGTTTGTGGGTATAACTCCCCCTTTTTTATTCTTTGAAGCTGATGCTTCAGGGTACTGTGTGTCCTTTCCACAAGATCTTGTCCTTGGGGATTGTAAGGAATACCCGTTTTGTGAAAGATTTGGAATTGCTTGCAGAAATGCTGAAATGCATGGCTGGTATAGCCGGCCCATTGTCTGTTTTAATCTCTTTTGGCATTCCTGTAATGCCAAAGCATTTTAAGTAACGGGCGATAACGTGTTTAGTGGCTTCTCCAATTTGTGCTGTAGCCATGATGAAGCCAGAATAGGTGTCTATAGAAACATGGACATACTTAAGCTTCCCAAACTCAGGTATTTTTGTAACATCCATCTGCCACAGCTGATTAGGCATAATACCCCGGGGATTAACCCCCTGGTGTTGAACAGTATGGTGAGTGGGACATCTGGGACATTGCTTCACCATCTGTCTGGCAGCCTCTCGAGAAATTTGGAATTGTTGTCTTAAGCTCTGACTATTTTGATGATGTAAAGCATGGGATTGCTGGGCTGGCTGTAATTGAGAGAGGAAAACATTGCAAGTAGCAATGTCAGCCTCAACATTCCCAGAAGATAAGGCACCTGGTAAGCTGTGTGTGCTCTAATATGTCCTACAAAGCAGGGGACTTTGCGATTGTGCATGTGTGTTTGTATCTGGGTGAATAAATTTCTTATTTCTATATTGAGAGATTCTATAGCTGCAGTAGTTTCTGAGGGGGGAATGGCTTTTGCAATATATTGACTGTCCATAAGTTAAAAGGCTCAGAGGGGGCAGCAGAGAACAAAGCTGCAACAGCACGTAGTTCTGCTATTTGTGCTGAAGAGGTGGGACTAAAAAATGTATAAGTTTGGTTTTTAAATATAAAGACAGATTTTCCATTTGAGGAGCCATCGCTAAACGCATTCTCAGCTCCTTCAATAGGTGTTTTACGCACTTTTTTTGGAAAAATAAATTCTTGTATGTCTGCGAATTGAAGCAACTTATTATTGGGCATATGGGTGGCTATCTGTCCTGTAAAGTCGGTAAATGCCAGCCCCCAAGCATCAGAAGGGGCAAACAACCAAGTAATCTGATCCTTCTTAAATGGGACCCTGATGTAATTTGGATCTCTGCCAAAGTATCTACGCGCATTCTCTCTAGCAAGTTGAACTACGGCAGAGACCGCTTCATGGTAAGGGGCAAGTGCTTTCGCAGGTGAGACAGGGAGGTGTATCCACAAAAGAGGTCCTTCCTGCCATATTACAGCAGTTGGGATATGTGAGGAAGCCAACACATAAACTTCTAAATCTTTTGAATAATCAATATATGAAAGTTGCTGATTCTCTATGGCCTGTTCTACCTTTTCCAAGGCAGTTCTCGCTCCAGAGGTGAGTGTTCAGGCAGAAGTTGGGTCGGGATCACCTTTTAAGATTTCGAACAAAGGCTTTAATTCTCCTGTAGATAATTTTAAATGAGGTCGGATCCAGTTGATATCCCCTAGTAATTTCTGAAAATCATTCAATGTCTTCACATTATCTTTTCTCAATTGTATTTTCTGAGGTAGAATGACCTTTGGATATAGTGTTTTTCCTAAATATTGAAAAGGCGGCTGAGTTTGAATCTTCTCTGGAGCAATAGCAAGTCCTGCATTAGCTAAATCATTCTGTATAGAACTGAAGGTTCCAAGAACTATCCCCTCATTCTGATGAGCAATGAGAATATCATCCATATAATGTATAATATACACTTGTTTATGTTTTTTTCTGGTTAATTCTATAGCCTTGGCTACAAACTTTTGACAAAGGGTCGGGCTATTTGCCATACTCTGAGGAAGAACTTTCCACTGATAACGTGTCATGGGTTCTTTAAAATTGACAGATGGCACACTAAAGGCAAATCTTTTATTATCTTTTTCTGCCAAGCGGATGGTATAAAAGCAATCTTTTAGATCCAATATTATTTTAAAGGTGCCCTGCAGAATAGCAGATGGGGAAGGGAGCCCAGGTTGTAATGCCCCCATTAATTCCATAGTCTCATTAACCTGTCTCAGGTCTTGTAACAACCTCCATTTTTCTGATTTCTTTTTTATCACAAATATAGGTGAATTCCAAGGTGAAGTAGACGGTTCTATATGACCACGGTCGAGTTGCTCCTGCACTAGCACCTCTGCCCCTTGTAGTTTTTCATTTGAAAGAGGCCACTGATCCACCCGTACAGGAGTATCACTGAGCCACGTTATAGGATCTGCATGGGGAGCAGGAGTCTCAGAGGCCTCTATAAAAATATCCTCGTCCTTGTCTATCAGGTCTAGGTCGAGGGATTATAGGCTGAACGATGCCTTGTCCCTCAGTCCCAAGACCTTGGGATGGAAGGAGCCCTTGATCTAATAATTGTGTAGTAACTTTATCACTGGGACTATAAAGACAGACTCTCATCTCTTTTATGACATCTCTTCCCCATAAATTGACTGGAAGGCCGGCAACTATGTATGGCCATTGTGATTTTCATAATCCCTCCACGACAGAATGTCAGTACTCTGTTCTGAATTTTGACTTTGTCCTATGCCTTGAAGGTATGTCACTGTAGGTTGTTTAGGCCACTCATAGGGCCATTGATCACTGGCAAAAACAGATAGTCAGCTCCAGTATCTAGGAGCCCTATTATTCTTTTTCCTCTTATGGTTAAAGTTAATTCTGGGCATTTATTGCCAATAGGTTGAACCCAATATGCATCAGACGAGCCAAAACCCACCTGACCTCTTTTATCCTTTATATATTTGTTTGGAGATTCGATTTTTGGTAGGAGAACCAATTGTGCAATTCTCTGACGGGATTGAATGACTGTTATGGCTGTTGGAGAATGAGCCGTAATTTTTATTTCTCCTTCATAATCTGGGTCTATCACACCTGGTGCTACTAAAAGGCCTTTCACGGTGGTACTGCTTCTGCCTAATAATAATCCTACACACCCAGCAGGGAGTGGTCCATACACTCCCGTGGGAAGGGCCTGCACGCCCATCTCTGGGGTTAGCACTGTGTAGGAGGGGGGACTGAGGTCCAGTCCTGCGCTGCCTGAGGTGGCTCGGTAGAGGTCACAAATGGATTTCCTTGCCTTGGGACGAAGGCTTGAAGAGCCCCATAACACTGTTTCGGGGCCTGGGGCTGGCCCCTCCTCCCGTTTCCCGAATTAGATGGAAGAATATTCCCATCCTTGTCCTTTTTAGAGTGACACTCATTCGCCCAATGTTTTCCCCTTCTACAATGATGGCAGAGGCCCATAGGCTTATCCCCTGATCTGGAACTGTCTCCCTTATTCCTATGCGGGCATTGCCTCGCCTGATGTCCTACCTGTCCACAGCCAAAACAACTGCCTGGAGGGCCAGGAGTACGTTTTGACCCGTTAGTCTTTTGTTGGAAGAGGACCTCTTTAACTGTCATTCCCTGAAGGGCCCTGGTCATAGCAAGGCCCTGGGTATAAGAAGGGCCTATATCCGAGCAGAGTCTAATGTAATCAGAAATGGTTCCTTTTTTCCTGAAAGGTCTAAGAGCTGCTTGACATGCAGAATTTGCGTTCTTATAGGCCAGCTGTTTTACAAGAGGGAGACCAGCATCGGCATCTCCTATTAGTCTACTTGAGGTCTGCATCAAGCAAGAGACAAAATCTTGAAAAGGTTCATCTGGCCCCTGCCTGATCTTTGAGAGGCCCTCTGACCATGCTCCAGCCCCAGAGGGTAACTTCATCCAAGGTCTCTTAGCTGCAGCATCAATCTGTGCATAGGCTGCAGGGTCTAAATCTAGCTGTCTATTGAGGTCGTTATATTGTCCTTCCCCCATCAGCATTTCAAAGGTGACTGGGTGGTTCTGGGCTCTATTAATATCTGCTGTTTTCTGACACTGCTCAGCATATTCTGACCTCCACAGCAAATTGTTTCCTCCACTAAAGCAGGTCCCAGCAATTGCCTTCCAATATGAAGGTGGAAGGGCATCAGCGGAGAGGGCCTCAAGCATAGCCTGGGTAAATGGGGCAGTAGCTCCATAAGAAGAACAAGCAACTTTCAACTCCTTAAGCTGTTTAAAAGGATCGGTTGATGAATTCTATGCCTGACCCCTTGTGCATCAACTTCCTCAAAAACGGGACAAGCCACGAAACCCATGGTGTCTTCTCCCCTATCTGCCGCCTGTTGTACAGCCTTGTGTAACGGAGAGAGCTGTTGTAACAGCAACGGTTGTCGTTTTTCCGGTTTGGGTTTTGAAGGTGACACGGCAAAAGCGGTCGGAGGAGGGGATCGAATCCTGCAACAACTGAAGCGGGGGGTGTAGGGGGAGAATACTTTAAGGTTCCTTCAGCTACTAACTTACTAAAAGTTCCACATAGACGAGTTTCAGGTAGGGGTGCATAACTGTTTCCGAGCCTCTTAAGGTCTGTCAGGGATTCCTTGTCGCCTTCCCATGCCCCTTCATCAGCCCCCTCTGTATATACGGGTTCTGGTGGTGCTGAAGGCTCAGGACCTGGGGTATTTTCACTGTGGGATCCTTCCTTGCCACTCGGTCCCTTGTGCCCTTCATGCCTTGGGTCGAGGCTATCCCTGATTGAAGACCAGGGTGAAAAGGCGTCTACGGGGACCTTCTCAGGGCCGTGAGTTTCAAAACGGGCCTGCAGAGCTTCCCCAACTTTTGCCCAAAGTTTAAGGTCAATGGTTCCTTCCTCAGGGAACCACGGACAAATCTTTTCTATAAAATCTAAAAATTTTAAAAGTTGTTGCTGACTTACTCAGGCTCCGCGATTTTTCAGCATATTTTTAAGCATTTGAGCAAAAAGTGAGCGGCTACTCCCGTTCCCCATATTATAGATGAATCTACTTTTACACTTCTATTAAACTAAAGACAAGCAACAGAGTCAGTGAGAAGTGAAAGAGAAAGAGAAAGCGGGAGCTCTCACATGGATACCCGGTTGGGCTGTCGGGGTCCAATTCCAGACACCTAAGCTTCTGAGCAGTCACTGAGGTGTAACCTCAGCCAGACCCTCGCTGTCACTCACGGCCTTCCTCGGTCCCTCGCATCCATAAAGAGAGTACTGAAAAGAATCCCTTTCTCCACTCAGCGAACGTTCCCTGAGAACCTGCGGGATTTGCTGAGGGTGTCACAGGAGAACCTATCGCTCGAGTCTTAAGAACAGCAGCCGGGCTATTCCCTTTTAACTGGCTGACGAGCGCCTGTTTGTATTTCTTTTACAAGGAAAGTGAAAGAGGAGATATAAGTCACCCTTTTATTTCACGGGCTTCACCTCTTTGGGTCCCTGTCCTTACCACCGTCCCCACACTCCATCGGTCACAGAGTTGCGTCTCGAGCGTAGCGCTACTTCTTCCTTGGTGGCTCCTTGACGAATTCCCCCGTACTCAGGTCCCTGTTTGGGTGCCACTTTCTGCCGAAGCCTGCCGGCAGGAGTCGAACAGGTCCTGAGTGGGGCCGTCAGGCTGTATATACAAAATAACAGGAGGACAGACTGTCTGGTGCAGAATGCCAACGAGGCTTTAATGTATATATGCCTTTTATACAGGAGTAAAGGAGAAATAGAGGTTAAGTTACTAGAGTTAAAGGTAAATCTTAATGACTAGCTAGAGGGTATAGAACAAAGAAATCTGATAACACTGGGGATAACATTCCAGGCCACTTTCATCATGATTCCAGTAGGCGATAAATCAGTGTAAAAGAAGAAAAGGTCAAGGAACAGGTAAAATGGCCAACAAATCTAAAATGGCTGTACTTCTGCTCAGCATGCTTCTGGCATAGGCGCCCACACCTAGCCACGGCAATCAGACAACAGAAAGAAATTAAAAGCATCCAGACTGGTAAGGAAGAAGTCAAACTGTCCCTGTTTGCAGAGACATGATATTGTACATAAAAAACCCTAAAGAATCCACTCCAAAAATACTAGATCTAATATCTGAATTCAGTAAAGTTTCGGGATACAAAATCAATACACAGAAATCTATTGTATTCCAATAGACTAATGGTGAACTACCAGAATGATAAATCAGGAAAACAATTACATTCACAATTGCATCTGAAAAATAAAATACCGAATAAACCTAACTAAGGAAGTGAAAGACTTATACTCTGAAAACTACAAGACACTTATGAGAAATATTAAAGAAGATACCAATAAATGGAAACACATCCTATGCTCATGGATAGGAAGAATTAATATTGTCAAAATGGCCATCCTGCCAAAAGTAATCTACAGATTCAATGCAATCCCTATCAAAATACCAGCATCATTCTTCAATGAAGTAGAGCAAATAGTTCTAAAATTCGTATGGAATCACAAAAGACCCCGAAGAGCCAAAACATTCCTGAGAAGGAAAAATAAAGCTGTTGGGATTACGCTCCAAACACTTCAAACTCCAAGCTCTACTACAAAGCCACAGTAATCAAGACAATTTGGTACTGGCACAAGAAAAGAACAATAGACCAATGGAAAAGACTAGGGAGCCCAGATATAAACCCAAGCATATATGGTCAATTAATATACGATAAAGGAGGCATTGGTATATAATGGGGAAATGACAACATCTTCAACATCTGGCATTGGCAAAACTGGACAGCTACATGTAAGAGAATGAAACTGGATTATTGTCTAACCCCATACACAAAAGGAAACAAAATGGATCAAAGAACTGAATGTAAGTCATGAAACCATAAAACTCTTAGAAAAAAACATAGGCAAGAATTTCTTGGACCTAAATATGAGCAACTTCTTCATGAACATATCTCTCCGGGCAAGGGAAACAAAAGCAAAAATGAAGAACTGGGACTATATCAAACTAAAAAGCTTCTGTACAGCAAGGGACACCATCAGTAGAACAAAAAGACATCCTACAGTACGAGAGAATATATTCATAAATGACATATCTGATAAGGGGTTGACATCCAAATTATAAAAAGAGCTCACGCACCTCAACAGACAAAAAGCAAATAAGCCAATTAAAAAATGGGCAGAGGAGTTGAACAGACACTTCTCCAAAGAAGAAATTCAGATGGAACAACAGGCACATGCAAAGATCCTCCACATCGTTCATATCAGAGAATTGCAAATTAAAACCACAATGAGTCCTGACTTCCGGGAAGACGGCGGCGTGTGCAGGGCAGCGGAAATGTCCTCCCAAAACCGAATATATTTATGAAAATACAGCAAATACAATGATTCCTAAAAGAGAGACCAGAAGATACAGGACGACATCAGCCTGCAGCTACACCTGAGAGGACTCGGCACCCCACGAGGTGGGTAAGATATTGAGCCGTGACCCGGCAGGACCCGTGCACTCCCCCACCCCAGTGCACTGGCAGGAGGAGAGGATTCAGAGTGGGGAGGGAGTGGAAGCACAGGCCCGCTGAATACCCAGTCCTGGTGATCTTTGCCAGGAGCACTGACACACTTCACGCAGTGTATTGGAGATTGGAGAGACAGAGGTGCAGATTCCAAGATGGAAGGTCCACCCAGCTGGTTCCCCAGGACAAAAGAATAGCACGTGCTTTTTTAGGGGTCTTAAAGAGACAGGGGCCCAACGGAGGAGCAGGATTGTCCCAGAGCACTCAGCCAGCAGGCTGGGAGTCCGGGGGAATTTTGGACCCCTTGGACTGCGGCTGGGAAAAGCAGTTGCAGGGAAACATCCCACAGAAATCAGCAGCCTCCCATTCGTTCCCTCCCCGGCCAGAGACACAAAGGGACAAGCGGAGCAGCGTTGTGGTGGAATAGTGGAGCATCAGTGCCACCTACAGGACCCTCACAGAAACTACGCCTGGCAGGCGGTTTTTTTTTTCCTCTATTTTCCCTTTCTTCTTTTTTTGTTTTTCTGACCACTTCTATCGCAATGAAAAGACAGAGAAATATGGTACAAACAAAAGTTACCCAGAAAAATCCAGGCCAGACTACCCCAGAGACGGAGTCTGAAGGGATGGACATGCACAATCTTCCTGAAAAAGAATTCAGAATAAAAGTCATAACCATACTGATGGATTTACAGAGAAATATGCAAGAGCTGAGAGAGGAAGTGAGGGAAGCGAGGAAAGACAATGCATAAATGAGACAGCGATCGACAGGCTTAACAGCAGACTGGACGAGATGTAAGATACTGTTAATGGAATATAAATTAGAGAACAGGAATACAGAGAAGCTGAGGCAGAGAGAGATAAAAGGATCTCTAGGAATGAAAGAATATAAAGAGAACTGCGTGACCAATCCAAACGGAACAATATTCGCATTACAGGAGTACCAGAGGAAGAAGAGAGAGAAAAAGGGATAGAAAGTGTGTTTGAAGAGATAATTGCTGAAAACTTTCCCATGCTGGGGAAGGAAATAGTCTCACAGTCCACAGAAGCCCACAGATCTCCCAACACAAGGGACCCAAGGAAGACAACACCAAGACACATAATAATTAAAATGTCGAAGATAAAAGATAAGGACAGAGTATTAAAGGCAGCTAGAGAGAGAAGAAATATCACCTACAAAGCAAAATTCATCAGACTATCATCAGACTTCTCAACTGAAACCTTACAGGCCAGAAGAGAATGGCATGATATATTTAACATAATGAAACAGAAGGGCCTCGAACCAAGAATATTGTATCAGGCACGATTATTATTTAAATTTGAGGGAAGGATTAAAGAATTCCCAGAGAAGGGAAAACTGAGGGAATGAGCCTCCCATAAACCACCTCTTCAGGCTATCTTAAAGGGACTGCTCTAGAGGGAAGTACTCCTAAGGCTAAAAAGATGTCACCAGAGAAAATGAAATCATAGCAAAGAGAGCAGATCATCCAAATACTAACTAAAGGCAAAGAATAAAACACCTAATATATAAAGAATGGAGGATGAAGAATAAGAAGGGAGAGAAATAAAGAATCATCAGACTGTGTTTACAATAACTGAACAAGAAACTTAAGTTAGACAGTTAGATAGTAGAGAAGCTACCCTTGAACCTTTGGTAACCACGAATCTAAAGCCAGCAATGGCAATAAGTACATATCTATCAATAATCACCCTAAATGAAAATGGACTGAATGCACCAATCAAAAGACACAAAGTTACTGAATGGCTAAAAAAGCAGGACCCATCTACATGCTGCTTACAGGAGACACACCTCAAACTCAAAGATATACACAGACTAAAGGTGAAGGGATGGAAAAGATATTTGATGCAAACAACAAGGAGAAAAAAGCAGGTGTTGCAGTACTTGTTTCAGACAAAATAGACTTCAAAACGAAGAAAGCAGCAAGAGATAAAGAAGAACATTACATAATGATAAAGGGGTCAGTCCAACAAGATGATATAACCATTTTAAATATATATGCACCCAACACAGGAGCACTGGCATATGTGAAACAAATACTAACAGAATTAAAGTAGGAAATAGAAAGTAATGCAGTCATTTTAGGACACTTCAAAATACCACTCACTCCAAAGGACAGATCAATCAGATAGAAAATAAGTAAAGACACACAGGCACTGAACAACTCTCTAGAACAGATGGACCTAACAGACATCTACAGAACTCTACACCCAAAAGCAACAGGATACACATTCCTCTCAAGTGCACACGGAACATTTTCCAGAATAGACCACATACTAGGCCACAAAAAGAACCTCAGTAAATTCAAAAAGATAGAAATTCTACCAACCAACTTCTCAGATCACAAAGGTATAAAACTAGAGATAAATTTTAGAAAGAAAACAAAAAGGCTCACAAATACATGGAGACTTAACAACATTCTCCTAATTAATCAATGGGTTAACGGCCAAATCAAAACAGAAATCAAAGAATATATGGAGACTAATGACAACAACAACACAAAGCCACAACTTCTATAGGAGGCAGCAAAGGCAGTTCTAAGAGGAAACTATATTGCAATCCAGGCCTATTTAAAGAAGGAAGAACATTCCCAAATGAATAGCCTAAAGACACAATACTGA
This sequence comes from Phataginus tricuspis, assembly GCA_029783875.1. Taxonomy (NCBI): domain Eukaryota; kingdom Metazoa; phylum Chordata; class Mammalia; order Pholidota; family Manidae; genus Phataginus; species Phataginus tricuspis. The sequence continues at coordinate 42,410,623 of JAQQAC010007890.1, read as the reverse complement.
AATTGGAAAAAGAAGAACAAATCAGGCCCAAAGTCACCAGAAGGAGGAACATAATAAAGATCAGAGAAGAAATAAATAAAATTGAGAAGAATAAAACAATAGGAAAAATCAATGGAACCAAGAGCTGGTTCTTTGAAAAAATAAACAAAATAGATAAACTCCAAGCCAGACTTATTAAGAGAAAAAGAGAATGTACACACATGAACAATCAGAAATGAGAAAGGAAAAATAACAACGGACCCCACAGAAATACAAAGAATTATAAGAGAATATTGTGACAATCTATATGCTAACAAGCTGGGAAACCTAGAAGAAATGGACAACTTCTTAGAAAAATACAACCTTCCAAGACTGACCAAGCAAGAAACAGAAAAACTAAACAGACCAATCACCAGCAATGAAATTCAATTGGTAGTCAAAAAACAACCCATGAACAAAACCCCCGGACCAGATGGATTCACCTCTGAATTCTACCAGACATATAGAGAAGAAATAACACCCATTCTCCTTAAGGTTTTCTAAAAAATAGAAGAGGAGGGAATACTTCCAAACTCATTCTATGAAGCAAGCATCACTCTAATACCAAAACCGGGCAAAGACCTCACCAAAAAGGAAAATTACAGACCAATATCCCTGATGAACGTAGATGCAAAAATACTCAACAAAATATTAGCAAACCGAATTCAAAAATACATCAAGAGGATCATACACCACGATCAAGTGGGATTCATCCCAGGGATGCAAGGATGGTACAACATTCAAAAATCCATCAACACCATCCATCACATCAACAAAAAGAAGAACAAAAACCACATGATCATCTCCATAGATGCTGAAAAATCACTTGACAAAATTCAGCATCCATTCATGATTAAAACTCTCAACAAAATGGGTATAGACGGCAAGTTCTAAGAGGACTTCAACATCATAAAGGCCATATATGACAAACCCACAGCTACCATCATACTTAACAACGAGAAGCTGAAAGCTTTTCATCTAAGATCGGGAACAAGACAGGGGTGCCCACTATCTCCACTGTTATTCAACATAGTACTGGAGGTCCTCGCCACGGCAATCAGACAAAACAAAGAAATACAAGTCATCCAGATTGGTAAAGAAGAAGTCAAATTTTCACTATTTGCAGATGACATCATACTGTATATAAAAAACTCTAAAGACTGCACTCCAAAACTACTAGAACTAATATCTGAATTCAGCAAAGTTGTCAGATATAAAATTAACACACAGAAATCTGTTGCTTTCCTATACACTAATGATGAGCTAACAGAAAGAGAAATCAGAAAAACAATTCCATTCACAATTGCACCTAAAAGAATAAAATACCTAGGAATAAACCTAACGAAGGAAGTGAAAGACCTGTACTCTGAAAACTACAAGACACTCCTAGGAGAAATTAAGGAAGACACTAACAAATGGAAATGCATCCCATGCTCTTGGCTAGGAAGAATAAATAGTGTCAAAATGACAATACTACCTAAAGCAATCTACAGATTCAACGCAATCCCTGTCAAACTACCAACAGCTTTCTTCAATGAACTGGAACAAATAATTCTAAAATTCATATGGAACCAGAAAAGACCCCGAATAGCCAAAACAATCCTGAGAAGGAGGAATCAAACAGGGGGAATTACGCTCCCTGACTTCAAGCTCTACTACAAAGCCACAGTAATCAAGACAGTTTGGTACTGGCACAAAAACAGACCCACAGACCAGTGGAACAGAATAGAAAATCCAAACATTAACCCAAACACCTACAGTCAATTAATATTTGATAAAGGAGCCCTGGATATACAATGGGGAGATGACAGACTCTTCAGCAGCTGGTGTTGGAAAAACTGGACAGCTACATGTAAGAGAATGAAACTGGACTACTGTCTAACCCCATACACAAAGGTAAACTCAAGGTGGATCAAAGACCTGAATGTAAGTCATGAAACCATAAAACTCTTAGAAAGAAACATAGGCAAAAATCTCTTGGACATAAACATGAGTGACTTCTTCATGAACATATCCCCCCGGGCAAGGGAAACAAAAGCAAAAATGAACAAATTGGACTATATCAAGTTGAAAAGCTTCTGTACAGCAAAGGACACCATCAGTAGAACAAAAAGAGATCCTACAGTATTGTTAGAATATATTCATAAATGACGTATCCGATAAGGGGTTTACATCCAAAATATATAAAGAAGTCATGCACCTCAACAATCACAAAGCAAATAATCCAATTAAGAAATGGGCAGAGGACATGAATAGACACTTCTCCAAAGAAGAAATTCAGATGGCCAACAGCCACATGAAAAATGCTCCACATTGCTAATCATCAGAGAAATGGAAATTAAAACCGCAATGAGATATCACCTCACACCAGTGAGGATGGCCAACATCCAAAACACAAACAACAACAAATGTTGGCGAGGATATGGAGAAAAGGGAACCCTCCTACACTGCTGGTGGGAATGCAAATTAGTTCAACCGTTGTGGAAAGCAGTATGGAGGTTCCTCAAAGAACTCAAAATAGAAATACCATTTGACCCAGGAATCCCACTCCTGGAATTTACCCTAAGAATGTAGCAGCCCAGTTTCAAAAAGACAGATGCACCCCTATGTTTATCTCAGCACTATTTACAATAGCGAAGAAATGGAAGCAACCTAAGTGTCCATCAGTAGATGAATGGATAAAGAAGATGTGATACATATACACAATGGAATATTATTCAGCCAAAGGAAGAAAGCAAATCCTACCATTTGCAACAACCTGGATGGAGCTAGAGGGTATTATGCTTAGTGAAATAAGCCAAGCGGAAAAAGACAAATATCAAATGGTCTTACTCATATGTGCAGTATAAGAACAAAGAAAAAACCGAAGGAACAAAACAGCAGCAAACTTACAGAACCCAAGAACGGACTAACAGTTACCAAAGGGAAAGGAACTGAGGAGGATGGGTGGGAAGGGAGGGCAAGGGTGACAAAGGGGCAGTATGATTAGCAAATGTAATGTTGGGGTTTGCAAGAAGGGCTGTAACACTCAGAGAAGACAAGTAATGATTCTATAGCACCTCACTACGCTGATGGACAGTGACTGTAATGGGGTTGGTGGTGGGAACCTGATGAAGGGGGTCGTTTAATAACCATAATATTGCACATGTAATTGTAGATTAATGATACCAAAATAAATCATATAAAAAAAACAAAGCAAAACAAGTGCATCCTATAAGCTTGGTTGGAAATAAGGCAACCTCAGCTTTTGGGAAGAAGGCTTGGTTCTTGAAGGAGAAGAGGGCATGCCATTCAGACTTCAAGGACAAGGTCTGTGGCTCTCAGCCACATGTATGTCAGACCTGGAGAGTGGAAAAGAATCTGAAAGGTGCATGTGTCCTCTGTGTGTGTGAAAATAAGGTGTGATTTTGTACTAGGACAGACACCTTAGCCTGGAAGAGAAAATCTAAGTGAATGTATGTTACAGAGAAGCCGGCTACCTGCAAACAGCCAAGCCCCTAAAGGCATAGCTGACTTTGGAAACCCAAACAGAGAGGGAGCCTGAACAATGTCCCAGGTAGGAGTAGATAACTTTACACTCAGCAACCACTGCCTTAGGATGGCATTCATCTGAGGTCCAGCTGGCAATCCTAGTGGACCAGAGGTCTCCAGGTTGGTTTTCCTTACAAAATACTAATTGAGTCTGTCTACCTGGATTTATTGCCTAAAAGATTAAGTGAAGGTTCTCATTGTAAAAAACAAAAATAACCCCTCCATCCCCAAAAAACCACAATGAGATATCAGCTCACACCAGTGAGGATGGCCACCATCCAAAGACAAACAACAACAAATGTTGGCGAGGATGTGGAGAAAGGGGAACCCTCCTACACTGCTGGTGGGAATGCAAATTAGTTCAACAATTGTGGAAAGCAGTATGGAGGTTCCTCAAAAAACTCAAAATAGAAATACTATTTGACCCAGGAATCCCACTCCTAGGAATTTACCCTAAGAATGCAGTAACCCAGTTTGAAAAAGACATATGCACCCCTATGTTTATCGCAGCACTATTTACAATAGCCAAGAAATGGAAGCAACCTACGTGTCCATCATTTGAATGGATAGAGAAGATATGGTACATATACACACAATGGAATATTATTCAGCCATAAGAAGAAAAGAAATCCTACCATTTGCAACCACATGGATGGAGCTAGACGGTATTATGCTCAATGAAATAAGCCAGGTGGAGAAAGACAAGTATCAAATGATTTCACTCATCTGTGGAGTATAAGAACAAAGAAAAAACGGAAAGAACAAAACAGCAGAGGACTCACAGAACCCAAGAATGGACTAACAGTCACCAAAGGGAAAAGGACAAGGGAGGATGGGTGGGAAGGGAGGGATAAGGGGGAAAAACGGGTATTATGATTAGCATACATAATGTAGCAGGGGGGTAATATTGGGAAGGTAGTATAACACAGAGAAGACAAGTGGTGATTTTATAGCCTCTTACTACGCTGATACACACTGACTGTAATGGGGTATGTGGTGGGGACTTGATAATAGAGGGAGTCTAGGAACCATAATATTGCTCATGTAACTGTACATTAATAATAGCAAAAAAAAAAAAGACATCATTAAGGTGGGTCCGAATCCCATATAATTGGTTTCCTTATAAAAGGGAAATTTAGATACAGACCGACAGAGGAAGATGGTGTGAAGAGACACACAGAATACCGCCTGAAGACAAAAGACTGGGGAGATATACCTACAAGCCAACAAACACCCAAGTTCACCAGCACATCACCAGGTACTAGGAAAAGACAAGGGAAAACCCCTCTGGTTTTCGAGGGAGCATGCATCTAGACTTCTAGGCTCCAAACTAAAACAATAAATTTCTGTTTTTTAAAGCTTTTTTAGAAAAAAATCCTAGGGCACAGATAGGTGTTATCAGGTTGTACCTGAGCTAAGCTGGGCAAAGACGTCAGAAGTGGTGAGCAAGAGTGTCTTGTCAATGGGTTTCAGCACTGGACAAGTTCACTATGGATTCAATGAGACTAAAAAAATGACAGTGGAACATTCTTGGGGTGAAAGGGTTCATACCCAACTTTATTCCCATGGTGGCAGGTCAAGCACAAGAATCCCATCATGCAGCGAGCTGGTCTCTGCCTCTGGATCTCCCTGTCCCTGCAGCCGTCTCAGTCCCTGTCCTTGGCGCTGCCACCACTCCAGTCTCTGCTCTCCTAGAGTCCTGCAGCCATGCAGCAGCCCAGAGCACTGGACAGAGCTCTTTATATTGAGTCAATAACAAGGTATTGCCCACATATGTGTAGTGAGAAAGCTGACCTGGGCCAGGTGAGAATCCTGGCCATAGGAACCTTCACTTTCTCCACAAAGAGGTATTTAATGCAGGATTTATAGGAATTAAGAAGACAATTAGCGGTTTAATTTGCATATGTATGATTGTCCATGTAGAAAATCCCAGGGGCGTTAGAGACAAATAAATAGAATCAAAGACTTCAACAGCATTTCTGGATAGATCAATGTACAAAAATCCAGTATTTCTGTATATCAGTTAGAAAAGGTCTTTCTGTCCCTCCTCGTGCAGAAGGTATTTGCTCAAGCCCCGGAGAAATCGTTTTGTGTGTAATGTAGATTTGGTACGGATGTGGGAGGAGGTGGGTTCTGCCGTCTTGGACCTCCCTTGGGCTAAGTTCTAATGGATGAGAAAATGCTGAGCTTTTTCACTAAGAAAAGAAGGGGGAAAGTGAGGGAGGGAAGAAGACAAGGAAATAAAGATAGGAAGACAAGGAGGGGAGAAGGAAAGGAGTTGGGAAGGAAGGAAAAAGAAAAGAAAGAAGGAAAAGGTCACAGATGTGACTGGTGGTTGCCATGGGGAGGGGTGGAGGTGGGTGGGGGAACCGGTGAAGGGATAAAGAGGCAGAAAATCTTAATCATAATATAAATTAGTGAGGGGGATGAAAGTACAGCAGAGAGAATATAATCAGTGTTCTGTAATATCTTTGTGTGTTGATAGATAGTAACTACACTAATTGGGGTATCCATAGCAGACAACTGTTGAATCACAAAAAAAAAAAAAGAAGAAAATATCATCAGTGTCACGTTCAGTTGTTGGCTGATAATGTACTATTTTCTGGTTCATTTTTCCATCCCAGTGGTAAAACACATTAAAAAAAAAGACCTCTTCCCAATGTAGTTCATTCTTTCCTTGCAAAACTTTTCTCATTATTTGACTTTTATTATTTTTAGCTGATGAAAAGCCAAACAACTCACTGAAAGCTTTCCTATGAGGTAATGGTAGCAACCACTGAACAACAATCCAGATGTCTTATTGTAAGTTGATTATGTAAAATTAATTTTCTTCCTCAGCTTTTCCTTTGGATAATAAGAGCATATACAAATGTTTGTTTTGTAATGGTTCCAATTTCTTTTGAAGATCCTGTAATGGTTTGCCCTTTAAACTCTCACCAAACTCACTTGGCAGGGGATTTTTGCCTCATTTGACCCCTCTCCTTTGAATGAATGACCTGCAATAGAATATTTCCACTTTCCAGGTTTGGCTTTTTAAAAATATACCCCAATTCTTCTTCTTTAGTATGGCACCATTTTCCTTCTGAATGGCATTTGATGAGTTAAATGAATAAAAGATTTTGAATATCCTTATTATTCATTTCCTACTAGCCTTCTGGTGCTATTGGTGTGAGTAAAAGGAAATTTGTTCCTGACTATTCTAGCTATTGTAGTTACCCCTAAATCATTACAGGTGAAACCAGACCTTGTGTTAGTTCACTATAGTAAGATATATTTCTTTTCTATGCATTATTATTCATATTGAATAATGGATATAAACTTATTATGCTTCTTTGTGAGGGAGGCTTTGCTAGTCAAAGGAAATAGAGACAAAAATTTAAATGTTCAGAAGAGGTAGCTATCCATATGAATAAGTGCTCATATTAATAACGATAGTTACCACTAAGTGGAGTCCCTGATATTTGCAAGGTGTCATGCCAAGTGCTTTATAGACATTATCTCATTTTGATTCTCACAACAACTCCATTATTCACACTTTGCATATGAGTAGGCTAAGTAATTCATGTAATGGCACACAAAGGCAGAATTCAGGTCTGTCTTAATCTATAGCCCATGTACGTAAACATCATACTGCATGCACATTATCAAATGTGAAGCATCAAATGTGATGACGATGTTATTTGGATGGTCTCCAAATAATAGAATGTCTATGATTGCTTAGGTGGTCCCCTTGTTTGTTTAGCCACAAGCTAGCAATAATAATTAAAAAATAACTTATTTGCATAGTGTACAGACACTTATACCATCTCCTTTAGTCCTATCAATACTGCATTAAACAGAGAAGATACTAAACTCATTTCATTCAAGGTGGAAAAGTGCCTCAGAGAGGCTGATCTGTAAGATATCACAACTTGCCAGCTGCCAATGCTACCTGGATTTTGTATTTGTTACTATACGCTTATTGACCTGTAGTAGCTTTATTTTTATTTTTGAAGAAATGGAAATCAGCAGTCAATTGCCCTTCTTAAATCTCTTTCTTGTGGATCAAAACTTTCCTCTGAGTAATTCTTTAAGTGTTTATTTTTCATGGTAATTCTCCTATACTAATGGTTTCACATCCTTGGGGACTATATTAACTTCCTGTGATTGCTGTAACAAATTACCACAGATTGAAACAACACAAATTTACTATCTTATAGTTTTGAAGGTTAGCAGTCAAACATGGGTCTTGCTGGAATAAAATCAAGGTGCTGGCAGGGCTGTGTTCCTCTCTAGAAGCTCAGCAGAGAGTTTTGTTCCCTTGTTTTTCCTAGCTCCTAGAGGCTTCCCACAGCCTTGGCTCCCTGCCCTATCATCACAGCCAGCAACAGCAGACCCAGTGTATTCGCATCACATTGCCTCACTCTGACTTTCCCTCTGCCATCCTCTTCTTTTATGAACTCTTGTGATTCCACTGGGCCTACATGGAAAATCTAAGATAATCCTCCTATTTTAAAGTCAGCTGAGTAGTAACCTTAACTGCAACTGCAACTTTAATTTTCCTTTGCCCTGTAACCTAATTTATTCAGTTTTCAGGGATTAGAACACAGGTATGTTTGGTGGCCATTATTCTGACTACCACTGGAGCTCATTTAAGCTTAAAATGAAGGATAAGATTGGTTAGCATACATAGCTGGAATTACTTTCCTCAGTGCTCTGTACATATAGTTCCATAATGCGAAAGGAGAGTGTTGACTTACTTTTAGGTTAGTGGGCTGGCATACTCACACAGCTGCTCATTAGGGAGAGGAGCAGGGATATGAGCTGCCTATGCCCTCTGGTGGCCAAAGTCAGGAAGTCTTTACTTTCTGGAGGGATGCTAGAGAGAGTGTGCTCGAGCACAGCTGCTGTTCATTTTTGTTTTCTCTGTGATGGAACAGAAAAATCCCAACGTAATTTAGGCTTTCCTTCACTGGCTCTGTAGCCCCATTACTTCCTTTTCAAAGGCCCCCCTTTGTTTACAAAATAAATTTCAAACCCCTGAGCATGGCTGTGGGGAAAATGGAGTTCCTATAGCCAGAATCCTCACCTGACCCTAAACTACTTGATGATCTAATTGGCCTACTACTAGGCTACTGCTTCCACACACATAGGCAATAACCTACTATTGACTAAGTCACTATATAAAGAGCGCACCCAGTGCTCTAGGTGGAGGCAGAGATGAGGACGATAACGGACCTGCAGACTGTTGGATGCAAATATAATTCTAGTGCTCAACCTATCTCCAGGAGAATAAAGCCAGGTAATAATCCCTTTTGCACCTAGAACATCCCATTGTCATTATCCCGTCTCACTGAATCTATAGTGAACTTGTCTGGGGCTGAAACCCTCAGACAAGACAATGGCCAACAAGGTTTGTCATAATATCCCCCTGCCCTTTTTTAAAAAATTTATTTTGGTATCATTAATCTACAATTACATGTCCAATATTATGGTGATTAAACTACCCCTTCATCAGGACCCCCACCAACCCCATTACAGTCACTGTCCATCAGCGTAGTGAGATGCTATAGAATCACTACTTGTCTTCTCTCAGTTGTACAGCCCTCCCTGGGCCCCCCTAAATTACATCTGCTAATCGTAATGCCCCTTTTATCCTCTTATCCCTCCCTTCCCACCCATCTTCCCCAGTCCCTTTCCCTTTGGTAACTATTAGTCCTTTCTTGGGTTCTGTGAGTCTGCTGCTGTTTTGTTCCTTCAGTTTTTTTCTTTGTTCTTATACTCCACATATGAGTGAAATCATTTGATACTTGTCTTTTTCGGCTTGGCTTATTCAATGAGCATAATACCCTCTAGCTCCATCCATGTTGTTGCAAATGCTAGGATTTGTTTTCTTCTTATGGCTGAATAATATTCCATTGTGTATATGTACCACCTCTTCTTAATCCATTCTTCTACTGATGGACACTTAGGTTGCTTCCATTTCTTGGCTATTGTAAATAGTGCTCCGATAAACATAGGGGTGCATCTGTCGTTTTGAAACTGGGCTGCAGGATTCTTAGGGTAAATTCCTAGGAGTGGGATTCCTGGGTCAAATGGTATTTCTATTTTGAGTTTTTTGAGGAACCTCCATACTGCTTTCCACAATGGTTGAACTAATTTGCATTCCCACCAGCAGTGTAGGAGGGTTCCCTTTTCTCCACATCCTCGCCAACATTTGTTGTTGTTTGTGTTTTGGATGTTGGCCATCTTCACTGGTGTGAGGTGATATTTCATTGTGGTTTTAATCTGCATTTCTTTGATGTATAGCGATGTGGTGCATCTTTTCATGCGCCTGTTGGCCATCTGAATTTCTTCTTTAGAGAAGTGTCTATTCATGTCCTCTGCCCATTTCTTAATTGGATTATTTGCTTTTTGTTTGTTAAGGTGCGTGAGTTCTTTATATATTTTGGATGTCAACCCTTTATCAGATGCATCATTTATGAATATATTTTCCCATACAGTAGGATGTCTTTTTGTTCTACTGATGTTGTCCTTTGCTGTACAGAAGCTTTTCAGCTTGATATAGTCCCACTTGTTCATTTTTGCTTTTGTTTCCCTTGCCCGGGAGGATATGTTCAAGAAAAAGTCGCTCATTTTTATGTCCAAGAGATTTTTGCCTATGTTTCTTTCTAAGAGTTTTATGGTTTCATGACTTACATTCAGGTCTTTGATCCACCTTGAGTTTACCTTTGTGTATGGGGCTAGACAGTAGTCCAGTTTCATTCTCTTACATGTAGCTGTCCAGTTTTTCCAACACCAGCTGCTGAAGAGGCTGTCATCTCCCCATTGTATATCCAAGGCTCCTTTATCAAATATTAATTGACTGTAGGTGTTTGGGTTAATGTTTGGATTTTCTATTCTGTTCCACTGGTCTGTGGGTCTGTTTTTGTGCCAGTACCAAACTGTCTTGATTACTGTGGCTTTGTAGTAGAGCTTGAAGTCAGGGAGCG